>JAPSGF010000070.1:833368-1079254 GCA_035772895.1 Perdix hodgsoniae
GATGGGATGGGATGGGATGGGATGGGATGGGATGGGATGGGATGGGAGAAGGGGGAATAATTCTAAACTAAGACAGGGGAGGTTTAGGTCAGATGTTAGGAGGAAGTTTTCACACAGAGGATGTTGATGCACTGGAACAGGTTGCCCAGAGAGGTTGTGGATGCCCCAAACCTGGAGGCATTCAAGGCCAGGCTGGATGTGGTTCTGGGCAGCCTGGTCTGGTGGTTGGCGACTCTGCACATAGCAGGGGGTTGAAACTAGATGATCACTGTGGTCCTTCTCAACCCAGGCCATTCTATGATTATGATTCTGAGAGATCATCCTTGCAACACACAACCACAGAACTCAAGGGTTGGATCAATTTGCTTTAATATTTTCAATATGCTAGCAGCCAATAGTTGATAACTGACCACATCATAAAGTGGTCGATCTCTGTGGCATTTACTAAAAATATCAGGCAGAGAAAATACCTTCTGAAATCAGCGAGGGATCAGCATGAAAACCGAAGAATAATTCTCTGACTGTTTAAAAAATGAAAATCTTCAACCAGGGTTTACAGATGACTGCTATAAAACTGTGCAGGTGTAGGAGTGCCTTGCCAGCACTCTGAACTTTACTCTTGCTTTTCTCAGAAGGAAAATGTTTTTCCTTATTTGCTCTACAGACCATGCTTTTCTGCATTTCATCTCTATTATATTAATCACTAGTGTAACCAGCTGTACATAGAATCATAGGGATTGGAAGGGACCTCAAGATATCATCAGGTCCAATCCCCTTCTAAAGCAGGCTCCCTACAGTTGGTTACACAGGAAAGTGTGCAGAGGAGACACCACAGCCTCTCTGGGCAGCCTGCT
The DNA here is from genome assembly GCA_035772895.1 of Perdix hodgsoniae. Classification (NCBI taxonomy): domain Eukaryota; kingdom Metazoa; phylum Chordata; class Aves; order Galliformes; family Phasianidae; genus Perdix; species Perdix hodgsoniae. The sequence goes on from JAPSGF010000070.1 coordinate 834,223, forward strand.
CCAATGCTGTCACCCACAAAGTGAAGAATTTCTTTTGCATGTTTGTATGGAACTTCCTGTGTTCAATTTGTGCGCAGTGCCCCCTGTCCTGTCACTGTACACCACTGAAAGGAGCCTGGTCCCATCCCTTTGACTTCCTCACTTTAGATAATCTTCAAGCTATACAGACAGGTTTCTCAGCCTTCCCTTATAAAGAAATGCTCGTCCCCTAATCATCTTTGTGGCCCTCCACTGGACTCTCTCCAGAAGATCTCTGTATTTTCTGAACTAAGGAGCCCAGAACTGGACACAGTACTGCAGATGTGGCCTCTCCAGGGAAGAGTAGAGGGAGGATCACCTCCCTCCAAGTAGACTGGAGCTGAAGTTCACATGTTCCCAAGGATCTCACGAGCACATAATTCTACTCAGTGCAATTTGATAGGATCTTATGACTAAGATATCATCTGAATCAGACCTCTAATTACCAGGATTTGGTCCACAAAGATACCAGCTTTCCCTTGCATTAAATGCTTTTTGGTTCCAGAAGACAAAGCACAGACAAAGCACCACGTTATGCATCATGCATTGCATGTCTGATGTTAAGACTTATGATATGGTGGCAAATGCTCTTGGTTGAACCATGGAAAGGACGCTGAAAGGGACAAAATCAGATGATATTAGGAGCTTGGTAATAAGCATAGTGCCTTGCCACATACTCAGCTTCAAACTGAGCAGCCACAGAAGCCAGAACTGCAGACTTACTTTGATGTAATCGCAGTGCAACAGAGAAGTGAAATTTAAATTGTGCCAGCAGGAAAACAGCTATTCTGTGAAATCACGAAGTATGATTCACCCACCCGTGCCCTGTCTTCCTGACTACTTTGTATCTCTGGATGAGCAACTGCAAGGAGAGGAGTATCACAAGCATGTATGGCTACGGCTCAATACCTAGCTGATTCAGGCTGCCCTGCAAATGCAAAGCAGTCATCCCAGCAAAAAAAATCACCCTAAAAAGCACTGTTCATATTTCATATTGCCCAGTGATATCTCACATAGTGCAACTTTATCACACCAGTAGTGAAGATGAAAGTAAATCATCTTCATGTACATTTAGTATTTAATTTTGGGTACTTACAAATGTATCCTTTAGCTCACTGCTCCTTGTAATCCTGTTTTTAATGGTAGATGACAGACTACTATATGGTTACAGACACTGGGGTGCTTTCAGGGAAAACTGTACATGAATAAATAACAAAGAGCAGTTTTTAAGATCTTTTTCCCTCTAAACACATCTTTCCAGATTCAGTATAAAATACTAAGAAACTCTGCTTACCAAAGCATTGTCAAAGAGAAAAGAGGTAAAAAAGAAAAAGAAAAAAAAAAAAAAGGTAAATGGTAAATTCTCATAGGAAACCAAGTTATAGCCTGCATTAAGAAGAAATTCTATAGGTAAAGATACTGGCAACAGTACATTACACAAACACATTGAGTTTTACATATTCTACATGCTAACAGTTCTTCCAGCTACTGTTTAGAAATACATAAATAAAATGGAAGAAATGTCTACTTCCTTCTATTGTAGTTTGTAATAGCTACAGTATAAAGTGAGGCACCATGATAAAGCCTCTATCAGATTATCTACCAAGATTGTACTGCATCACAATTGGGTTGCTAGCAGTTTCAACATTTTGCTCTCCTATCTCTATCAGATCAACCATTGCTGTTTCAAACCTTCATTAAGAACTGCAACAATTAACAGAGATAACAAAACTCCTCAGATCGTATTGCCTGTACCTCACTTTCCAGGCACAAAATAGCCCCGCATAACTGATAAAAATTAAACCAGGTGCCATAATTTTATTTGCAACTATTCAAGGCCAATATAAATGCAGAAGAAATTTCAAGTTTTACACAGCACTTATGATGTTGCTCGTGTTACTAATTCACCTCAGAGATACAAAAATTACACATTCAGTCAGTCGCACGTATTGATATAAATCCATTATTCATCACACACGCGAGAAACTAATGATACAGAAGACATAAACACCAATCAGCATTTCCACTTAAGGCATATCACAGTGCTGAAATACTGATTTTTTTTAGTTTTACTTTATTTTTAGAAACAGTTGTAAAAGCATAAGGAACACAAGCAACATAAACAAATAAAAAACAACACTTCATCCTATTTATCAGTACAGTCTAGACAACATATCAAGGCTCCTATCATTCCTAATCCTCTCAGACAGCTCTGCTGCCTCTCCAAATCCCACCCAGCAGGCTCAGCATACCCTGCCTATGCCTTTCCATGTTGCAGAAAACTGCTGTGTTTAAGCCCACACTTTTAAGCAGGAAGGGAAAGAGTTCTCTCTCCTGTCCTGCCAAATCCCTCCATTAAGGTCCAGCCTGTGAAGTCTGAAAAGCCAAAGTCAGAAGGTAGTAGGTTCTCCAGAACTGCCAGCAGCCCTCTATGAGCAGTCCTACACCCAGCCAGCCCTAGCAGTTTGCTCAGGAAGGGTTTTCTCAGCTGCTCCTGCTCAGTGGCTATAGAAAGGACACCTATCTGTCCACAGGCTTGCAGAATGAAGTCTTTCTCTAGCTGACTGGTGCACAGCTTGTACTCCTTGCTAGGTTAAATGGTGAAGGACTGAATGTTTGCTCTTTGCCTGCAGCTAATTTGCAGATACTCAATGTTTATAATCCAAAGTGGGTGTTCAAATGAGTGCCAGATTTTAATGACTGTATTTTCACACCACTAAGTATTTTAAAGGAAGATAACAAGATACTGTCAGCTCCAAAGCAATTGCATTCCCCAGCTAAGTTCTCTGATTAAACACAGGCAGGAAAAACAATGCACTTCAAGGAAAAATAAAAGAGCATGTATTGACTCCTTCTGCCAGCCATATTTTCCTAGCATAAGCCAACATCAATCAATCTCTTCACTTAATGTGCAATTCACACCATCTCCCTGCGGAACACATTAATGAGTCTTCATCTAGAAAAAAGAAAATCATCTGAATTTATCAGGTGTTCAGCAATAAGAAGCTCTGCCATACAGAGTGCCCTTTTCTCTGTACTGAAAAAGAAGTTGCAAGATTCTTCTTGCAACGTATGACAAGGGACACTTCATTTCAAAAATACTGCTCTAACATCAATTGACATAAAATACACACTTACAAACCAGCCTAAGTGTTTTGTTGCATTGCTGTTGTTTTGTTGTGGTTTTTTTTTTTGTTGTTGTTGCTATTCCTTCTCCATACTTCAGCCAATGCTGAATTTAGTGTTAATTAAAGTGCTGATTTGGCACTTTCCCCATGGATGCAGCAATGAGACAGCTGCGTCATTGTCCAGTGAAGCTCAGAAACTGCAATGGTGAAACAGAGAACAAGGAGCTTATACCAGAATCTCCAGATTTAACATACCACATGAAGCCTCCTGTGAGTGTGAGTCTGTCACTGGGCAACACTTACCCAACTCTGATGGAAGATACACCCAGCAGCTGGAGATCTTACTAGAGCCCTGAACCTAGGAATACTGTAGGGCCTCCATATTACAAAACAAGAGGTTTTTTTTTGTGAGAAAAGAGGTTGTCCCTCCTAAAGTGAAATGATACAAAAAAAAAATTATATACTCTGCTAAACATGTGGCATTTTGTGGTGAATAAGCTTCTGTTGGCAACAAATGCTTTTCCAAAGAACTGTTCACATTCCACAGCACAAGCTCAATCCTCCCATTATAATCCGGGTAAGGAAGAAACAGGGCAGAAGGAAGACATCAGAAGTTATCAGTAGATAAAACCAATGGGCTGCAGTCCAAGCTGGGTTTCATACACACTATGCAATTTACTAATACCATTATTATGGACTAAAGCTTTCACATACAGTTATGAGAACAGTGGATGACCATTATGAGTTAGTGAATGACCTCTCAAATGTCGCAGCAAATGCATTTTGCAAAGCAGCCTCAGCTGACATGCTTCAGACTCCTCTAAATCCAAATGAAAATAAGAAAAGGTGCATGCATGCTGGGGCAAAGAAGAAGCATTGTCTCCCTTTTGCTGATTTGCATAAGCCTCTTCTCTTCCTCTTAAATTCGTCCTCTAGAAGAACACTCATCTGCCCCAAAAAAGCACGTGATAGATATTCATCAAAGGGTCAGGATTAAACAACAGGCAGCAAGCACCGCATGCAGCTCTGGAAAGCTAACTGTGGTACATCTGCCCATTAGTTTATACACCCTACAACTGAACACTTATCTGTATATCAGTACAGAAGTACTGCTTTGCAGCCATTTAGCTCTCTTTTCCACAGGCTGCAGCAAGGTACAACAGAGAAAACTGCAAGGGTATCCCAGAGCTCACTTCAGTGCACTGTTGGGTTTCCCCTCCCCTTTTTGGCAAACAGCATCCGGATACTGGTATTACCAAGTCTCCTGAAAATCTGAAATTCACACTTTAAAGAACTCACTGGCAGATGGATTTGATTTAAAGGATGACAATGAACAGCTGCTGTTGATCACAGCCTTGTAAAGTGAATCCATTCATCGCAAAATAGTTCAAAAGAATGAACCAAAATGGAACCAATGAATTTGAAGAAGTATGGGGAGTGCAGTATTAGCCTTCAATAATGTCTCAGTTGGCAAAAGACACAAATATGGTGCTGCTATTAATTTATTCCTGTGAGTGCTGGTTCCACTCTGTTAGTGGCATTCTTCAGATTCTCAGAAAGCCAGAGTGGGGCTTCAATAAAGAATTAGAAGACACAATTAAATATCTCCTCAGTGAAGGTGGTTTATAACTAATTAAGCCCCTGAAAGGAGCTGACTGTGTTTAAATTATGCTGGTGAAAGACACAACATGACAAGATTCAAAACACTGCTGGAAGGTTAGGTTACAGGGTGCTCTCAACCACCATGAAGTCCGTTGAGTCCTCATGGGGCCACGTGCTCTGCCTTCCCTGGCTTCACTCTCAGAACTACAAAGAGGCCCCTCTGCTTCTGAGAAATCTTCATTTTTCTCTGTGATCCTTTGCTGTTAGGAACAAGCTTCAGTTAGCAAAAAGACAGCCTTCAAAGTACTTGGACTCAATGATCCTCATGGGATCCTTCCAACTCAGGATATTCTATGATTCTAGTTAGTCTTGCAAAGAGAATCACCAAGCATGATTGTTCCTATTTAAGAGACAGGGAGCTGACACAGAACTGAGTAATACATGCTTCATTTATTTTTAATTCAGAGATTATGCAGCAAAACTAGACGTTTTAACTTTGCTGTGTTTGTTATGGCCCCTGGATCATTCCTGAGTGACTCAGTTTTTCCCAGGCACTTTCTAAAAACTGTGTTCAGAGCACCTTCACCAACACTGGGAATGAGAACAATACGCAGGGAAGAAAATTCTGCAAGAGCTGCCTCAGATGGGAACTCACTCCTCACAGCTCCACTGGGTTTTTTTTTGTGGGTGAAAATACATGGGTCTGAGAACAGGGATTGCATTTTACTGAAAAACATATTTGGCTGATATCATGCTTGTTATTCTTAGCTTAGGAACAATACTATAGAACTTGAAAAAAAAAAATTCCATGACCTTTGCTAAGGCAATTTTTACCTACAAGTGATATTTATAACATCTTCAAGCAACTCAAAGTATACTTGTAACAGTGTGACATCATTAAAACTTTAAAGCACGTCTCATGTAAAGTACTCGTATATATCTTATAATTCTCAGTCACTATTGTATCAGTAGTTTTTACAGCAGATTTTTATATCGTCTATTTTGAACTGAAGTAAATTTACTATCCTGCAGAGCACCTTAGTGTATTTCCTTCCTTGATGTCCTTCCTCATGCCCAAGTATCAAGGTAACAGCTTGATGTCAGCAGCCTGCACAAATGAATCAAACTGGCTGGCTGACAAATCTCCTTCCATGTGTGCTGTCCTGTCACCACCCCACCTATGTGAGATGGGATGGAAGCAATACAAGGCACTGGTCACTAGGTTAAGGAGCAACTGATGTCCAGCTCTAAGACAACAGCTTGGTTATTTAACTCATCCTGGGGAGCAGAGGGCTGTTGCCTGAAAGCACACTCTCTCAGCCATATCAAAGGGCAGCCTGGCTTTACATACACAGTAAGGCCTGCGTGCTCCCTCCCTTGCTTCTGTGAAGGCTGCACATGGCCACCACAGCCTCCCAGAACGGAGGAGTGAGGAGGAAGGGTGCTTTCCACCTGCACCCCATAGGAGTTTGGCTTCCTTTTGTTTCAATAGAATCGGATCTCATTTGCTAATTTAATTTCCAGCCACACGTCATGCACACCCAGAGCAGGGAACAGAATTAACAACACATTAAGAGTAGACATCTTTTACAGATCCAGTTACAAAAACCAGGAAAGAACCAGCTCATGCTCAGCCCCTCCTTGCCACATAGCTGAGCAAATGTCACTTACATATATCCACCAGCACCTCAACTTCCCTGTGCACTACAGATAGCTGCTGTATTATAAAATAAACACTCCACCTGTAAGTAAAACCCAAACCTGTTTAACTACCACTTCTTCCCTCTGTCTCATTCCCACCGCTCTTTTCCTTCACATCCATTTTTTCTCCACACGGACTTTAATGGCTCTGGGCAAGATTAGGAAAATCTGACTTAGGCAATAAAAATAACTGTACGTAAACTCAGCACAAGCAAAAAGCGGAGTATCTCCCCTCTCAGCGAGCCTAAAAAAAAATCACACTAAAACCATTCCCTAAGTCACTGAAGGAAGGAGATGATGGTCATTTCTGTACCTTCTCAGTGATAAAATGTAAGGAAAAACATCGTCTGCAATGACAAGCTGCTGTTATCCAGAGAGCAGTGTGGCTTTCACACATGACACCAATCTTCCGCCTGCAGCACAGGACACATGAGCAGCAGCAACCTCACCACATGCAATGATAGCACTCACAGTGCCCACATTTATCTATTTCTCAAAAGGCAAATCCCCCCTGTGAGCAGCCAGGCCTTGAATATACTGATGGGAGAGTGCCCTTCTTATCATTAGGATTTAAAAGATCAGGTAACAACGTGTTTTGAAACACAGGATCAAAGGGAAAAAAAAAAAGAAAAAAAAAAAACACACCCATAATAGCTCTCAGGAATAAAAAATAAAGGTGATTGCCATAGTTAACAGGAGGGTAAATGTCATTTACTCCCATCAACAATTAAGTTCTATTTTGCTATGCTGAAGCAATCAGAAATAATCCTAGCTCCAGTGATTCCATGAAGCTAAGCAAAACGTGTGCTAACAAAAGAGTGTTTTGATTTGCTCAAATGAACTGCTTAAGCTAATATTTTCTTAGGTTTCAAAACATTCATTGATAGCTGACCATTAGCGACTTGCAGGCTGATGGGGATATGCAGTTTCAGCACCTCAGACACACAATAATCAGAATCTGTGGTGAAACGGGGCAGATTCGTTTACGCGATTCTGCAATTTGTTTTGGCCAATCACCTGCAAATAACTCTGCTCTGACACCAACGGATGCACGGAATAAAGAAAAAGCACTATCAATACAAAAACATCAACAATAATAATAAAAAAAATTGTACGAGAGAACTCGCATTGCAGACAAAGATTAAAATTGCCATCTCAGAAGAGCACACTGTGTTTTCAGGTAGCAGAACAGAACTGAGAGAGAATTAAAGCAGAACATAAAACAGCCTAAGCCCAAGTGCAGGACACTCACCACATACGTTGCAATTCAAGCTCTACACCCACGGTATTACTACAGCTCTCAGGAAAGGAAAAAACTGCATTTGAACTCGGACGCATTTCTTATGTGCAGTGCCAGCCAAACCCATCCAATTCGATGTATTCATAGCACAAGGTGATTTACGTCACGATGTAATCACCACTTGACGTGATAAGCAGGCGTTGGCTGACACAATCTTTATTTGTGCAGTGAGTCTTCATTGTACCTTCCTGATGGTGTTGATTTTCAAAAGAGGTCGCTCCACACTGAGATGCTTTCCCAACTCTGTCACAGGGAGCAAAGGTTTTTGCTTTCTCCCCCATTCTGGTACTCAGGCTTGGGAAACAAACGGAGAACCATGACAGCCAGCAAACATACTCATATGTGAGACCCTCCCTACCAAGACACAGTCTCTCCCAATGAGCTTTAGGGGAATCGTTTTTGTTTTTTTTTTACCTCAAGTGATTAAGCTTCTATAAAATTTGTGGTCTCTAACTTCTAATAATTGAAAGTATTGGTTAAAAACTTCAATGACTAGCCTGCTTTCTCAATTTCTAGGCAACCAAAAGATCAATTGCAATAATCTCAAAACATTTTCTCTTAAAGATTGCCGGAGTTAGTGCTGAAGCTGTATTATTTAAGCTCCGAGGTTCAGAGCTCTGGAGCAGTGTCAGGCAACTGTGTACACCTGAAGTGGTTCCCAAGCCAGCAGCTGCTACTCTTGCACTGAAGCAGGAGGAACAGCAGTAATGAGTGAGGGGAACTTGAGGACACATACCTTGCAACCTGCAAAAATACACTGGATACATTACAATAGCACAAAATCTGTTTTTTCAAACTTTTCCTTAATTAAAACCTAGGCTGGCTTAATAAACCAGTGGACCTTGAAATAACGTAATTGAGTTCCTTGTTCTTCATCTCCTCCAGCATAAAGTTAGTATTACGCTGATCATTGCTCAGGCCAGTCATTTTCAAACTCTGTCACTTATCAAACCAGAACACACAGATCAGTCATGCACCAACCTTCAGATTTTTGTCCAAATGTCCCAAAGAGCACTCTTAACAACATGGCAAAAATGTGAAGGTCTTGGGCAAGAGTCCACCATATACTTCCCTTTCCATGTTCAGTCCTGTAAGCAGCTCTTTTCGTGTTCTCAAGAAGATGACTTTGGGAAATTCTGCTCAAAGCATCAATCTGCAAATCTGATAGTCACAGGAAGATTCAGTAACTGATGCTGAGCTATATCACACTGATGCTTTAATGGGACCATGCCCATGTACAGAGTGTCTGCTTTATTCCAAAATTCTCTGAGACGTTTAAATGGTTAGCAATAGCTAAGGGCACACACATGTTATTTTTTTAATAGTCAGTGTGTGTTTTGCAGACCAGGCTGCATCTCATCAATAATTCCTTGCTGGAACACTCCTGGGAAGGCAGCAGTCAGCCCAGCATGACAGCATCTTAAATAAAGAAGAGTGTTACAAGGTGCAAGGCAGCACTCCGCACATTTGCTGTCAAAGAATCACAGTGCTTCAGCTGCTGAAGGAAGCAGATTGCCATTGTTCTATCAAAAAAAAAAATCACAGATGGGAGAAACCGACTGGAAATCACCTTCCCCTCAAAAAGAAATTGCTAGCTATTATCTTTCACAGAGAGGGTGCATCTAGTATTGAACTGCAGACAGGATCATGCTTCAGAGGTCAAAACAAGTATAGTCTTTTCTTTACAAAGCATCTTCAAAAGGAAGCTGGGGATGAAGTTTGTCTGTGCACAGCCATACAGATTTAAACAGGAAAAAAATCCTTGGGGAAAAAAAAAAAAAAAGCAAACCCAACACTGACCAACCCACACACTTATATAAAAGGCTTTGGAGAGTTTCATTTTCTATTCAGCTGGAAAGGGAGTGAACAAGCTCGCGCACACACACACTCTCATTTTTAATCATCTTCATGCTGACAGCAGCCAGTCACTACGTCTGTTATCAGAGCCCCACAGCTTGTATTTTCAGGCTGTGAAACGCTAAGGCACAAGGTATAAAATCTCCTCTGATTAAAAAAGGTGCGGTGATAGCGCCTGGTATGTCACACCAACTGCTACAGATTTGAAGCTTGGCCTCATCAGGATGATATGCATTTGGTGGAGGGAGGGGAAAAACAAATCCAGAAACATACAAACAAATAGTAAGGATTTCCTAAGATTAGCTGGCCGTCTGGCTCAGGATCATTTTCTCTCAGCCCACTCCTAGGGAAAAAACAAGCAAAAAAAGACAAGTTTTTGCATCCAGAAATTCAGAGTTTAGTAAAAGGTGTCAGCTGTTAAAGAGAGAGGGAAAGAGTAGCTGCATTATAATCAATTGTTCAGCGTGCGCTTCTGGGGCACCTGGGGAAGGAGGGTGCAGGAGAGGAAGAATACTGCAAAAGCCAAGGTGAAAGGCAGAGGAAAGCGAGAACAAATTTCAGTTCTTATTTATTCATTTCAGTTTTTATTTATTCACTTCTTTTTGGAGATGGCTGTTATGGTTCTCTCCCATTTTCTCCATGAATTTATGTCACCTCCAACACTTTCTTCCAAACTGGTTACACCTACAAGTCACTCCTTGATTTGTAGTTTCTCCATCACAAGGTGCTGAACAGTCTTTCAAATTTTAGCAAACTTGCCCTGCTTACAGTTGTATTTTCTTACCAGTTATTCTCTTTGGGACATCACTGCGGTGTTATCCCAATTCTATGAGAGTTTCCATCTCCTCTCCCTTATAGGGTCAACTCTGTAGTGATGTTTTCCATTTTTATATAAATTCAATTATGAATAATTGAAATGTACGGATCAATTTGATATAGCAACAGAGAGCACAGAATTAGAAAGGAGCAGCAGCAAGTCAATCCAGTAACAGGGCAGGCAGCAACAGGTCAATTCAGTCAATCTGAATTGATCCAATAGTTGCACATTAACACATAAAGTCATATATTCTGGCTTAGTGTACATACTGGCTTATGTACTAAACCTTATCAAGCTGCTTACTAACATGTAATGAGGGTTTATCTGTCAATCACCTAATTATGTCAAAAAACTTAAAATTCAAAAACATTAAAGAAAGCTAGGCAATTCATGCCTTGCTAAACCTATTCAATATGCAACCCAGAGGAAAAAGGGACATAGTCAAAACTCACCTCTAAAACAAACAGGTTCATATACAAAGCTCTAAGACAAGGGAATAGACTTCTGTTCCCTTTCAGGAGGATATTATCTATGTATATATTTAAATATAGATAGCTGCATACATAGACAGATATATATACCGACATGAGCATGTATGTAAGAAAGAGGTAGACTATATCTATTCTTAAACAGATATATGCAATGTCAAATCTATTTCCTCGTCTCAGAAGTGTCTATCTATAAAAATACATACACAAGTATGTATACAAGTAAGAAAAATGGCAGTCTACATCTCTTACAATTTATTATAATTTATTATAATTTATCATCTCAGAAGCATCTTACTGAGCATTTAATTCTTCCGAATAGTTTGGAAGTAAATAATTCTGCTAAGAAACAAAGTACCAAAAAAAGAAAAGGGGAAAACAACAACAACAACAAAACTAATTTAATTGTTTCAGAGCTCTTTCTCTTGAAAACTCGTGACTGGTTTTGAAATTGAAAGCCAATTAAAAAAAAAAAAAAAGCAGAAAAGGAATAAATGGATTTGAACGGGGAGTCAGAGGTCTGCCTTTGCTAATGTGATTTTAGTCACTGCAGTCCTGGACATCAACACAGTTAATGAATAATGACGGTGCAAACAAAATATCAGATAATGATGAGGGGGAGGGAAGAGTGAAATAATTGTGCGGGTGGCTCTGATTGGACTTGCCTTCAATTGGAAAAATTGATGCCTCTTTAATTATAGGAAAAAGGCCTCACTAAAAAGATAAGACTGATGTGAAAATTGAGAAGTTTTACTCTTTGGATTCAAATGTATGGAAATGGAAAGGTTGTGAGATTTGTTAGATTGGGTTTTGTTTTCCCATTAAATATAGATCTTTCTCAAACACTACATCCAAACGTGTGTGTAAAACTTCACCTCACTTCAAAGCTGTTACAACAAGAACTCCCGCTTGTTACAGCAAGAGATTTGTTCAGATAGTGTATAAGTTTGTTTTTATCACTCTCTGGGAATATTTCTTATTACAAGTTAGACTGCCTCCCACAAGGTGCATTTCCCGTCTAGTAAGAGCTCAAGTCAGTAGAAGTTATGGCCAGTTGAAGGATCAGCCCAATAAGCTAACAACATCACTCAAAATTTCCACTAATTGGCTCCACTGATTACATTATCAAAGGAGAGTACCGGAGATTTCTCACTATTTGATTAGGACTGCACTGCACACTTTTCTTTCCATGCTCTCTCTCTCAATTCCTGCAGCGCACGTCAAATTCTCATGTGTGAGAAATGGCTAATACAAGCACACTGCTCACCATACACTTCTAGATAGTAAGAGAAAGCAGCTTAATAATACCCCAGTAAAAAATGTTAAACAAACTGTTTAACATAAAAATGTTAAACAAAAAGGTGACATTTAACTATGAAAGTCACGTGCAATTCCTCAGCTACCTGATAAAGAAAAATCCCTTTTTCCTTACTTATACAGCCCCTCCCCTGTAACATCAACAGTCACACAAGCCATATTTACATGACAATTTCTATAATGTGATAAAACTGCCTCTGAAGAAGTGACATTTTATAAATAGCGTTTACTGTCTTTCAATTTATAGCCATCATTTCTATCATTCAGTATTTTTCATCTGCAGGTCTCAAGTAGTGTTTAAAAGATTTAATTGTACTGCTCATCTGAATTTGCAGATGTGTCTTACAAAGTGAAAGCATGATTATATGAGGCAGAATTTATCCAGGAAACAGGAACTGTGATACTTAATCTCAGAAAGTAACCCAGAGATAATTTAAAGTAAGGTATCTACAAAGAATGTTGCCTTTGCCAAGATACTGTTTGTATTGGTTTTGTAAAGAGGGGACAGAATGTTCTCTTCCAAAGAACCACAAAATAAACTTCCTGAACCGATGTGAGCTTTATTTTTGCTTTTATTTAACCCAAGTAAGTGTGGCTTAGCCAGATTTGCTTCATAAAAGAAAACAATTCCATTAATTTGGCATAGCCTTGTCCGGAAAAAGCGCAGACACACTCCTCAAAGTGAATAGAACTGGCTACCTGAACAGAACTGGAACCACAGCTGCTTTGTGAAATTAGTAATAGCCTGGAAGGAGAGCTTTTCATCCATTATTTTTTATTTTATTCAATGATTTCTCCATAGCATTCTGAGCAGATGTAATCAACTTTTTAAATGCTGTTATCTTGATGCAGTCTAGGAAGGGTCTGAGAGAGCAGAAATATGAGATGCAGCATGCTGAAATTGCACTGGAAAAAGTACTTGAAGTCATTGAAGACCTTAATATTGTTGTTACTATAGGAACCTGTTCCTATGTCAGCCACATCCTCTTTTAGTAAAATAATAATTAGTAATATCTTCAAGTCAGCTTTTAGCTCTTTTTACCTTTCAGGAGCTGAGTTAGTCCACAGGCAAAAGCTCATTTGCAAGACAAAGAGAAAAGCATCACTGGTAAGGTCAAAAGAGACAACAGCTTGTTTAGTCTGACATTTTACAAAGTCCGTTTAGCAACAGTAATTGATTAAATAATAAGAATAATATAATGGCCTGAACTCTCTCCCTTAGAGAAAGATACTGCATCTCAAAGTTAAAGATTAATACATATATAAAAATCACTGATGTCTAACTCTACAGCTGTTCTGTTTACACATGGCATTTGTGTAAGTTTCTTGACTAACAGAAACTCTCATTTCACAAGATTACAAAGCAAAACTCCTTCTAGAACCACTGTTAAGTATTTTTTTACCCATCAGTGTACCACAGCAGTATCACAATTATCACATAAATCTCTTCTCAAAGTCTTACGGAGTTAAAATGCTGGACCATTTTGTGTGAAATAGGCAAAAAGCCAAACGAGCTGGAAGGCTCCACCAGGCTTGGGTATTTTAAAAAGTCAGAAACTTGTTAAAAGGTTCTACACAGCAATAGCATTTCAAAATGGTGCCCAACAGTCCCACTGTAGAAGTCATCCTAAATAGACCAACAAATTACCCCATGAATTGATATAGAGATGTCAGCAGGAGAGCTGATGATTTCACAAGAAAGGGGGAAGATCTCGTGGAAGGACAACAGAACAACATAGAAAATCTCATTTTACTTATATTAATATAGTTTCCTAAATCTGAGTCAGATTTCTAAAAACTGTCTATCCTCAGTGGTGCTGGAGTTCAAAATTGCTTTAGTTTTTTTATTTTTATTGCTCTTCAAATTTTTCTATGTTCCTTGTTTTGGCTGTACATTTATGACAAAGCTGCAAAGTGACAAACAATTTCAGTGACTATTTATTTGTCACTGTTTCCTCATCTACTTTTGCCTTTATGCCAGCTTCAACTTCTGGCAAAGTGAACAGTTAAATCTTTTTTACTTCTTGGTTCCTCCTGCCACAATGTTTAAGCTTCAAGCTCTGCAGATATCAGGTTTAATCACTTGAAAAAAAAAAAAAAGATCACTGGCATTTTTATTCTGTTTTATTTTAAAATAAGAAAAAGATGAATATTAGTCTGCGGTTTTCTAAAAGTTATCTTCATATATCCAACTTCTAAACTTGAGTATCTAAAATTTAAACTGGCAGATATATTCATACGCAGAACTCTACTCTCCCAAACAGGATGACGTATCTTGGCAGATACAACGAATCCTTTTTTAAAGGAAAGAAATATTAATCTTAGAAGACTCAGATTAAGTCAGTAGACAGTTGGTCTTAAAATTCAATAGATGCGGGATTCCTTGTTGAAGCTACAATAGAAATAGTTGATTTCAGCTATCTGCATACAATAAACACACACACAAAAAAAGAGAGAAATATATGTTTCAAGAAGGTTAATGGTGTTTGAAGAAAATCATCTGTGTACTTTAAAAGGAAGTACATAGGAGGTATCACGGTGCAGAACACATACACATGGATAACAGTAGTTTGAAGACAAGTTCCCTTCCTGCTCCAGAAAAGAGAGCACCCTTAAAAACTGATCTGGGATCTTTGGCAAAGGCTGACACAACTCAAAAGATATGTAGGAGGCATTACACAGTGTACTGGAAGAAGCAATAAGAAATGGAATTTGTTGGGTTTTTTTTTTTGTTTTTTGTTGTTATTTTTTTGTTGTCTCGTTGTTGCTGGAAAGGAGCAGGAGAAATGAGAAGGGGAAAGTGTCTTTCTAGTTGCTCTGAAGGGTGGCCAGAGCACTCTCTGGCTTACCATGGTCAACGTAAATAAGAGAGCGTTTAGCTACTGATTGCCAGATATTGCCTTGTGGCAGAAACACCCAATACATCCCTGTTGATCATGCAGAAAGGTTGCATTCCTCAGCAGAACCCAAAAACATTTCCTTTCATTCTACTGCTGGTTTCTAAGGCGACACTGTCTGCCACAGGTGCTTAGAGCAGTAGAAACTGGAACAGGAAAAGTAACAGTGTGCATTCTTCTTGCTGGTCTTTTTTGTTCTATTTGGGGACATTTCAAGGAAAGAGGGACACAAGGACATCACGGATGATGGCAAAGCAGAAGATCCACTCTTTGCATACCTCAGCAGCAGAGTCCACCAGAACACCTGCTGTCCTCTTAACGCAAAGAAGGTAACTTACCCACCTGCTTGCTATCTCATCCTTCTTTTGCTAGCCCTCTTGTACAATGAGAGCTGAAACAACCCAAGCTGAAACAACTGTCCTACTGTACCCTGGAAAATCAAGTTCCTTTGTTTTTTTTTTTTGTGAAAGACAAAGAGTGCTAAGCAAACTGTCCAGTATTTACATTAACAAATAAAGAAACTTGCTCAGAAAATTTGCGGATCTCGCCTTGGAGAGATTTATTCTAGTTCTCTTGTCTTTTGAGACCTCTAATGATATCAGAAAAGGAAGTCAGAAAAACTAAAAGGGAATCTCTTCTGAAGGAGAAGGATGGAGAACAGTATGAAGGAGCAGTTAGTAAGATAATAACTGTTTAGTTAGTGAGAAAACTCAGAAAAAAAAAAGTGAATTGTTGAAGATTTGTTTTATAGTGTGCAAACTTAGATCTGGTGACTTATTAGCCCTTCTTGAACTAACCACACCGCAGAATTCCATCATCTGGAAGATCTTTATATCTTCTGCATATCAAGGAAAGCACAAAAGTTGTGCAGCCTTTTGAAATCACTTGTATAAGAAAAAGCGCATAGGTTTTCTGCATCAATACACTCATAGAACTTTACCACACTATAGCCACCAGAGTAATAAAAGCTATTTTAAGTACAGACTGTTGTAATGCATCAGTTTCAGTGCCAATAAATTTATCTTTGTAGTTGAGGAGTAGGGTGAGGTTTCCCCATCATAACGTAACCTGAAGCTGGTTCCAAGCTGTATCAAAACTTACAATCATGAAATTTTTTATCCCAAGAGAAGATAAAGCACACCACACACATGACCTCTGAATCACTGAAAACTTTTATCAAGTTCACTTGATAAACTTCTTACTCAAGCAGTAAGAAAAACTTCTTACTCTTACTTCAGTCAGTTTATAGTGCATACACTCCAAAAAAAAAAAAAAAAAGAAAAAGAAAAAAAAAGATGCTTTTTTTTATCAGCATGTCCTTTCCTTTTCCTTTTTTCTGGGAGTCATATACAGGCACACTATCAAAACAACTGGACACTGAGATTTTCAGTTCAATTTCCCATTTTCTCAAATACTGTTTCTCACTATGCCTCTAAACTTCTCCCCATTTGCCATCACTGATGTTAGAGCTCATTTGTTCCACTGTGATCAAAGCATTACACTATAAGCAATGTTTTCCAGAACTTTCTGATATTACCCATAAAGTCATAAAGTCTCCACTCGAAGTCAAGGCAATCTGTTATGAGACTCAAAACCTGTGAATTTTTCTATTCCACTCCATGGCTGGTATTAACTACAGCTTTTGAACTCATTATTATCTTCTGTGGGACCACTACTTTCACAGTTAATTCACAAAAAAGCTACACATGCTTCTGACAAAAGAAGACTCAGAAATCTGAAGTCTGCCTAGTCTGCAATACAGTCAAGGTAGCAATTTCCTTGGGGCTGCTTTCTTTTAATAAATTATCACAGTGCAGAACACATACACATGGATGACAGTAGTTTCTAATAGAGCGTAACTGTTAATTCCTATTTAAAAACAAAACCAAACAAACAACATATTCAAGCAACAAAACACCTTTTTATAGCACTTATTGCTACTGCCGTTAGGGCCATTGCACTAATATGCATCAACAGATGCAACCCCGAGCAAGATCTTGGTCATGCTAGAGATCTGAGTACTCTGGGAGGCAGGGATTTCTCAAGACTTTGGGATAAACAGTCTTCTCTGAAGTTGCAAAATAGTAAGAAACATGATGGTTCTTTTGTTGTAAAATAACTTCTGCTGGCTCTGTTTCACACAGGTGATGACTGGTACTACCAATGGTCAAGTACTTAGAAGGAACCCTGTAACAATATAGAAAACTAACATTCCTTTAATCCATTTACATTCCTTTAATCCAGCTCCTCCCTGTCTGAGTTAGGACTCAGCTCTCTAAAAGGTCCTGCTTCATTAAAAAAAGAAGAAAAAAAAAAAAAAAAGAAAAAGAAGAATAAAGACCATCACTTACCTCTTATAAATGTTTCCTTGATAACATTTCTTTTACCGAAGCCTACTAAAAGGTAATGGTCCATGTAATGTCTTGCGGTACTATCCCACAAACTAAGGGAGTACAAAAAGAGTATCTTCATATTTAAACATAATCACCTTCCAACTTTTCCAAGCATCTTCCTTCCTCTGGTTTATAATTCAAGAACAAGAGGGTTTGTCCTTAATCTAGTCCTTACTTCTTTTTGACCTTCTTATAAATAACTACTTGTCTGTATTTTTTCTTGTCTCACTGCTATGAAGCTGATTCTGCAGTGTGGCACATTTGAGTATATTAAGAACTCCGACTGACATTCATGTTGAGCCAAGAGCAGGATTTACATCACAAACAACAAAAAAACCAATCCTGGACTAAATGATTATAAGTAGAAACAAACATGCAGAAAGCCCAACTTCCCTGCAGAAGAAAAAAAAATCACAAGGCTTACATGGACACTTTTCCACAGCTATATTTATCTTATATTTCCAAACTGTTGTTGCCTGTAATGGTGACCAGCCACCCAGCAAGACAAATTCAGAGCCACACAGCCAGAATAAGAAGCTACATGATCCAAAGGGGCCTTTTGTGCATGCCATCCTGAAGCAAAACCCTAAAAAGCTAGACAAAAGCTAGTCCACCAGCTTTCCTGAGAATGCCTAAATTTTTTTCTTGCCAATATCAACAAAGTATTTTAACTGTGCTTATTTTTGTTCACTTCATAAAGTATTACCAACGCTTAATACACTCCAATACAAAAACTCTGAACAAACGTTTCCTAATCCACTGTTTCCCCATTTTAATCTTACTACCAGAACTCCACTGGGAAAAGAATGGATAAATAAAAGCAGAAATCCACCATTTAAAACAGTACAAATCAATTCATTATCATATGCATTCAAACCCAATTTTAGACATTTAATTGTAACCATAAAATATAATTTTCACAGAACTGGATCAAAAAACTAAATCTAGTTAGTTAAAAAAAAAAAAAATCAAGAAAAATACACACAAAAAGAGTGTTTGCCAAAAGATGTTATGCCCAAACTTTGCACGGGGAGTTAAACTTGAAGCTGAAATACAAAACTAAAAGAGGGAGGCTATAACGGAAAGATGAGTGCCACAACATGAATCTTATACAGACACATTACCCAGCCTGGAACAAAAGCAGAACATTATTTCCATGCTTAGAGCAGGTTTAGTTCAACACTGTGAAGCTCCTAGCACAAGTGTTTTCGTTTCTTCATCATCATCTCTCTCCCCTTTCAGCAAACAGAAACAGAAACCTGTGAATGTGTCACATGGAGAAGGGCAACCCTGAAGGAAGAAAATGTTACTGGTTCTCCTTGGAAGTCTCATATACTTGGAACATTACAAAAAACAGAGAAGAGAGCTCTGTGTAAGCCTACTTAGCAAAACACCAACCAGACTAACTGGAAGCCAACACATGCCAACTGTTAGCAAATGTGATGAGGTGAGAACCTCTACTACTCTCTGCAGGACATCAGGTAACCCACTGCATTATTTACGTAGCAGTGTTGTTTGTCCCTTCAAAACAATTTGTACACCATTATTAGAACTTTAGATCCTGGCTGTGACCGCAGACTCCCTCTGTTTGGCAGGAAGAAATAAAAATGACTAAAATAAAAGACGGATGCTCAGGGGAGATGCACAGGGAAAAGAGGAAAGAGAAACCTTTCAGTGCCTTGTGATCCTACCCAGGAGGAAACTTCATCACTTCACAGGAGGCTGGAAACACTGTTGTCAGTGTGGTACCACACCTCAAGAAAGCCAATGGTGAACCAGGTACTTCAGATCACCCACAAGGGACACAGATATATGAAATACTTAAGTTATGTCAGTGGAATATACCAAGCACAAGTTGCACAAAAGCTTTCTGCAAGCTTCTATAAATTATTTTACAATTAGAGGAAAGAAGAAATTGACCAAAGGAAGAAATAACTGATGGCCTGTAACTTGGACGCTTAGAAGAAAGACTGAAGTTAATCACAGAATCACAGAATTCTGTCTTTCATAGCTTTAAAGCACCAAAATCTAATTTCAGGCATTGCTGATTACATTTGCTGCATATCTCTGCATAAATTTCATTATGAGCCACAGAGAGATATGCAAAAACACCGAACATGACATTTAGAACCAGAATTAGAGAGATGCCTCGTTGGTGTGAAAGAGGGCAATATTGGCCTGCCAAAAGAAAACACTCACAGAAAGCTTCCATTGTGTTTAAATCAAAAGAGCAATTTTCCTCGGAAATAATCAATAGATCTAAATATGTTTAACTGGTGTCTGATTTATTAAAAGGCAGATACTCTCAGGAGATTTAATAATTCTGCATGGTCCCACATCTGAGTGTTCTTAGCGCAGGAATTTAACAGAATTTTCTAGTCAACTTAAGAATGCGTACCAAAAATACTCTTACATAAAAATGACCACCACCTTTATCACTTTAACTTCAACTGTTTATGGTATACGGAATCATCCACTATTAATTCCGTCTCTGATATTAATGCTACTTTTAATGTTATGAATTTGACTCTAACAGTTTATACTAGTATGACAAGATAGGCTTATTAAATGAGCTTCCAACCTATCCATTTGAAAAATGCTCTTCCCATGAAGACAAAGGCACAATAGTCAGTGTATTATTGAAAGTCTAGCATTGGCCTAAAATAATTAAATTAAAATACATTTTCAGAAAAATAAATACAAAATATATCCACATTTTACCAGGAAAAAGTAATGGTCCAGTTGTATAATGATCCTTCAAACCTTTAAACTCTACAATATTTTCTTTTTTTTCTTTAGGTTCCTTCCTCCTTAAATTTAATTAAGGTTAATTTATCAGCCTCGCTGGAATTGGACAAATGTAAGTACTGTATTAAGCTGAAAATTCAATCTTTGATTAAAGGGCTCAGGTAACTCTGTGGGGGCCCTCAAGTCCTTAAGAAAGTTAATCCTCGTGTAAGCATTGTGGGTTCAAATTCTGGGCCCTTCAGAAAAAGCATACTAAGCACTTTCCAATCCAAAAGAAAAAGATGCGGCAGTTTCCAAATCTCTGTAAGGAATTAGCAAAATAATAGCTAAATTGCAGTGAAAAGACTCTTTCTTTTGAAAGCCATAAACGCATCTTTCCACATAAGAGTTGATTGTGTTAACCAGAGCACCACTTATTCTATTACACTAAATATTGCCTCAGGTCCTCAACCAACCATGAGATGACAAGGCTACACGCCAATTCATTAAGTTATTTCAGAAAAATGATGCTCAGGCCAGCATTTCTAAGCTCTAAATTGTTCTTTATAGGAAATTAATGTAGATACAGAATGACTTTGAGTACAGCAGCACAATGAAGATAGAGCACTCAGTCTGTACACATACCTTCTTCCATGTGAGACTAATGTAGCTATTCTGCTGAGGGATGACACATTCCACCTACAGATGAAAAAGGCTTAAGTACCTGTCTGTGATAGTTTTAAGTTTCACCATGTATATTATTCATAAATTAACCCATCAATTATTTCCTTACCTATGCTATCAGGCCAAGGACTTCACAAGATTCATATCTATCCTTGTGAAAGTAGTGTCTAATGTACTCCACAGGTTGTAAAGAATGCAATATTAAAACAAATTCTCTCAGTAAAACTAGGCAGGAAGATGCTGTATTTACAGAAATGGGAGTTTAAGTCACTTGACTCATTTTTTTTAGCACTCATTATTTATATGAATACTGGCAATAGTGTGATGGCTGCTGAGACACAATGATGTCTTCATGTGGCAGGGAGTTTAAATACACAGCTCCTTCCTGCTCCTACAGCAAGTAAGAGCAGCATGGAGAAGCTTCATCTCCAAAATTCAACTGGTTCACATGAAACTGCCAGAAATGAAGACTGCTTTCAGAACCACATACAGTGGGCATAGATGATTTCAAAAAAGAAATGCTCATTACTGAGCTGCAAAAGTACTGCAACAACAGGAAAATGAAAACATTACGTTTAATCACCTGTTTTCCTGAAGGAAGTAAAAATGTACTGCATTCAAGACCTACTCAGAGACATAATAATACAATAATTCCCAGCACTAAAAACATGGCACATTTTTCAGCCTTATTATTTTCTAGATGCTTATGTTTTGTTTGCACTACAGCTACACAATGCTGATACAACAAAGAGTCTCTCAACCTTAAAAATCATATTTGAAAGTTCCAGAGAAACATGATTGTGTGTTACTCGGGTTACATGTGGATTCTTCCTGACAGTGTGAAAGATGACAGTTCTCTAGCCAGGCAAGAAAATAATCGTTTCCTCATGTATTGATGCTCAGCCAGTTCCTATAATCTAACTTTAGCTTGGCACATTGCTTTTTTACAAATCTGCAAATCCTTTGTGATTGTGGAGTGTTATTTTCACTATGAATCTCCTTACAAAACCAGGAATGAAAACCCCTTTCCTTTGCCACAGTGTGCACTCTGAACTCTGAGCCCATTGTATGAAACATAGTTGAATGCAAATACTGGAACACAGCAGGAGACACTGGACCCCTCTGCTCAGTTTGTACCCAAAAGAGAGAGAAAAAAATGAAAATGTCTGCATTTGAATGAACAACAAATGAAAATGTCTTCTTATTTTTCCCCTTGGTAAGCTCTTACAAAACCCATGTCTTTACTCCACGATGCTCAAAGTTAAGCAAGATTGAATAACATGGAGAGGGTTAGGCAAGTGTTTCCAGCTAAATTTGCATGAAGGAAGGGAAATATCTGCAGCTTTACATAGTTACTCTCAATCAGTGTCCCGAGGGTATAAAATATACCTGTTCTACCTTACTGAATTGTTATTTGCATTTGAGTCAGGGATGAAATGCAAAGCATCAACAGATTTCTAACGACAGCCATGTAAAATACTACCTCTTTCTGAAACATCAAAAATCATAAGAGAAAGGAAGAACACTGGATGTTCACAAGAACTCCCTCCCCTTACCTCCAGGAAAGGCAGAAAGCTGAGTACTAGCACTGTATTTTGAGATACTTATCAATTTTAAGAGAGAATAATTTACCTAGGGCTTCCAAGTTGGTAAGAGAGTTGGTTTGCAAACATGTCTCAGCATAATTCCTCAAGTCACCACCCTAAACTTTTTTTATATCTCTAGCCTTGAGGAACTTCAACTTGTTTACTAAAACCAGCTCAAACAAAAACCCACAACAAAACAAAAAATTAACCCCCCACAATGCAGACGAATATTCTCCAAGGACAAAGAACTTTGTGTTAGTTGAGAAACACATTTTCCACTGCACTTCAAAAACAAAAGAAATAAAAATGAAGAAAGAATGAAGAAAGGAAATAAAATAAAATAAAATGAAGAATCATCTCAATAACTGGCACATGGAAGATACATAGTTTTTCTCTTCCTGAATTAGGCAAAGGACTTTCCTTCATATCAGGAAGTTACGGAATTCCCACCACAAGCAGAACTAAAGGAAGTTTGTGCCCAAGAAAGGTCCATCTGCACTTTATTTTTACCCAAAAGGCGGCACAGCCATCATTCAGTGCTGCACATAAACTGATGAAAAGTAGGCAATGGGAAGCTACCAGCTGGAATATTTAATGGGTAAATATTTACAGATGTTGCAACTAACCTAGAAAAAATAATTACGTATCTTAGGAAAGTTAAAAATAGGAAGTTACAGGGATCTGCCTATGTTAAGAAAGACAAATAATGTTGGCATTATCAGGCTGGCAAATCTGCACACAAAATACACCTACAGCATACAGCTGAGAGTGCCGTCCCTCACAGCCATTCTCTCTCACCTAAACATATCCCACAACACGAGAGCCCCTCTACAATCAGCTCACATATGGTGCTAAACCCCTCAGCCAGAACGTTTTAAAAAGAAAGGAAGAAAAAAGCACCAAAGTAATTTGATGCAGCTGCAAGCTCAGAGAGGCACCCAGCCCATCGTCTGTGATCAGGCCTGTGCTCCGCTGTGCTAAGCACTCAGGGCACTGACATGGTTGGCCCACGGCCCTACCACAGAGTGAGTGCAAAAACATCACCCAAAGTAAGAGAGAACTTCTTACACAGAAGAAGAAAGAGCAGCTGTTACATTCCTGCTTGTGGGAGATGCCTGTAACTTAAAAATGAAGCCTCTTTTCATTAAAGCTCTGCAAAAGAGCACAGACATGAAAGAGGAGGGAACTAATATCACAACAGTGTATACACAATGGTTCCTAACAGTTCCACCCCATCAGGGTTTCCTCCTTTCCTTTATGTGCACAGGCAGTCCCTTTGCTTGTTCTCAGCACAGGAACAGGGTGATGATGACCTGCCTGAGCTGCCCTGGACAAGATCCAGGCTCCAAGGCCTGGCCTCTGAGGTGCTGCAAAGCACAGACACAGCTGGGCACAGGATGGCGGCTGGAATCTTTCCCATGTGCCTGAGAACAACCAGCACAGCATCCCTGGTTCTTCATGCAACACAGAGTGAGGCTGAAGGCACGTACTAACAAGATACAACACAGTGAGGGGATACTTCTCAATACACCCCAGATGTGTTTTATGGGAGCTCAGAGACTTACAACATTTCATGAGGACTACAAAATAACATGAAATATGCACACCTAACTCAAGTCCCAAACGGGATGCATAGTGTCCAGTTGCCATAGCAACTTTCTGTTCAAGCTCCAGGACAAATTGGGTTTCCGATTCTCTGTACTAATGCTGTTGTGAGAACAAAACAGACAAGACAGCTACTGCTACAACACTATTTCAAGTGCCTAAAATAAAAGAAAACAAAATTATTACATTTAAGATTGCACACTTTTTTTTTCCTTTTTGCGCTGAAGGTCAAAATAAAGCACAACAGATAGTCAAAAGTGTCATAAAGGTCATAAGGAGAGCGAGATGGTCCATGAGCCAAAAAATTTTACATATAGCACATATTAGGTAAAAACACATGTTTTTACAATGCTGTTTCACAGAATCACCGAATAGTTTAGGTTAGAAGGGCTCAAAAAGATAATTGAGCTCCAATCCCCTGCCATGGGCAGGGTTGCCACACACTAGGTCAGACTTATTTGGTATAAGAGTTGTAAAAATCTGTAATGTGGAATGCAAAACAACCTCAAAGGCAGATCAGGTAAGTTCCCTCCTTAAGAGCAGGTCAGTAACTCTTAAAGGAAACAAGACTAGTTGCAAGAGATCTCTCATTCACTAGCTAGCATTATTGCTCTAGTAATGGAATAATGCAGTTTCTACCTGAGCTCAAGTCTCAGAAATGTGTTACAGAAACCAATTTTGCTATTTGAAGTAGCATTCTTTTCCCAGTCCAGTTCCATAGTCTACTCACTACAATGAAAACATTCTTCTCTATAAGCATTTCTGTGAATGACCACCTCAGTTATTTATCCTGAGCTTTTTAGGAATTCCTCATTTAATTTTCAACTGATTCACCATCTCCTCCTATTTACTGTTCAGATCTGATTGTGTTACTTGTTCATGACTATCCTCATTTTACTAATGGACGAAAACTGATATTATTCCTTTAAATATAGTTGCAGTGCTTAATTGTAGCAGCTGTTAAAAAAATAGCTGGGAAAATTTACCTTCCTTTGCGATAAATGGGAATAAAATATATCTAGTTATCGTCATAGAGAAAAAAAAAATATCTGATGTTCCTGTAAGCTGTGAGTCATTGAGTTATTTGGTCATGTTTTTAATTTATTTTAAAGGAATCTTAACAACTTTTTTTTCTTTCCTTCAGGAAATTTTAGGGTTGCAAAACTTCTTTTTTCTCCCTGTATTTATTATCTGTCAAGGGAGGAAAGGGTCTCCAAATAAATGCATCAGAGGTTAGGAAAACTGAAAGCTTACTCAAAAAAGGCTGATAGTTAAACAGGTAGACACAAGTTATCTGTTATGGAAAGATAAGTGGGTTACTGAGACACAGTATTGAAGGTAAGTCTAAAATCTGTTAGAAGCACCTAGTTTGTCCCATTTGTCACCATCATCTTAGCAATTGCCTCTGCATCATTTGTCAGCCAAGTTTCAGACAAGTTCACTGCATTTCTGCTGCAGTTGAAACTCTACTTATGGAAAAAGAAAAATGTTAAACCAAGATTTGGCTGTAAGTATTACTTAAATTCTATTTACTGATTAAGTAAACATTTCAGAGTGTATGTTCCCTCCACGTCACAGAGATGTTAACCAGTGGTGTAACTGCATGGCAGCATCAGAATTAAGACTTGGCTACAACTTGGTGGAAAGAAAAAGGAAGAAAAAAATATATTAAAAATCCCACTTTGTCAGATCACTATTACAGTTTCAGGAACACCAGTTGTTCGTTTTAGCACACCACAATCCCAAATGGTGAAGGTGCCGTGAGTCAAAACGCTTAACTACAAACATGCTCCAGGCTTGTATTTAGGCACAGAAGTGCCTCAATAGGTGAAAACAATCTCTGCTCAGGGAATATAGACATATCAGAGTGGAAGAAAAATGAATAAATTAAAACATGGTTTTGCCTTGTGAGAAGAGCACTGGCAGTGTTGTGCAAGGGGCTGGTTATAGCTCCAGTTGGCCAGGGGATCCTCTGCTCTTTTGGCTCATGGCCCGTTTAGATGAAAAAAGACCATAGTGTGTCAGCAGTGCTTGTGTGACCTGAGCACTTCAGATCCTTTAAAGACACATAGGGAGTCAGGGCCACCATTCTACAGGTCTGTATTTTTAAAAATCACTTTGTATGCCTTCAATGTGTGCATGGACTCACAAAAGTTATTACAGAAGCACAATATTCAGCCAGAGTTTTGGATATTTTGCATCTGCCCTCTTGAAGGTCTCATTTCTCAAATGCTCTTCTCTCCCCTTCCCCCCCCACAGGATGAGTATCTCCAACTGAAATCTCCTTTTTAGAATAAGACTTAGTGTCTTCCATGGTGTAATCTATAGCTGATGGACTGAATTATTGTATTAAACTCTTACATTCAAATACAGCATCTTCTTCAACTGGTCAAAATGCCACGACCTTCTTTTAGTAACCTGCAAGCAAACCACTCAACACCTCCTTGAGCTGTAGTGCAGCCTCCACCCCCAAGTGTCCAAGCTCTCACAACTACAGTCACCCCTTCCTTAACTCCTGAGAACAAAATCTGCATTCTAACGCTAATGCCTAGAGTTTCCTCCTTGTTAGATGAACCAGCATATCCATCTATAACACTAATAAGTTGAAATGAGTAGTGACAGTTTCCAGTCATGCAGAAACATAGGCAGACTCAGATGTCATTCTCAAAATGGTGGCTGACTTCTGAGACAGCATCGCAGTCCAATCACCAACAAAGATATCTATTTTTAAAGGACTCATTAAAATCCAGGGCAGATCGAAGAGCCTGATAGCAATAGGATTAGTAGGGAATTAAAAAAAAAAAAAGAAAGGTATATTTCACACATTAGCAAACCCATTAGAATCCCAAAAAAGAGAAAGCAGTCTTAGTTTGGAACAAAAGTACTCGCCTTCACGAGGAAAAGCAACTTCTGTTAATTCAAGATAAAAATTGCACTACTGGAGGTGAGCCAGTTCATTGTTTTCACAAGACTGAACTCAAGATGACAGAGGAATCCCAGGGCTTTGCAGAGGAGAGACAAAAGCCATCAGCTCTGGTTTCCTGAGTGGCAGCACTGATATTCCCCACTCCATACCTCTGCTTGCCACCACTGTCAACAGTCCCACCTGATCTCATGGCTGGGGAATTAATGTGCTAGGACAACCATTACATTTTTCACTATTTGGTAGCTAACCACATCCATTGTCATTCAGTGCAATACATCTGGATAAAATATATAGAAGCAAAAATATATGAAAGCAAAAATATAGAGACAAAAACCATTTCTTCTCCTCCATCCATACAGTAGATGTTATGATAAACAAGAAAATGCCCTGCTTACAAGCAGTTACATACTTTCAATTTAACTGTTAGCCTTTACAGGGATAAGTCTAGACAGAGAAAGGAGATTGGAAGCAAACTCAAGGGCTTCTTGAGAAGAGAAATTGAGGACTCTCCTAATTCTCAACAGTCATGTACTGCTTATTCCCCAGTCAACAGCTGCAGTTTCTTAATCTTCACACCACTCACCACACCTAGTTCACCTACAACTACAGTGCCAATACACAACTGCGACAGCTGATCCTATGGCCTACCAAGCAGCTGGAAACTGTAATGGAAATGGAAAACAGATTACAGTTTGCAAGAAATTGGCGATGGCATAGCACAGCATACCACAGCACAGGCATAGCATAGCTTGTGGCAGTGCTGAATAGTAACGCTGAGCATGACACACCACATTTCATTAATTAGCTTTTCAGAAATTGGAAGTAGCCAGCCTTATACACAAGTGATCTCATCTCTTTTTAATAAAATAAACAGCCCCAAAACAGAGAGGTTAATCCTCATGTTTACTTCATCAGGACACGGGAAGTACCCAAAATATGTTATTTGTCGATTAACACTCACACAGTTCTTTGAATTTTCACCTCTCCTCCAAAATCTAGAGCTGAACAGAGTAAAATCAGAATCAGCCTATGAGAACCAGTGTATTACAGCAATTTCAGCCTCTCTTTGCAATATAGTCTGAAGATGGTATGCGTTTTGAGACTTCCCTGTAGTTTATACAGTGGCACACCAATGAGCTGGAGTAATAACTCAGGTCTGTAGAAGAATTTTAAAGAATATTAAAGAGAGATAAGGGAGACCATAGGTAATTTTAGATTCTCTTTCTCAAACTCAGATAAACACAGAGTTTTTCGTAGTTTATTTGCTTTTGTGTCTGGAGTTAGACATTGCCCAGCCCAGTTCTCATGAACACATGATGCACTTCAAAAAAAAGTCACTACCCATAATAAATGACAGTGCCCTCAAAAAAAGCATGACAAATTCCTTTAAATTATTTCCATATGATCTAAGATTCTATAAATAAAACAAAAGCAAGACTTACGGGATTTTGTTGTCATTTTTGGCTTTTTTGTTGTTTGTTTGTTTTTTAATATTTGAGAAAGCACTTTAAGGGCAAGCAAAAAGATAAGTTGCCCCATTACAATCAGTGGAACAAATATTTATAGATCAGTATTTTGACTATAAATTAACCCCTCTCCCCTGCAATTGAGGACAACTCCTTCAACAAAGACCATTATTGAAATTTCTCATGAACATTCCCAATAGGACTGAAGAATACATTCAAACTGGTCACGGTAGGTTTTAGACAGCTTTGAAACAAAAAGATTTCTACTTTCTACATCCAACGAATGAGGGGGAGAAGACTTTTTGCAAACATTTGAATTCTACTGCACACCAGGCCCTAGAGTTTATCAGATTTGCAGTATATGAATTGTATTGTTTTCTGGAAATTATTAACAGCTGAAGACATATACACATAACCAGATGTTTTATTTTCCTAAGAAAGACACTATAGATGAAAATAATACATATGTATCTTTTGTAATACTGGACAGAAACTGGCAAACTGAACAGAATGTGTACACAAATGATCCTAAAGACATAAATGATAAAAAGCAAGGGAGGGCAAAGGCCTTGGCACATATACATATATATATATATTTTTTGCCAAAATACCTCTCTAGAGGCGTAATGCGTCCAGAGTGAAGAGTGCAATTTAGACCAAGAATGTTAGTCACACATGGTTTATCATCAGTGAGTACAACACCACCAGCCCAACGCCTATGAAAAATCATTTTTGTTCAACAAAATGACCCCAAGCTCCAGATCTGCATCAGTTTAAGGTCATTTGATTCCTGAAGGCATGTGTCTATCACAAGGGAATATCTGGAAGACTCCTCTATTTCTATAAGTCATCATGGCAACAGCACTGCCTCAGAACATTTCCTCTTTACTGGCAGGAGAGTCCCACGCTGGGCAGGCAAGCAGTGAGAACATAAAGAGCAAGGTCATATCTAAAATTCCAGTGCACTTTTCTACATCCTAAAGAAGTACATCCTAAAGAAGTCATTGCACTAAAAATCTGTGAAAGAAACTTTAAGACCAAGCGAGACTTGCATCGGTTGTGACATTCCAACAGAGCCATTGTGGATTCAATTTACTAACCTGTCTGAAGTAACATCTGTGAATCTTATAAAATAGCTGCCATAAAGAACATATGACTATGGAGAAAAAACTTCATTGCTGGCATTACTGGGAATACTAGGGCAGCATGCATCTGGACATTCTAGTCACTATACAACACCACCTCCAAAGTTAGGAGGTAGAAAGGGCCAGACTTGATCAAATCTGCCATGGTGGAAATAAACAGGGACCCCACCAATACTTCCACGGTATTTCCAACAGGGCAATATAGCCCTTAACTCTTGAAAAATGTTTTCCAACTGAATGTCACGGTCAGCCACATGAGCCAAGAATGGTTACGCACAGATGTTTATATAATGGTTCAGAAAGAGGTTCAAGATTATACAATTTATACAGTGAAGCATGAAAAGAAAGGACGGGCTCCAGCATCATCTGCTTTTAGCCTAGGAGGTTTTGGGAAAAGGCCTATATGCAGAGGAGTAAATCTGTATTGCATTTGCCATGTGCCAAAAATATACATAAATACAAACACCAGTACCAAGGGGGTAACACCGCATTCTGGCATTCACACAATTCCAGCACAGAACCACTAGAAATTCACTAATGTACTTAGTGAGAAAAGCCAAGAGTTACTGGAGGCAACCAGCTTAAATTTATGTGTCTACCCTGGACAAAGAGGAAGGACAAGAAATCTTGGTTTACATTTTCCTACCAGAAACAGAAGGGCAGAACATCTCCTCCCTCATACATTCTGAAGGTCAAACCAAATGATGTAATGATCTGCTACGGCCTTAAACAGGTTTTACAGATTATATATATAGACTTAAAAATAGATATTATGTTTAAATAATAAAATTCTCTTGAAATTGAGTGTCTGGTACAATAACCTTCATTCACTGGCTAAGATCTAAACAAGCTATCACAATACAAATAGGTAGATACTCCAAAACTGTAATTTCATCCCGCTGACTCCCTCTGCCTGAAATGTAAACAACACGTACTATCTCCTACACAGTCTGCATCAGCCAGGAGCAGAACTGCAGGAGGGCATGCAGATGGATGGCATGCATACAGTGCAGACACCATAGCAGGTTCAGGCACGAGATATGGGTTAGCTATGGCTGTGAAGACTTCTGTCCTCAGCCGTAAGCACACAGACCACAGCGTCCCACACAACTTATCCTGTTTCTTCTGCTGGAGGAGAACAGTTAAAATCAGATTGGGCATACCTCCTCTGTCTTGATATCTCTGCTGTAGGGCCTGCTCCAAGTGACTTCATTCAAAGCCTGTTCCCATGCAGTAATGGCCAGAGGTCACCGTCCTGGTTCAGGATGAATGATCTGAATTCATTAAGTGTACCAAATTATACACTTTGTTTTTGAGCAGTTTCCAAGTGGAAGGTCAAACAAGAAGTACGGGAGGAAGGTGCTGTCATCACCAGCTACACAGCTGTTCAACTGGTCACAAGTACAACGTAACACAGCAAGGCTCACCAATTTGTATGGATAGCCTACAGGTCTACTGGAAATCATTTAATTTCATGAGTAAATGCAAGAATCAGATTGCTTTGCTTTTGCATACGTTTTGACAATGTTGATTTCATTTCATGTATTAAGATAATTCATTAAGCACCATCAAAAGCAGCACAAAATCTCTCATAATTGCAGTCTAGTAATACAAGATCTCACACTGAAGCACACCATTAATTCCTTGACAGTTAGGGAACGAGCCAAACACTTTGGGCAAATGAAGGATTAGCAAGGTCTTAACACATACATCTCCTCGCACTTAAATAGTGCAAGGAATGAACCTTATTAAAAAAGAATTTCATATTAGACTTTAAAATGATGCCCCCTTAGGCAGGTTTTCTGTACTTCAAAAGACCGCTATTATTCTACTGCATGTTATGGTCTAAGATAGCTGAAGAAGAAATTCCCATCAAATTGCCATACTACAGTATGCAAGGAGCATGAAATAGTTATTCTTTCCTGCAGCCCTCGGGAAAAAAAGAAACAAAACAAAACAGAATTTTATTCAAACTGGGAAGTCACCACTCTCATACAATGAAGAGTGAACAGCCTCTATGTACAGGGACTTTGCAGCTGTAAAGGTTAGTGCCTTTTCTTCTTGCTTTTTAAAGGTGTTCAAAGTTATCTAAAAATGTGTTTACAAAGAATCAGAAAAGTCCAGATCAGCTCCCTTCTCTGCTTCATTTCTGGTTTAGGAGTTCTTGTAGCGCAGCCACTACAAAGTGATGCTGCCCATCATCCAAACTGATACGATCTCTTTAATGTTTTCATTCATTCGGGTCTTCATAACTGGAGCTGATACAGAAGCTACTGGGAAGCATCTCTAGCAATTTAAATAAGCATTGTGTTATACGTGAAGATACAATACTTATTTCAGAGTTTGATGCCCTACCAGGTAAAGTAGAACTCATTACAAATATACAAAATATGTAAGAACAATATTAAATTAAGATCTAATAATCGGCAATTAAGAATGCTGAAAAAGCTCACAGAATGTGCGGTGTTTTTCCAAACCCTTCCATCTTATCTTAAATGTTTATAGTAAAAATAACAGAGATGTTTTCTTCAAATCACAGAACAGAACCAATCCTACCAACATTCCAGCAGCATGAGATTATTCCTATAATGTGACCAAGAAACCCACTCAGATCTTCAGGATTATTAAAAAAAAAAAAAGAAGAATTGTTCCCCCTTAGTTTTTTGGGGTTTTTTTTGCTATTATTCTATTTTTTCTTATCCTTACTCCTTTAGGCAGAAGTGACTGGGAGATTTTATCATCAGCTCAGCAAAACAGAACTCCCCTGCATTTGCTTTCTTTTAGATTCAAGCTTTACAATTAAACTGTGCATTAGAGCAATACCTAATAATTTTCCACCCGACTAAAACTGATTGGACTTCTAAGGCTTCAGTTTAATTTTTCCCCTCTCTCATTTTACTAACTAGAAGAAAAATGCATCCACCTTCAAGCCTGTTGGAATCAATCTTCTTTTCTCTTTCTCACAATTTATAGGTCAGAGGCTTAAAAAGTGCTCATATCCTCTTTTACCAAGCTGGTTATGTGAGATAAGCACAAGTACATTAATAAAAATAGCTCAGCATTAAGTCATGGATGTTTTACAAAAGTAAACCTAAAAAAAAACCCTAAAGGCTAATTGTGATTTATACCATTTCTCTTTCCTTATACTACCAGATATCAATCATCTATAAAAGATCCCTTCTTTTACATACAAACGTCATGAACGCCACTGCTGCTGGCTCATTTCTAATCAGCTCAGCACCGCAGAGCACAGACCCCCCAGTCAGCCCTAGGACTGGCAAACGCTGTCACACTGCACAACAGGCATCGATCTTTCTCAGTTACAGACTTGAACATTTCTCCTCCCTTTTCAAAGAAGCCCTTTACCAAGATCTCACAGCTGGAAGCCCAACTTCTTCCATTTCAGCTCTCCTACCAGCTGCACCTCAGCAGCATCTGCACCGTCGCTTTTACTAACCTCAGTGCCCATTCTTCAGCTTGTTTCCCTATGAGAGGAACATCATATACAGCGTGAAGAGATGATGTCAGAGCGTGGGGAAAACTTGCAAGATTTCATGAAAAATGTGTTCCGGAATGCAAACTTGATTGAGAAAGGAAATATGTGAAGTGGTGCCTTACACACTAACTTTGGGGTGGGCTACTTTGTCAAGTGTTTTGAATTGCTCATTTCCTGCACAGTACAATGGAAATGGAATAACTCTCAGGATCCCAATAATGATACAAAACTACAGCTAAGGCACAGTTAATACAACCACTAGCATTGACACTTTTATTACTGCAATTACTATGAAGCAGCTGGTGCTAATAATAATAATACTTAGCGTTTATATGGTGCTTTACATCTTCAAAGGCTGTATAAACATTCTCTAATTAAGTCTCCCAGAACCCTGGAGAGACAGATACATTTGCAGTTTTATAAATAAGAAAATTGAGGCACAGAGACAAAACTACTGTCTTCAGCACCAAGATCTTGAGACACATTTTAGAAATGGGAGTGGGCATCTCTATCGAAAAAAAAGAACTTTCTGACTTCACAAGTACTACTTAAAATTCACAAAGAAGGTGATGGGACATAATCCTTCATGCTTTTCACATCCAAAAAGTAAGAAAATGCTTTCACGTGGAAAGTGTACTTCACTGCTGCTAGCTGCTCAAAGCTACTTGCCACCATACAGCACAAAGCACTGAAATAACAGGCCAGTAGCATCATCAGATTTACCCAATCCTCAGCTGGAAGACAAACTCTCTCTGAAGATTCAAACTGGTGATAAAGTGCGCAGAACTGCAACTTCTGTCACCATCAAGATTGGTCCCCAAAAGCAACTCGCTCCAAAAGCAACTCCCCAAAAGCAGCTGTATTCTGTACTGTCACAATTTAAGAAACAGATGAACATACCTTTTTTCCTGCATGTCAACATAATATAAAGAATGAATGACTTAATTCTACTAAACTCTTAGAAATGAACAAATGCCACAGGTTAGCAGAGGCATTTCTAAGTACATCTTACATTCATGTTCAATGAGACATTGATTGAACAGATTTTTGGTGTATGCATTAGACACCTCAGTCACACACAGAAAACAAATGCCTACACACACTTCAACACCTCCTATTCAGGTCTTGAGCTCCGGAGCAGCTTGAAGTGAACTTAAAATTACTGTCTAGATAAAATGCAGTAATGTATTAAAGACCACATTACTTTTAAAGCCATATCCTAGAAAGACTTAATTATACATGTAATTCTGAATATAAACTACCCCACTGAGATCAGTGGATCTGAAATGCATTTCAGAAGACACTGGAGTAAAGACTGATGACAAAATATACATGAGGAGAAAAAGATGGTTTGTGTGAAAGGAATGGCTTTGTAGCAAGGAGTGGTAGGAAGTGACTGTGTGAAGCTGAACATGATGCACAATGAACACCTGAAAAGTAAAATAAAAAGGGTAGGGACAGCTTATAGAATAAATAAAGAAGCAAGAAGAAATAAGTTAGATTAAAGTGACAGCAAGGTGCAAAAACGAGACGGACCACAGCGGAGAAACATGGCTTGAGCAACCAGAAAGGAAAGGAAAACACTAAGCTAAACCCAGTGTCAGGCTGAGCTGGAGAAAGAACATGGACCAAAGCAGAAGGCAAGGTTCAAGATGCATCACTGCCTTAACACAGGAACAGCAATGGAAGGAAAATAGTAACTACAACAGAGATGCTGTTTGTTTCTCAGCAGTAGGACACTCATCACACAAGTGATTTAACCATTGGACACTTAGGTGCAAAGTCCAGATACCTCACTCTGTCATGCCCTCTGTGGGACAGCAGTTAGCACAGATTTATTAGCTATAAGGAAATTTGCAGCTGAAGTGGGAACAGACTGCACCACCCTACCTCCCAGCCCTCTGCCTTAACCCCTGGACAATTCTTTGTCCCTTAATTCAGGAAGAGGAAGAAATAAAAGAGATGAAACACTATGCTAAGGTTGTGAAAGGACTGCAAAGCAATAATTAACAATAGACATGGGGAAGAGAATAAGTAATCCCACCATGGGAAAAGCAAGCCTGAGACTACACTGAAATGAAAGCAGAAAAACATGAATTTAAATACACTGTCTGCCTCCAAACTCTGAGAGAAACACACGCATATTTACAGACCCAATAGCAGGCAATATAATGCACTCAGAGGCTTCTCAAAGCATGTTCTTCAAGGCTGTAAATTACCTCAGAAGCCTACCTATATTCCTTTTCCATTTTAAAAATGGCACAGAAGACCACCAGGCTGTACTTTGATGCAACTTGATTATCACAAGCTCCTTACAACATAACTCATAAAACTCCCATTTCATCACATAGCCCTTGTCACGTTGTTGTATGCACTGAGCGACACTTGGCACAAGTCTTGTATCCCTGCGCTAGGCGTAAAAGATATCCACAATGTTTTTGTGATGAACACTGAGATCCTCAAAGGCACTGAACTCGTGCTGAATGTCTGGATCAACCAGATATCTAGCTCCCTGAAACACTGAGGTAAATCCCTAATCAATTAGAAGAAGAATGATTTCTCAAGACCAGTCACTTCAAATTATATTTTACATGAAACAAACCAAAGGGTGACTTTGGAAGAAGAAAGAGTACAGCAGAGCTATGAGAAGAGTTGTGCACCTTCGCAAGAAGAGCACTTGGATGTAAAGTGCCCTCAAATACCCCAGAACAAAACAAAGTGCTCATGACCCAAGGTTCATGTGGAAGACAAACCACTACGAGCATTAAGTGGACAAATCAGAATACCTTTGAATTCCACCCGCAGTAAAAATATATTGAGACACTCTTATGTCACACCTTGCATCTGCAAGTATTAAAGAACAGACCTAACCAATCTCACGTATTTCTCCTGCTTTTTAGATCAAGTTTTAAGCAGCTAATCTGCGAGGTATGTTACGTATCATTTCCCTTTCCTAACTGCTCTGGACCTATACTAATGAAGAGTGAAAAAGCGCTGCTAACATCTGACTTTCAGCTTCTCTTTGCAGGTGAGCCAATTTCTGGAAGGTAATGGGGAGGAGAAGGGAGCGCTGATGGAAGAAGCAGCAAGCCTAGCGCCTGCTTTACTGCTTGGCCAAATCCTGAAAAATGCTTTTACACGCAGGAGCAGAAATCAAAGTAATACACAAATCCCCATGAGTCATCCCTTCATTTTCCAGATTAAAAAATAATAATAATAAATCCTAAGCTACAGACATTAGGGCTTACAGTGATACTCCTCTAGTAAGTGAAGTCTGAAACATTTAGGGGCTTGAGTAAATTTCACCTCCCTGCCCAAGAACCAGCTATGGCAGCTTCACCATTAAGCCAGCTGAACACGGCCCCTCTGTGCCCATGGGATGATAAAAAGAAGTTGTATGTTTCCCTACCTGCACTATCTATAAACAGTGACATTTTGGATTACTGAAAGACAAATCCTCCCTCTTACAGAAAACTGGTACCTTTTGGAAAAGAAGGAAAAAAGGCCAAATTATGTGCACACAAAATCCTCGAAGTTACTGAACATCTGCAACACCTACGCCGAACAGATATCATTCCTAAGAAATGTTTTCTAAATATGATGCTGAAATACTCAAAGGTCTAACAGCATTCCAGGAAAACAGGTTCATCATTTCACAATGCATGGTTTTACTAGAGAATACAGCAATTTCCAAGCGTGGTTGAAATGCCAACCCGAGCAAGGCTTTAAGAACAAGTACAACCAATGCCTGCTGTCATACTGTTAGTAATGAAGATGCCCGTTACGCATCAGAACACTGCACAACTGAAAACCCTTCAGAAATGCATAAATTAAGGCAAAATGTACAAATCCCACTTTAAATGCCCATCGTGAACCTTTGAAGCTAGAGACATCTGCTAACTCTGTCCATCCAAAATGCAAAAGATTGCTAGAGACTATTCAGAAAACGACAGAGGTAATAAATGCAAACAAAGTAATTTGTAATTTGCTATTTCCACATCAGATCTCGTTCCTGTGGAGAGTCACAGCATGAGTAGCTTTAATTGCATAGATAGCAGCACACGGAGGGAAGGGAAGAAAGGACAGACTGTGTTCAACTAGTAGAATGCAAGGCCTTGGGTTGGCTCATATTGAAAAATTTTACTATAAATGACATTAGTGAATAAAATCAAAGGCATATGTCAGTGAGTGCAGGCTCAGTGATGCAGCTCAAAATGAAACCCAGCCCTCAAAAGCTAATGCTAATGATGCTTGCATTTTTAACTGACTCATTTTTTATCCTCTCAGAGTCCACAATGTGCTATTGGAAAAAGAAAGAGACATAAAACAGATGTGAAGGTTGCTTCTTCCTGCATCCCCACAGTCTTTCCAAGAAACTTCTGAGTAACCTTGCATGGGAAAGAGCACAATAATACAGAACCACAAAAGCACTAAACCCTACAACAGATACCTCCTCTTATCTTACTGCTTCAGTGAATCCAGAGGTCTGCTTTGTAAACACTCGTGCTAAGCCTTTGTCACATGCAGACCGAGCAATCTCACTGAGATGAATCTTGACTGTGTCTGTAAGTTCATACGTATGCAGAATGGTGAGAGATGGAGCAGACCCTCTCACAACTGTAGTAACAGCAGAAGTTCCCAGGAAAAAAAAAAGAAAGAAAGAAAAAAAAAGTAAAACTGAAGAAGCAACAGTCATCTAGCTTGACACCCAAGACTGGAAATTGACGTTTCCAGGTATCAGGATTAAATCATTACACGTACAAATCCTGTGTTGGATGAATAAATCAATGGATGAAGCAGAATCTAACTCTGGAACTGAGATAAAATGTCACCAGTCATGGACCTTGGTGAAAGCAGGAATTCTAGTTTCTGCTGATGCAAAGCATTTAATGCTGAAAAAAGCTAGAGAACCAGTACTGAAAACAACAAATTACCCTCTTCATACTTTTATTTTATTTTATTTTATTTTATTTTATTTTATTTTATTTTATTTTTTGCACCGTGGATATTCTGTATCTATAGCCACACTCTTAGTTTAGTTACCAGGGGTATTTTTAGTGATGTTCAGTTTTACTGCATGTTCAGTAAGTGCTGCCCTAGCTCTGGCAAAGGGGTATTTCAGGCATCAGGCTGCTTCCTGAACCACAAAGCAAATACACAGGCTTCAAATCATCCCAAAGCCATACAGTTGTGAGGTGTTGACAAGTCTCCCTGGGAACCCAGCTCAGGACTAGAATGATGAAACCCCTGACACTCTATGGACACAGAAAACACAGAATCAGATGCTGTGAAATTAAAAAAAAAAAACCCAA
Source organism: Perdix hodgsoniae (assembly GCA_035772895.1). NCBI lineage: Eukaryota > Metazoa > Chordata > Aves > Galliformes > Phasianidae > Perdix > Perdix hodgsoniae. Next base: position 872,688 of record JAPSGF010000070.1, read on the forward strand.
CATCTAGAAGAAATCTTGGTTTCAAAGGCAGCATGGAATCAAATCTATCCATATGTGAAAGACATACACACAAGCAAAGAATCTTTCTGACTCTCTTTCAACAGAGGTATCAGGATTGGGTTGTGTTCTCTGCACCAACAACTGCACAGCAGTGAGGTATTAAATGCCTTTGCTTGCTGGCTACCAGCCACAAAGTAGAGAATCACAGAATCATCACAGAATCATAGAATGGCCTGGGTTGAAAAGGACCACAATGATCATCTAGTTTCAACCCCCCTGCTATGTGCAGGGTCACCAACCACCAGACCAGGCTGCCCAGAGCCACATCCAGACTGGCTCTGAACGCCTCCAGGGATGGGGCACTGAAACAGGGCAACCTGTTTCAATGCATCACCACCCTCTGAGAGGTTCTGCTATGCTCCAGTTTGGAGGGGTCATGGACCAACCAAAGGCTCCATTTTTCCACCTGGTGTGGCCGAGTGCTGCTTCTTCAGGGAAACCTCTCACCTTTGATCAGTCATTCACTGTCTAGGAGACAATGCTGACATGGCAATTATAATCAGCACTGTAAGAGAAGCAAGTGTTAGATACTGAAATCAAATTTAATAAGCACTTTATTAATGCAGCCTTCACTGTGCAGTCTTTAGCTATGGTAGTGAGACAACAGAAGACTTGGAGAGCAAAGTTCTTATATATTTAATCTATTTTGACCCTCAGGGCACCAATTATTCAACTTCATATGTTTAGGTTTTAATAAGTTTTCAGCCACAGGGGAAAAAAAATATAGCAGTTAATGTGAGCGACTTGCCATTAACAGCTGGAATATGGACAGAAAGAAAATCAATCGTATTTCATGAATTCAGTTGTCGCCAAGTGGAAAGTGTTTTTTCAGGTTGTGAATTTCACAACAGAAGTGTCTTTAGATCAATCTTGGGCTCTGTATTATTGCCATGTATAGACAGGCACCTAATGGGTGTTCTTCCTTGTGGGGCTGCTAGCTCCTTCCAATTATACCTAATGGGATGCTCTGAGCGCTTTCAGAATTATACACAATCAAAAACATTTATTCTGAGCTATAAGAGCGCAAAACTCAATACTGCAACCATTACGAGTATGTGACAATACAAGTGTTGTCCAAAGCCAATTGTATATCCACAGCCTCTCCCAGACAAAGCAGCCCCGCTCAGCTCCAGCAGACCTTTGAGCACCGTATCTCGTTACCTGGAGGTACCCGTATGCTAATAATAACACTGCACCCGGGAGCTGTGAATCAAGCTGAGAAGTGCTGCATCTTTTGCACATCCTGGGAACCCCACCAACTCTTTTGCAGCCCTCACCACACACTGGAAGAAGCGAGCAGCCCACATCAGGAGGCAACCACTTCTCAGGGGGCTCTGCTTGCAGAATTTCCAGTGGCACTCTGTGAAACGGGGACTGCTCACACAATGCTGATTCAGTGTTTCCAGTTGCTAACAACAAAAAATGGTCATACTGAGGCTCTTCCATGCAAGCAATTTTTCTAGCCGACATAGCCATTGCACAGTCACAAACGAGAAGAAAGATGGTTAATAGGAAGGGAGGAGGACCCTATTACTGATGACAAAAGGAAGGAGAGGCCATGCTAAAACACGGTCTACGCTGCAACGAAACCTGAGATCCATCATTTGGTTAATATTTCAGCAGACACAACCTAGCGGAGTAATATTTTTATCTCCAGTACTTCACTTGAAGTAAACAGACTCCACCAAAGGTCATACTTCGGCACGTCTGTACCTCGGAGGGGTACAGGAGCCACGAGTCAATGCAAAGCACGCTTTTGGGCTACGAGTGTTGCTCCTCAAACGATATCCTTATAAAAAACTTGTCCTGCCCTTCTGTTGCCTGCTGCTACCCGGCCCTACAGAGGTTACAGGGGGCCAGTAGCATCTTAAATCATTCCATGAAATGCCAGAAAACCTGTTTTCCACCGCGTGCCCAGGTCACCCTCAGTGCACAGCGCGATGCATACAGGAGAGCGCGTCATGGCGGTGAGAAGGGTAGGAGGAGGAAGAATGCCAGGGAAAGTTCGCAGCGAGCAGGAATAGGGGAAGGAAGGCAGCGGGGCAGCGCACCCGTGAAACGCGGGCATACGAACGGGATTATCGCGCCCGCCAGCTGCTCCTCGCCAGCTCCCAGCAACGCCGACTGGGAAGCCAGCTTAAAGGGCGGAAAACAATGACACAAGAGCAGGAGAGACAGCCCGGCCACCTGGGAGCAGGTGGGGAGGGAGGCGACGAGCGCCGAGGACACGGGAGCCCCGCACCGGGCGCTCGGGCAAGGTGCGAGGTGCGGCGGCACACACGCGGACGGAAGGGCTGCAGCCCCAACGCCGTCCCCAGCCGCGGAGCCCCGCACGCACCGGGGGTGTTTTCCAGCGGCTCCTGCCCGAGCGGCCCCATCCTCTTCCAGGTGGCAGAACGCCGCGCAGCTCGCCGCGTTGCGGAGCCGGGCGGCCGCCCGGGTGGATTTCAGGACCGCAGCGTGACCGCGGGGCGAGGAGACCCGAGGGAATCCCGCCTCGGCAACCCCTTACCTTGCGGGCGTTCTCCTCCCGCGCGGAGGGACGGGGCGCGCCGGTGGCCGAGAGCGCGGCGGGGCGCGGGGCGGTGCGGGGCGCGGAGCGGGGCGCGGAGCGGGGCGCGGAGCGGGGCTCTCCCCGCGGGGCCGAGCGCGGGGCTCGGCGCTACCAACAAAGTGCCGGAGCGGCGCGGGCGGGCGCCGGGCAGCGGGAACAGCCGCGGAGCGGAACGGAGCCGAGCTCCCTCTGCCGGCCCGCCCCGCCCCGGCCACAGTCCCTGCCCCAGCCCGTGGCCGGGGCGGGCCCGCGGCGGGCCGTTGAGGAGCTCGGCCGTCGGCCAGCCGCGTTCTCCTGTTGCGGCGTGCAGGTCGCCCGCAGGATGCCGGGGTACCGAAAGCAGCCCCCCCCCCCCGGAGCCGGCCTGGGCTAGGCGGCTTGTTTCCGGTCATCCGAAGCGTTCGCCAAAATCTCCACAAAGCCTCATACGAAACCTACCAAGACTCCGAAGCAAGGAAGTCGGTGGATCTACACCGCCTGCGGGGCGAGTCGGCTGCGGGAGCAACGCTCTCCCGTCCTCAGTCGCGATCCTGGGTGAAATCTCCTGGCTGTCGATGCCGTTTCCATTCGGTTGCTCGTGCCCCTCGCCTGACAGCTCACACGTGGCTGTCGCTGTGTGCTTGGAACAAACCCGCACACACACTCCGGGCGTGCTGACAGGGGGCTGAAGTGCTGCTCGCACCGGTGGCTTCTGTATCGAGTCACTGCCGCTCTACAGTCAGGCTGTTCGCCGAGAATCTCTCTTTTCACCGAGTTCCCATTCAAAGTTTCTGTCTTTTGTGATGCTGCAGAAAAGCTCGAAAAGAAATCCTGTAGCAGCATCTGACTGACAAAAAGAACCCCCGCCCCTCCCCCCTTCACAAGTTCTCATGAGACCTCATCTGGAATGCTAAATCCAGATGTGGAGTTCTCAGAATGGGAGAAACGTGGACCTGTTGGAGCGCATCCAGAGGGGGGCTACAAAAATGATCCCAGGGATGGAACACCTCCCTTCTGAGGACAGGCTGAGAGAGCTGGGGCTGTTCAACGTGGAGAAGGGAAGGCTCTGGAGAGACCTGAGAGTGGTCTTTCAGTATCTAAAGGAGAGCTACGTGAAAGAAGACAACAGACACTTAAGCAGGGTCTGTTGTGATAGGACAAGGGTCAAGTGGTTTCAAACTAAAAGAGGGGAGATTTAAATTGGATATGAGGAAGAAGTATTTCACAGTAAGGCTGTGAGGCACTGGAGCAGGCTGCCCAGAGAAGTGGTGGATGCCCCCATCCCTGGAGGTATCCAAGGTCAAGCTGGATGTAGCTCTGATCTACCTGTGGGTGTCACTGTTCGTTGCAGGAGAATTGGACCAGGTGGCCTTTAAGAATCCCTTCCAACTCAATTATTAACTTAATTCTATGATTCTGTTTCTATGACAGGCAAAAGGAACCTCCCTTTGTGTGTGGTAGCAAGCTAACTTTTGAGGTTGGGTTCCTGGTTCTTGATATGGTAGAATCGGCAATCCTGAAAGACTTACAGACCTGTATGAGATTCCTCACAAAGAAGTTAAGAAAAGCGTCAATCTTTGAATGTCTAAAGCATGCAAACACCACAGCAGGACTGAGCACAGCTACCCAAACACAGCGATGAGTCTTTTCTGCTGAAAAGTTTCTCTGATTTCAGGCCCTCTCTAAACAACCCACACCAGAGAAATATAAAATAGGGTAAGAACAGCTGTGTTCTGCAGTTCCCACTCGATTCCAGGAAATGAGACTTGGCAGCTCCATGCTCTTCATAACACTCTGTAAGTCACCTGCACAGGCACTGAAAGCAGAACCATCGCTGCCTACTCCTTTTCCTGGTGCAGAGGGTCCAGGAAGCAGGGAAGAGAACAAACTCCTGTGAAATAATGGGGTTGGGTAGGGCGGATGAGATTAAAGCTGCCTTTGTGTACCTAAACAGGCATGAAAGACACAGATACCGTCCTCTTATCTTGCTAACAGGAAGCTTGTTTCCAACAAATGTTAAAACCTGAAGGAATCGGGTTGTGGAATAGTCACCTTTGTCATTTGTGGGGGTGGATGCTTACAGGAGCACTGACATCTACACCACATTCCCAAACCATCCACACCAATCACCACTCACAGCCTCTGTAGGTAAGCAGTAGTAGTAGCTTACATAGAAATGTGCTTACCCAATGAGATGGAATATGACAGATACTAATAAGAATAGGAATAGGGTCCTTTTCTATCCCTTGCAAGGACAGACAGCACCTCTCTTTCCCCCATTCCATCTGGCACAGCAGCCCAAGACCATTCCTGCTCCCTTTGGCAAAGGCCAGGAGACAGATGCAAAAAGCTACCACTGGCCCATTTTCTTTGCTTCTTTTTTTTGTTGTTGTTGGTTTTTTTGTTTGTTTGTTTGTTTGTTTGTTTGTTTTTTGGGGGGGGGAAGAGAATATTTAACAGGAACATAATTAAAAAAAAAAAAAAAAAGAAAAAAGAAAAAAGAAACAGAGACAGAAACTGGAAAGTGAGGCATGAAGGGAGGAAAGAGAAACCAGAAGAATTACTGGGAGATAGATATAAAGATTTGGGGAATTTTGCTTCTGTACCTTCAGAGACCATGTGCTTTATCACTCCTCTTCTGGACTATCATTAGGTTGCAATGAAAACAGGCAGCATTTGAATGATGTAGTATGGGCTACAGCAAGACCAGGAACCTGTAGTTAAGCTTCTGATACTGGAATTTCCACTGCCATTGAAAACAGACACTGCTATGTCCATAGGTTTCAGGAGATAAGTACACAAAGCAAGCCTCATGCTTCTTTCAGTTCTAAGGCACACATCTATAGGGAGAGATGGCCAAATTGTTCCTGATTTGGGATCCTAAAACATGAGTTTAATTCACAGTAATGCACAGCACAAGGTAGAAACAAAGGCACGTTGGCCTGTGCTCCTCCCCTCTTTGTGCTGCTGAAAAAGGCAGCCTGAAAGAGAAACAAGAAATCTGTCAGGAAGCTGCTTCATTTTCTGCTTAGGTGAAACTACAGAAAACTTTTTTCATTAAGGCTAAACTTAGTGCCATCTAGAATGCAATGCAGGCTGGAGGAGCTGTAGAATAAATGCAGAGTCTTCCAGACCCAACATTGTTCACAGTCTGATAGGGACTTTCCTTGGGGTGTGCCTGTTTTTAGAATAATGTGTCCTTTGTGCCGTAACAATATTTTTATGGTTGCAGTAAATCTATAAATAGGAGCAGTAAATCTGTGAATAATGTAATGGCCTCAAATCCATTGAGATAGATAGGGGGGGATCTGTAAACTTCTGCATAAATTAAAAACATAAGTTTTGCTATCCAAAAATTAACTTTGGGCAAACACCCTCATATGAGGGAAAATGGAATCTCAAGTAAAAGGATTAAAATGTGCTCCTCCCTCCCGATGAGCTGCGAAGCATTCAGAACTGGTTAACTTGTTACTTTGGTGGAGGTTTTGTGCTTCGCTCATTACGACTTCCCTCAGCTGCAGCCAGGTCTGACACCTTGACACCAGAGAAGGCACGGCCATTGGCTTGCAGTCCTGGTGGCACCTGCAGCCCAGGTCAGAGGTTGTGCAGTAATCCCTCCTAGGAGTCCTGTTTTTCATTTTGCTTAGTGCACAGCTTGCATCACTACATACACACTGTCTGTATTGGTTTCTTAGTCTAGATGCCAGGGGCTATCAGATTTTTATTCCTAGTTCCTAATTGTAATATCTCCTTGAGAGACATTATTTGAGTAAACTAACCAGGATATACAAGCCCACTATTTATTGTCCCATTGTAGTCCAAATCTCCTCAGCCCCAGGCTGTCATAATGTATGGCTTGCAAACTTGCCATCCAGTTGTTCCTAATTTCTAACGCATCAACTACAGCACTAGTAAACTCATGACTGGGATTAAAGTTGAAAATCTGAGGACAGAAAACCTGTGTAAAGACAGGGTTTCTGGGGTGTTGTGAGTTACCTGGTTCTCATTTCTCCATGTTTCTCTGTGGATCATAAGCAGCAAGTAAAGTAACGTGGAGGAGACTTCTTTCATCCCCTTGAAGACGTGGGGACTGCTGCCATTTGCTTCAGAAGGAGTAAAGGCAGCACTGAGTCCTTTGTTTGGGTTCGGGAGGCAGGGACTCTGTCCTAAAAGCAACCTAAAGCCACGTGGACTCTTCTTACACATTCATTGAGCTAGATTTTGATCTCTCCCCTCTCAAGAGCTACACTCTGTTTTACAGATGAGGCTATAATTAAATTTAAGCAAATAAATTGCAGGTTACAAAGCGAACTTCAACACTGCTGTGCATCCTGATGCCTCCATATCCCTAGCTGAGGGACACAAAAGTGAAATACAATGCAGAGTATAAATCTCTTTTATATTTATTCTTTGTAAGGAAGCATGACAGATGTTTTTTTGTTACAATTATGTGTTTATTGGGAGAGAGGTAGAGCATGAAACCTCAGATATGTCATTTTCCTCACATCTCATATTCATGAAAAAAGAAAGAAGGCAGTCAGAAGGAAATATACACAGCTGAACATGCTTACTTGATCTATTTTGCCAGAATTTATAGAAGTTTCTGGGTTTTGCTTTTTCATTCCAAGGTCTTGGACATACACTTATGTGGTGGAGGAGGGGGAACAGTGTTTAACTACGCCATTCATTCCAGGTCTTCTGAATTCGAGTCAAGTGCCTAAAATCAAGGCACTTCTTCAAGAATCATGAGGTGCTGGGAAAAAAAAAAGGAGCTGATATACTTCTGTTTGCCTTCTGGGTCTGAAGATTTCCTATTTCCCAACAGAAGTATGTTAGAGGAAAATACTTATTTTTTTTCCTAACAAATGACAACATTTTGGTGCATTCACAGGTCTACAGCCAATTAAGCTTTTGAGAAATATATCAAATACAACTACAACAAAACTAAAACCACTAGATTAGCCAGAATTTCTTTGTATTATTATTGTTCATTAAATCTTCCTGTTCTTGCACTGAATTTTAACTTTGAAAATAGTAATCATGGTTCCCATTTTTAAGGACAGAATTGCCCAGTTCAGCTGTCTAGTTTGCTTAGAGAATGGGTAAGGCATCTGAAATTCTGCGTTTGCCTAAGTGTGAAAAAAAATCCCCATCATTTCAACACACAGTTGCTTACTTCTGGTTGCATAATTATTTCACTAGCTGAGGAAAGCAAATAATAATAATGCTGACAGTACTTTTTGGTCATATTGTTCATAGAATCTCAGAATAGCTTGGATTGGAAGAGACTTTAAATATCATCTAGTTCCAACCCCTGCCATGGGCAGGGCTGCCACCCAGCAGCTCAGGCTGCCTGGGGCCCCATCCAACCTGGCCTTGCTTGCCTGCAGGGATAGGGCACCCACAGCTTCTCTGGGCAGCTGTGCCAGGGCCTCACCTCCCTCTGAGTAAAGAATTTCCTCCTGACATCTAATCTAAATCTCCCCTCTGGTCATCTCATGGCCCTCCTCTGGGTGCACTCCAAGAGCTCTGCATCCTTCTCGTACTGGGCTCTGCAGGTCTGGATGCAGTACTCCAGATGGTGCCTCACAGTACAGGGGAACAATCACCTCCCTCAGCCTGCTGGCCACAGTTCTTTCCACAGATCTTGAATTCATCTACCAACACTAGTGATTCTGGGGAGACAAGCTTTATTGCACAGAAAGAATAGCCAAAGTTTAGCTAATAATTAAAAACTTCACAGTTATATCCTGAAACCTGGATGAGTTTGTTTTTATTAAATCCTGAAAGCATGGAGTTTACAAGATTTGCCAAGTGATCCTGGGAGCTCAGAAGTGAAAATAACAACTAATAGCTATGAAGGAACCCTTTGTGTGTGTACAGATGTATTTTTGAATGCTCATGAATACCTGATAAGTTTTGGATGGAAAAACAAGACCTGATCTGGTCACACTGAACTGGTAGTGAGAGGATAGGAAGCAGTGAAAAGCTGCACCCCGTGCATGTGGATATAGGCCTGTGGTGGGGCTCAGAAAGCCAAACTGCCTGTGTAGTGCTCTGTCCATTGCAGTTCCTTATACAAAAATGAAGAGAATGTCTCTGAATTGAATTTAGTAGGAGCAGTCCAAGGACTGAGGAAGTTATGACACAATGGAAAGGCTGCCTATACAGTCACAAATGCAACCAGATTAAACAAGGTTTTTCTTTCCAAAGGAGGGCGTTAGTGAGATTTCCATACAGTTTTCAAGATAAATGGGTGTGATGTTATGTTCAAATGCATAATTGTTTAGGTTTTTGAGAGATATGGCAAATTTGCATTGCGGCATTACTTTAAGCAGTAATTTTGCCTTAAGGCACTCCAAACTCTGTGATTTCTAGAATTCCAAACACAAATACTAACAAAGCAAGGCAAGCTTTCTGTGAGCTTAAAACAAGAGAAGTCAGGGAAGCCTACTAATTAAAAGGGAGTCTAAATCTCACCTTTATTACGATAATTAGTGAGCCAGTAGTGAATTCCGTACTGAGGTCACAACTGTCTGCTCACATATGCTGGGGCAGAGGAAGCCTCCTATCTTAGTTCACCTCAGGCATGCTCTTAGCAAAGGGGTTGACCTACAGGCCCCCTGTGCCATCTGACAGTGAGCAAGCAGTTTGGTGGCTGCTGTTGGACACCAAATGAAAACCTGCTTGAGGAAAAACAATCAGCCCCATAAAGCTCATGAGGTGGACTTCTTCAAGTTTACTAGCACACTATGCAATTGTATAAAGCAAAGTGATGACATAAACACAACCAAACAAAAACATGCTCTAGAAAGGCAGTTTCAGTCATTGGGGTTGATTTTTTACTGAGCTGTATGCATGTTATAGAAAGCACTACAGAGCAACAGATGAAAAACTGAGAGAACAGAATATAAATGTTGTGTCAGTCAACACACATTTCTTAATTCTGGAACCTGTATTTTGGAAACCAGGGATAATTTTCTAGTTTAATTGACTCATACGTTTATCCCATAGTCCTCTACTGTCATATTTGAAAAAAAACAACCCTAGAGTTTATCTCTTCAAGACCAAAAGATGCCAATGTGGATAAAATCATCAATTATATGCCATGAACACCTTGCAAAGCTGACTCCCTCCCACTCCTCCACCCAACAGCAGTGGGGGCTTTCTCTTGCTATGACTCCATACACAAGGTGCAAGGGGGTGCCAAGTGGGAAGGATATGGGGGAAAGCTCTAGTGCCAGGCTGCAGACGAGGGGAAGATCATCAGAAATGCTCCCATGCAGCTTAGTATGCTGCTACATCCCCTCCTCCTCACCCCATCAGCATCCAAAGTAGGAGAAACCTGAGATGCCTTCCCTCGTGACCCTTCACAGGGGTGTTTTTCAATGAGCTCAAAGAAGCAATCAAGTTTATACACAATTATAGTCATGTTTATTTACAGAACCATTTTTTCTCCCACATCTTTTGTGCTTTTGGTTTTGAAAAGGGTGAGATTTTCAAGGCAGAGACTTGTCCTCACTTCTCTATACATACAGTGCCTAGCACAGCCGGGGTGTCATTCTGAGAAGAGATTCTGTATCCTTCCCAAACAGATTTAATAACAAAAATGTCAACCCTTCCTTTCTGCATTATCTTATGTCAAAAGAATAAGCAGTCGTTTGGCCAAGAGAAGAATTTCTTCCTCCTCTGAGCCAGCAGAATTCATTGCTCCGAAAGGGCAGAGACACCCAGACTGTTGTTGAATTTAAAGAAGGGGGGTTGAATAGTCTTGATCAGGCTGTGCCTGTGCCTGGTGCAGCTGTATGGGAACAAAAGGGGAAACTGAGAATGACAGAAACTCTTAGAACATTACACATTACTTAACCCCTAAAGTGAACTCACTAAGTAGTGGGAACACTGTCTTGACAAAAATATTCTTGGGCTTATAAGAAAAAAAAGAGAAGGAATTGAGTTAATCCTAGAGTAAAAAAAAAAAAAACAACAAAAAAACAAAAAACAGTTACTGTAAACAAATGAAAACATAATGTGGAAGACTCCCTGAAGGGACCAAAAGAGCTTTCAGATTTGCAATAGATGACAGAGATTTACAAAATGTATTATTAGCTTATCTGGTCTAACAGAGACCTATATCAGGGCTTTGTAAACCACAGAGCATTTGAGATTTAGGAGATCTGGAAAAGAAAAAAAAAAAGAAGAAGAAGAAGAAGAAGAAGAAAGAAGGAAAAACCATTTCAGGTTTTTCCCTTGCATATAAAACTTGGGGGGAGTATTTGTTTTTGATAGAGATGACGAAAGTGAACCTTGGACGTCTGGAACATCCCTCCTTCTTGGTTTGAAAACAAAAGTGAAGCCAAAACAAATGAAATCCTCAGTGGGACTTCCACCCTAAGATCTCAGATCTCTTTTGAAAATAGAAATGCTAAAGTATTCATATCTCTGAACTTCTGTTTGAAAAAACTGTTCCCTTTATCCCAACATGAAGGTTATTCCTAAAGTGTTTGGATAACAGTTGTAAACATTCTTTCACTGCCTTCTTTTTAAGTATACTCACATGTTATGCAAGCTGTAGGCAACGGTAAGAAGTTTGTTGTAAGAGTTCTCCTAAAGTTCACTCAAAATAGAGGCTCCACGACAGTTTAAAACAGTGTAGTATCTGCTTTAAAAGGTAAACTTTCTTTTTAGAATGTGTTATATGCATGTCATGGTCAAGTGGAATAAGGGTACAAATAAGAAAATCTCAGATTTCTTTTCTTTTTGCATCAATACAGACCTATAGTGCTGGTCCATCACAAGGGAGTGTGAGGAGGAAGGCTCTGATTTTGTACGTGCACCCACAGGAGGCAGTCTCACACTTAGAAGTAGTGCAGCCAATATAACATTTCTTACATTTCTTTGTTGTTCTCTGCCTCCAAACTCTACCCCGTCCTCTGGAGAAAGTGAATTGTTACAGGGAAGAGAAGTGGCACTCAGTGAAGATTTATTCAGCGGTAATTACAAAACACTCCAAAATCCCAAGATAAGAATTGTGATAAAGCTGAATTCAGTGTCCACTGAGGCCCAAAAGTATGTTTCCAATTTGTAGGGCATTATTGCAGGCCCACATACACTGCAAAATTACTACTGAGCTTTATAGATTAAGTGACTGCTGCAACAGGTAAATCAGGACATACACAGTGCTATCAAACTATAATTAATTATCTTTCCACGTGCTTTTGTTCTGCATTATTACAAAGACAGATTCTTGTTATCCTCATTTACGTTACACGCTGTTCAATTTTCAGCATGAAGACTTCAACAATTCACAACAAGTCAGAAACAATCGATTGAGCTGCTGTCTCTGTGAGAATGGGGCGAGTGGCAAAGACTTTTTCAGTACTGAGTTGGACATAACATATATAACATCTGACAGCAGTTCCAATCAAATCTCTGTAGTACAGGGAGACAATACTCCCCCGGTGTCAGGCTCTGGAAGCTGAGGGCAATTTTCAATTAACTTTTCTCATTTCTCAAGTAGATGCTGCCTCAGTTTCGAAGGACTCCAAAAGCTCAGGGATAAATAAAAAATCGTTGTGTTTCATCCAGTACTCTTCTCTCTCAGGTAGAGCACAGAAAGACAATTTGACAGCTTTGTTCTTCAGCAGACAGACAGACAGACACGTTACATTACCTAATCCTATAGGCACTCTCCATTCATTTGCTGTTGAACACACACAATGGGGGAGGTCATAGTGAACACAAAGCAGATTTCATGCAACTCTGTGCACTGTCGTGAGGAGCTACTGACTAAGAAAGCTGAAGGCTTTAAAGGAAATGTTGTGTGTACAAGTGTGTCTTCTCAATATGGCGTTAAGTCCAGCTTCTTGTTTCAAGCAGATATAAACTTCTCCAGCTCAGACTATGTGCTGTTTTCCCCAAACAGCCATTTGCTCAGGGCAGCAACTGTATGTGATACACCCTCATGGTTGAATCTGAGATTTGGTGGTCCTGTTTCTTGTTTAATCCACTACAGCAATGTAGCTTAACCATTTCATTTACTTGTACACATATTTGATTTCCTTACTTGCACTTACTTGAAAGCTGTGCAAAACTTAAGACTTGATGTATAAGAGGCTTTAATATAAATGTGAAACAGGCAATTCCTGATTCAGAAAATAATTCGGTTTGGAATGGAGCTCTAAGGATCATCTGATCCAACCTCCTGCTCGAATCAAGGCTGACATCTAAGTTATCAGCTTGCTTAGGGATTCATTCAGTTACATGTCTCTAAGAAATGTAAATTCCATAACCCATCTGCATCTATACTCCCGTGCTGACAAACTTCATGGTGGTTGTTGTTTTTTTTGTTTGTTTGTTTGTTTGTTTTTCCTTTTATCTACTTGGAATTTCCCATGTTCCTACCTGTGGTCATTACTTCTCATCCTTCCCCTGTGCACCTCTGAGCAAAGTTGGACCTTATCTCCTCCAAGGTAAGTTATGTTGGACAGTTAAAGATGGCAGCAAGGTCTCGCATAAGTTTTCTCTTGTTAGGGTTGAAATTTTCTCATGTTCTGCTTATCATATAGCCCAAATAAATTATCTTAATGACCTCTCCCTTAACTCACTTCAGTTTGTTCATACTGTTCCTGTATTCAAGGCCTGAAACGAGACTCACTGCTCTACACAGGATTTCACAAGCACCATTTGAGCAGCACAACCACTTCCCTAAATCTGCAGCTATCTTCTTGTTACTGCTGCCTAGTATGTTCTTAGCCTTTATTTCCCCAGTGCACACTGCTGATGTATGCTCAAAACTGGCTGTCTACCAGGACACTGAAGTTCTTTATTGCAAAGCTGCTCCCTGACCTGCTCAGTCCTCAGCTTTTTCTCCAGCTCAAATGCCCTAGAGCTATCTCATGTTTTGTCATATTTTTCAAGCATTTGTACATTCATTTCAGTTGTTTTTCATTTTGCATTTGATTTTAAGCTCCCTGGAAACGGGTCAGCGTTCAGACTGGCTGCTGCATAATCCTGGTTCCAGTGCTTTCAAGCGTTTCTGTTCTACAAAATAATGATAATATGGTAATGTCTGCAGAATCTGGGAGCAAGGAAAAGAAAAATAACAGGACAAAAGACAATACTTGAAGCATCCTTGCTAATAATACATTATCATTATTGTTTTTAAATGGCCTATTATTGTAATAGAAACCCTATCATCTTAATGAAGAAATCAGAAGCGTAAGGAACAAGTTCATAGAAAAAATGTATCCTGGTCTTTGGGAACTAAAAAAGATACATATCAGGGTAAACTGTTTCAGATGTGGATTACACTGACTCTTGCATTGATTTTACTGCAACACTTCCAGATCTATTGCCTTTACTGTATTTCAAATACACATCCAAGACACAGTTCAAAGAATCATAGAATCACAACATCATTTGAATTAGAAGGGATCCTTAAAGGTCACCCAGTCCAACCCCCATGCAATGAACAGGGACACCCACAGTAGATCAGGTTGCTCAGAGCCCCTCCAGACCTTGGGTGTCTCCAGGAACAGTGCATCCACCACATCTCTGGGCAACCTGTGCCAGTGTCATATCACCCTTACTGTAAAAAGCTTTTTCTTATATCCAATCTAAATCTCCCCTCTTTCAGTCTGAAACCATTTCCTCTTGTCCTATCACAACAGATCCTGCTAAAGAGTCTGTCCTTTGTTACAGCCTCCTTTAGATACTGAAAGGCTACTATCAAGTCTCCCCAGATCCTACTTAATATATTGAAGTAAAATGCAAATATGATGAATTCACTTAGATGTCCAGTCTTTCTCTTCCTCATCTACAAGGTGTTAAGACCACCAACACTAATCTGAGGGGCTTTCTCTCCGGCCTTTCTGCCTGACACAAACTTTTAAGACCCAAACCTTCTTTTGCAGTTCATAAATTAACTGCATGTTTTAAAATATCATTTTCAAATAATCTGATTTCAGAACCTTGCTGGCTACAAACTCTGGCTTACCATACATCCCCATTCATATTCACAAGCTTATGTTGATAAGTTAGGGTATGCAGCAGGACTGCATAATTGTAATACAGTCTGAAGTAGAGGCACAGTAGTGTTACTGCATTTTTATGGAAAATCAAAGAATTAATTTCATAGTTTAGAATAAACACAGGAACAGTGTAGAATGCTCAAAGCATTCTAGTGAAACTGTTCATTTTTCTGAATAACTTCGAACAGAATCAAAATGCCTTTAGTAGTACTAAAACTGTTTGTAAGCAGGATTTTTTTCCTCCTGTGAACATCTTTTTATAAAATTTTGTTTTCATATTAAGATTTCATTTCTGCTATCAAATAATAATTTATGGGCTATGGGTTGAAGTAAAATGAGACAGAACTTGATCAACTGACAGCAAAATTGAAGGTTTTGACTGTGAATCTCACAATATATTGGAAATAAATAGCCCTATGTCACTCATCATCACCTGTCAGCAAATGATTTGCTACGTTTTTCATCTTTATTGATATATTCCATTGAGTTTACTATGTTATATTGACCTTATCCTTGTTCTAGTCATCCATTCCTATCCCTCAGATATTTAAGGACATTAAATCATCAGAGTTATTGCAGCAGACCTTTCTCTTCAGAGGATTTATTATTTTATACTAGAGGAATGTGAATTAAATGGCCTGCATTTTAAATTATTTCTCACTAGTAGGTAGTTTTGACCATATGTTAATAAAAATGAGGCAGAGGCCTACTCCTGTGTCCCAGGAGGAAAGCAATAACCTCTCAAAGGAATCACAGCTAACTACTTATAATATTGCTGTTTGCATTAACTTAAGTTGTGGCAATATGCCAAATAAATTGCAGTTGATATCTTATTCAGTTGACTGAATTTTAGTATGCATTATTTCATCTCCTTGGGGCTGGTTTTTGTCTTTTGTTTTGTTTTGTTTGGAGTCCTGTACTGATACTTAGAAATATAAAAAGTTGGCTTGTTTTAATAAGTCCTGACAGGAGGTAACTTTGAATTGCCTTTTCTACCATTGACTCATCTTTTGGACTTATGAAGACCCCCAAATGCCTTCCTCTTTCTGCCAACAGCCAGCACTGCATTTGCCCAAGGGTTGTTCTAACATGCTGCAGCCTCCAGGCCTGTGTTGTCACAGCTGCACTTATTACAATAGGAAGTTTGTCAGTAAGTTAGCAATGTAAAACAGAAAAAAACATATTTTGTTTATGGAGTTTGAGATGCAGAAAGTATCAAGCTCCTTCAGTTGGCTCTTTATTGAACTTTATATACATAGAAGAAGCCTTCCAATACTTGAAGGAAGCATATAAGCAGGAGAGGCAACAGCTGTTTATGAGGGTGGATAGTGATAGGACAAGTGGAAACGGTTTTAAATTGAGACAGGGGAGATTTAAGTTAGATATTAGGAGGAAGTTTTTCACTCAGAGGATGGTGACACACTGGAACAGGTTGCCCAAGGAGGCTGTGGATGCCCCATCCCTGGAGGCATTCAAGGCCAGGCTGGATGTGGCTCTGGGCAGCCTGGTCTGCTGGTTGGTGACCCTGCACATAGCAGGGGGGTTGAAACCAGGTGATCACTGTGGTCCTTTTCAACCCAGGCCATTCTTTGATTCTATGAAATATTCACACTATCTATCAGTGAGTATCAGTGTGTTGATATTTATCACTAGATCTGTTTCTCAGAGAATGCTTAAACCAAAGCTCACCCAGGATCATAGACCTGACCATATCCTTCATAACACCAAAGCTGAAGTAGCCAGAGCTATGAAGATTTAAATACTGAGTTTTTTGGTTTTTTTTTTTCAAGATTTGCAGTAGTGTGGTGCATTTGACTCCAAGTTCATTTTGCAAAACTTCTATGTATTCTCAATATTTGGGTCTTACAGGTAAGACAGGAAAAGAATATATTGTATTTGCAACAGGCTCTGTAGGTCCAGAACAAAACAAAACATAGTGTTCTCCTTAAACTACTGCAATCATCATTTTCTACCAAAATCTGGAACTACACAGCTGTTCAGAGGAACAAATCTGTGTGCGTCTTTGACCTTATTTATTGTCACTCTGGGATCCATAATAGTTTCTGTTCATCAGTAGTTTCCACTTATTAGAGCCTACCCCCACTTCCCTGCACAGACCTCCAGCTCCGGCTGAGTGCAGCAGTCAGGCTGCTGGAGGCCGGGATGGGGTGAGGAGACAGGAGCATGTGCCTAGAGCTTAGCAGTTGTAAGGGTTAAAGGAAGCAGAGAAATAAAGCAAAGGCATGAACTATTGAGAAGAGCCTGTTTGTTTTTCATACACCAGAGGAATCACTGAAGCACAGAACAGCCATGTGAAAAGTATAAAGTTAGCTTGCAGAGCTGACCTTGGCAGCAAACAGCAGCTGCCTGAGAGAAGATATCATTTTTGTATTCAACTTTTCTGAGATTGAAAACAAAAACAAAACACTGTTAGAAGAAAGCTGATTTTTTCTTCTCCGTTTGCAAGGATTTGAAAGAGACTCCTCTTGATCAGCATCTAAACACATATCCCTATCAATTTCAGATTTCTACACACATTCTTCCAGTGTATTTTATTATCCTGGACCATGTTGAATGTTACCCTAAAGGGTCTTCAAAACAAAGCCATGATTCCAATCTAGAGATACCTTACACCATATTACTTAGATTGAATTACTTCTGGAAAAAAAAGGAACCCACTACAAGCATTAGAACTTCATTTAGACACATTCTGAAAGCAAGAAAAAATGTTTTAAATTAAAAAGCAGCCTATATGATTAAGCAGCCAATATAATTAAGATATCTCTGCTTAGCAGCCTTCTTTTTCAAAAACTTATACAAACATATCCACCCACCCAGATTGTTTGGGAGATTTCTAAGCACTTACAAAGCCACATTCTCTTCTGCACTGGGCATCAAGAAACTTAATGCAAAAGAGGTGGAACAAGTGGAGGGGCTTGTTCTGGCAAGATCTGAAATAAAATGCCTCTTCATTTTAAACTGTCATTTACAGAATTAGCAAAAAAAAAAAAAAAAAAGTATGCAGAAATGCAGGTAGGTGTGCTCCGTGCAGGCCAGCAATGCTCCTGTTTGTCCTCTGACTTCAGCACCTGACCCAGGTTATCAGAATTGCATCTTTATCACAGCAGATTAATGAAAGCTTGTCCTGCTCCGTTGCAGATTCCACCTTAAGGAAAAAGAGTGGAAATTAAGAAGAAATTAAGAAGAAAAGATTTTCCATACACTGACAGGAACACTGGGGTGGTGAGGTCTCTCTGTTGGTCAGAGGACGTGGGTCTCTCCTCTTGTCCCTGAGCAGTGCTCTCAGCTCCTCAGCCTCTGTGCCTCCCGTCTGCAGCTGCTGATGATAGTGCAAATCAGCCAGTCAGTGAGCAGCATGGTGATGGGTCCCATGCTGGACTGCACGCACTGGAGCATGGCATCCCTATCCAGCCCAGCTGGAACAGGCAGCACGGGAACAAGATCTCTGAAGATCTGACCTGCCACCAGTGGATCCCATGGATGGCAGACAGCTTCTGATGCTGGAAGGTAGCACAGGGTCAAAGATGTGACACTGCCCCCTGAATATTGTTGCCCATTCCTGTGGTAGGTAGCCACCAAGTATTTTTTTTATATTAAGCAGGCATGAAAGTTTAGTTATATAACTACAAAACTTGGTCTTGTGTTATTTTTATAAATAATTTAATAAGTTAAAATGTTAACTTTGTGAGAAATATCCAGAAAATTTTGTAATTTCCAACATGTGCAAGGTGAAAATCTACTTATGTCTACTGTGTTTCATACCATAACAACATTCAAAATGAAACTTGAATTATGGCAGGTTCAAGTTATTCAAGTTATTATTTTTAAGCATTTGGCTAAAAAAGTCCTGGAAACAGCAAAAAACACGCAGCCTTGCTTTCCATTTTGATAAACAAATTTGAGAATAAGTTTTAAGATATCCAAATGCCCATTTTTTTGTATAATTGCAACTCCATTTTCATTCAACATAGATGTTTTACCTGTGAATTTTCAAACGGAATGTACAAGAGTTCCGATCAGCCATCGGGCTCAAAGAAACATTTAATTAAACCTCCTTAACAGACTTCTATAAAGCCTCTCCTACCACAGAAAAACATCCCTTAATTTGTAATCCCACCTTATTTGTGTCATTGTTTTTTGGCAGTATGTACATTTGTGAACAACTCTTTTCAAGGATGAAATACAAGAAGTGTAATAATTCATAAAAAATCTCTGATGAACACCTCAGGAGCTCACTAGGGATTGCAGCCACTGTTACTGAACTAGGTATTGATGTATTAGTTTCAAAAAAACAAGGTCAAATATCTCAATAGTTCTATTTTGATTACCTTCTTCTTTTAGTTCTAATTAAAAAAAAAAAATAAAAAGTTTTGTTATTTATATACATTAAGTATATTCTGTATTTTGGATTTAGCCCAAGACAATTCCTCCTCACTCAATGTGCATCAGGAAGCCAAAAGGTTGGACACCCATGCCTTACAACATATTGTTTAAATGAATTGTTCAGGTTAAAATGTTCCTGGAAAAATAAATGTCCCATCGTAAGCATTAGAACTTCATTTCAACACATTTTGTAAACAAGAGGAAAATGTTTTAAATAACAATAAAAGTATATATAACAAAGATAGAGGTGTGTTCCTTTGGATAAAAAAAAAAATAAAAATCAAATTAGTCTGTAATAAAGGTAGATTACAAATAAAAATAATAAAAATTCTGTTCTTATATAATACCTTATAGTATATAATATATGTCATTTAGTTACATTCAAAACTTTATGAAAGAGACAGCAATTATCTGTCTCATTGGGCAGTAGGAAATAGGGAGACAGATACCATACATCCCTTAAATATTTATTCCCAGTATAAAAATAAATGAAAAGATCATATGCAAAATTCATATCTGGGCTAGTGTCTGTATGTCACATACTCGCTACAACAAATTTTGGGTTAAGTTCTACTATTAATTTGTAACACCCTTTGCCAAAATGTGGTATGACTATATGTAACACTGCATTTCCTAGTTGTTCCTCTTTCAGCATGGGACAGACATCCATCTTTTTCACCTGAGATATAATAAGAACTTAATCTGGCATAACAGAAGCCAAGTGCTCCCAAATACTGCTTGTGATCTGCTTGGAACAGGCAGTGGCAGTTGATACTGAATTCTAGCAAGATAAGGTCAGAACAGAAGCTTGTACACAACAGCAGCATGTCTAGTTTCTGTATAAAAAGCTTTCCAGGACCTTCCAAATGTTCTTATTTTACTGTACAATGCAGTCAGGTTTGTTTCAAGGAACCCATGTCCTTAATTCAACTGCAAAACAGAAACAGAATGGACACAGAGTTTGCCTGAAGTAAGGGAAAAATGCCAAAGGGATAAGGATTTCTGTATGTATTGAATTTCTGAAAAACTAACAGCAAAGATGCTAAATAAAACTACTCAATATTTACCTAGGATTTACACACCAGATACGAAAAAAGGTGCAAACACTGCAGTTCCTCTGGCATCTAGTACAGTTCATGCAGCCTTTCACAACTGACAACAGCTGGGTTTGTATTGGTAGCAGGTAGCAAAAGATGTTATCTCACAAAGAGATGCCCACTTACAAATCATCAGAGGTTGCGAGTTTCTTTCTTATCATAAATTCTAAATGGATGATACATTCGTTATCACTAATGTTATTTGTTTTATCGTGGCTCCAAGAGAATAAAAATCCCATGACACTAAGAGCATGGGAAAGATTGAAAATAACTTGCTTCATAAATGAATCACAAAAGTGGAATCTGGGATGTTTTTGAGGGTAGGCTACTTCATACTTGAATTACGAAAATGATCCCAGAAATAATTAGAACAGAATCTTCAGCCAGATTGCTAGTTGTAAACACTGCAAATTATGCAGAGATTCTGTGAAATATTATATGACAATATTTTTAGTTTCCACATAATTCTGAGCCTTTAAGGTGCACTTGGGTTTATACATTTTTTCCTCCATGTGAGCCCTAGTAAGTTTATAAAGCTGAAGTCAAGAACTGAAGCATCAAGTGAAAAAACACAGAATACTCAAAGTTTGAAAAATAGTCTGCAACAATCAGATATTCCACTGTTGTTAGCCAAATAGGAGGCTGGGTACCACTGAAAGAAAAAGGCAATCTTTGCTTTTTCTCCTAAACCATCATATAAATATCAACAGGCAGAGATCACTTACTGGTCTACTACAAAGCAGAAAATGCAAAATGAATACCATGAATTGTTGGACTGGCTATTGGTTTTTCATTTCTCTCTCTCTGTTATTTTCTTTTTACTTCTTTTCTCTTTCTATTCACTAATAAAATAGAGCTCCTTGTAGACTGTCGTATAGATCAGGTGATCTTCAAGTTGTCACCTGATTCCTAGTGCTGTGTCACCATTTGTGACACATCTGATTACTTGTAAGTGAAAGATAAATATATATTTTTGCAAGTACTTTCAAACAATGATAGACACTCCATTGCAAGTGTATATCTTGAGCAATCTCATCATGAATCAGCAGCTGCAGGGGATTATCCCAATAGGATACGTGGAAGGCAGAAGAGGCTACTTTCGAAGAGAGATAAATACATGACATAAATCTTCTCTGTTGGTAAAAAATATACTTTTATATCTTGAATCAACCCTGTTCTAGTGGAAAAATCTTTCTCAAGACAGGTCTGGAAGTGTATATAAAATTGCTGAAATCCGGGGACTAACAGAACCACTTTCCAAATGACAGACTCCAAAGTGGGAGCTCAGGATGTCATTGGGATCCTAAAATGGCCAGCACAATATCTTTTGTGTGAGTAACTTTTCCATGATTGTCAGTTTGTTTATTCTAGATTGCAAATAAATACCAGGAATCACAATTTCACCGTTCCCCATATCTGATACAAAAGAAATTATTTAGTACCATAAACACGAGCATTCTCCAGGGAATAAGTGATGCAGAAAATTATATGAGGAGTGGTTTTATGGTTCAGGAGTGCAGGGTGTGTGACCTCCTTGAAGAGATTATTCTGTACTGAAGACCCTCTGTCAAAAAGATCTTTATTTAGCCCAAACGTACTTTGCTGTGGAGTCTCTGTTGCAGTGTAGATAGCAACATCCTGCCAACATGAATAGATTAAAACTTGGTGATGGCTTTGAAGATTAGAACCAGATCCCCAAATTGGCAGCTAAAGCACACTAGAAACTAACAAAGATCAGTGCAGAGAAATGATACAGGATAGTTGCAGCTCTCAAACCCTCTCAAAACTAGACAGCCGCATTCTTCAGTAATAGAAGCACTGCTGTTGTCTTCACCTCCGAACAATCTTTGTAGCTGATGAGCTACTGTAGTTTTAGGATCTCCTCTGATGGGATACAGGAAAATGGAATAAAATTTAAAGATGAGTTCTTGCCACGTTGCCTAATGAATAGGCTGATGTTTCTGATCACATTAACATCAGGATGGAAAGAATAAAATATATTCTAGCAACTCAGGCCAGCTCTGCAAGGTAGCTACTGGTATTTTGGCATGGCACACCATTAATCTGAACAACAGGTTCCTCAAACATTAACTCTTCCTGACATACTGTGGAATTTTTCATGATGAGTTCTTTTGTGGAAAACTATCCAAGCAACTGTGTCTGATATATGACCAATATAATTCCATTTTTTCCAAGTAGCATCATATATCTGTTGAAGCAAAATTTCAAGGACAAGTTAGTGGAACAGGGCTTGTTGCTCCTTATCCCATGACACTGTTGATGGAGAATGACTGAATCCCTGTAGTAGTGAATGCCCAAATTACATGTTGTACCTATTTCACTTCACAATGAAAACAAGTTTTCTGAACCTGATGGTCAGATGTGTCATCAAAATATTTTCAAAAGACTCAACCTTCATGTTGAACAGTTTCTATCCAGTACCATAAGAAAGCCTTGTCCTTTACTTGCATAGTTGCTAGCCTCTCTGTACCACGCTGAGATCCAGTTAATCTAGCAATAGGAATGTTTCCAAGTCTTACTACTTCTTGACAAAGATTTTCATCTAAAACAGGAGATGGAAATTGTTCCAGAAAGGGGGAGGGTTCCAGTATTCATTTGTTATGCTGAGGCACCTACTACTTTCACAAAATCTGTTGTGGCCTTATTTCTCTGAAGGAAACTCATATTTTCCATCAATAAGCCTGTGCTTCTTCATCTATCAGAAGACATGCCAGGCTAGTTTTGCAGATAGCCAAGTTCTGTCACCCAAAGCTTGTGAGAGACTCGTGTTTCTAACATCTACTCAGTGTAGATAGTAGAAGTGGGAACGCTCTGTCAACTTGGAGTGCCACTCCTACTTGGCTGCCATTGTCTGTAAAATAAGATAGATTGCCATCCCAGATGTTATTTCTGTGATCGGTTGACATGGTTAGTGCAAAAGGATAAAAAGCAAAGAGATCTACTTAATTAGAAGTGGCACTAGGTAACTTAGATTCACACACGCAAAAAAATAATAAAAAAAATCATATTTGCAATAGAGACACTACGTGTCTTCCATCTCTTCTAAGAAATGAAAGAGAAAAAGATAATATACACAAATTGAAAATATATGCCCTCATTGTATACGGCTGTCAGACATCTCTGGCTGTCTCAATGTTCTTTGTACCAGCTATGGATTCCTCTCCCTAGTGTGCTACTGTATTGCTCTGTAACTATTTCCATATGCATCCATTTACAAGATGACTTTCTCAGACTTATGGAAGAAAAGATCTCTAATTTCTGCAATGAAAGAGCTATAGACAGGATCTTACATACTCTAATGGCGTCTTATTGCAATTGCAAAAAAAAAAAAAAACAGCAAAGTATCTCAGACATACCTAAGAAGACAATCTCTTTATGTCTTTAAAGCAATGATAAATCAGTTTGTTTTCTGCTTCTTTATGCACTGTCTTTTCTTCAGTTAACTACATCTTCAATGCTGTTTAAGTCCACTTAATAAAGATTGTGAGAACGCTATCTGCTTTCAGTAAAATCATTATAGAAACCCTCACTGGCATGACTGGAAACAATTCAGGACACATCAGCTATCATTAGAAACTGAAAACCTTGATTTTTTCTGATCAGTAGATTTAAGTTCCATAACCATCTCCATACTTATTGGAAAATGCTTGTATTTCTTTCGTAAAATGCTTAAAAATCTGGAATATCAGAAGTTTTCCAAATTATGAGATATTATTTTACCTCTGGGGCTAGGAAACAACTGCCAAGACTCTCTGCATGCTTTTTGGGAAGCAGCTAATGCATATGGAGTTTCTGAAGAAGAAGAAAATAGTTGAGAAATCTCTTTCAGTTATGAACTGAATATCATGATTGAATATATGAACTGAATACATGATAACATGCTCTTTATTTTGGTAGATGAATGCATTTGTGATGAAACAACAAACATCGCTGTCTTCTTTAAGCATGGAACAGGCATGAGAGCAGCAGAAGCAGCAGCTGCAGGACACAGCAACCCCTGAGCACTGTATCAGCAACCTCGATTCTTCTGCATTCATGTCTTGAATTCTCAGGTGAGAATGTCCATAAATAAAGAATCTAGCTAGAATTACTTACTTAGCAAGTATCTTGGAGAAATGGACAAAAAATCTCTCAGACTCACTACATAAATGCCACCCAATCAAGTTACATAGTAGAAAGTCTGAAGTCACAAATAATATTTTGTAATCACTACTAATTGCCTGTTGCTCTCAGACCTCTTAGCCTGTAGTTGACAACAAAAAGAAAATCCTGGGGCCAACCATAGGTTGCATCAGATCCAGCAGTGCGACCCCAAGGGAAGGGGTTGTCCTGCTCTGCTCTGTGCTGTACAGCTCCACCACAAGCACTGCATGCACGTTTGAGGCAGCACAACATAGGAAGGACGTAGAACTATTGGAGAGAACCTGAAGGAGGGCTATGAAGATGGAGAAGGGTCTGGAGGGCAAGGAATGTGAGGAGCAGCTGAGGGTCCTGTGTTTGCTCAGCGCAGAGCAGAGGAGCTGAGGGGAGGCCTGATGGCGGCTGCAGCTCCTCACAGGGAGCGGAGGGCAGCGCTGAGCTCTGCTCTGTGTGACAGCGACAGGGCCCGAGGGAACGGCATGGAGTTGTGTCAGGGGAGGGCAGTGGGGGTGAGGGACAGGGGCTGCACCAGATGATGGTCAAGCACTGGAAGAGGCTCCCCAGGGCAGTGGGCATGGCCTCATGCTGCTGACGCTCAAGGGGAATTTGCACACTGTTCTCATACACAAAGTTTGCTTTTTGGGTAATCTTATGGATCTAGGAGTTGGACTTGTGGATCTTTGTAGGTCGCTTCCAACTTGGGATATTGAACGATTCTGTCAAAGAGTTTAACAAGCTCATTTGTCGACCTCTTGAAGTTAACAGAAGATGTTTCTGACAGGTTTTCAGAGGATGTTTTGAACTCCCAGCTTACACACGCCTTTGTTCATTTCCACTGGTGTAATGCAAGATAATGACAACACATGAAATACAAAACAAACAGTAGAAAGCAAGGGATTTGATATTAGACAATACTTGCCGCATAACTTTTTATGGTCAGTTCCCTCTGGGAGTGTGCATATGTGGATGGCTCATGCAAAACTGTTTTACAAGTAATGGAATAAACGAGGAAGGAACACAGTACTGGAAAAGACATTGAATGAACTCACTGAATGAACATTTCTGAATGATAATGCAGAAATGTAGGCAACTTGGACACGTGTTTTAAATAGTGCTGTGAGACTACAAAAGTACCAGTGGAACGTCACAAATTTAAATGAAGATATATCATTAGATTGCATGTGAGGTAATTTGCAACATAGATGATAGTTCATCCTTTAAAGGAACTGACAATTTTTGATGCATTTTACTGATGATAGTAACAGTTGTATACTCAATGGCAGTGTAAATCAGTCCAAACCTTATCTAGAATCATAGAATCATACAAAAGAATCAATCTATGATTCTACAACTGGAAGGGACCTTAAAAATTACCTGATTCCAACCTCCCTGCTGTGGGCAGGGTTGCTGCCCGGTCGATCAGGCTGCCTAGGGCCCCATCCAACCTGGCCTTGAATGCCACTGAGAATGGGGCATCCACCAGAGATTCTCTGGGCAATTTGTTCCAACACCTTTCCACTCTCTGAGAAAGGAATTTCCTCTAGACATCTAATTTAAATTTCTTCTCTTGTGATTTAAAACTGTTTCCCCTTGAGTTATTATTATCAGACCATATAAAAGGTTGGTCTTCACCTTGCTTACAAACTCCCTTCAAGTATTGGAAGGTCACAGTGAGATCTCCCTGAAACCTCCTCTTTCCAGGCTGAACAAGTTCAGCTCCCTTGCCCCTTCTTCATAGGACAGATGCTCCAGCCCTTTGATTATCCTCATGTTCTACTCTGGACACACTCCAGCAGATCCATGTCTATGTCAGAGCATGTGACAAAGGCAGGAAAAACATCATTCACAACTCTAGTCTTAACTATGGAGTTGTTCTTCTCACAGAGTATTAAATGAGGGGTCCGCAAACTTCTTTTCAGCAGTTTTAGAGGTGGATGCGAAGGTGGCAGCCTTGCTTCTCATTTCATTTTGCATTTATAACATAGAAATATGTCTTATGCTTAGGGAACTTCTACACTAAACTTTCAGCAAAACATAGGTTCAAAATCATTTTCCCATCTTGCCCCATTAGAAATAATACCATTAGAAAAAAACATTTTTTGGCCAATAGAAAAATTCCCATTGCTGACTGATTCCTCAGCCTGTTTGGCTGATTATAATTCCCCAACCTACCCATATGTGATTCACACTCACACATCTGCTCTATCTTCAACATGTAATTGTTATTCCATACAGACACACCAGTATTTATTTGAACAAGGGTGCTCTTGTGTATTTTTCCTATTTTAGCCTCTCTGAAAAATGTAAGTTGCTCATAACAGATAGCATTGTATGTGTGTGGGAATAAAAACTGATTTTATTATCCTCCAAAAGGCTGCAGCTGATTGCTAAGACAAAATAAATAAGAGAACTATTTGGAGTACTGTACATTTACATTAGAGACAGGGCATTACAGGGTTCTCTACAATACTGCGGCTAAACAAAAAGGATGGTGATTTCAGTTATTTTCCAATATTCTTTCTGATATTATAAAATAAAATATTTTCCTTCCTACAGATCTGTTGCTACAGTGAAGAATTATAAGCTGTGATTCTGTGACACTGCAAATCTTTGATTCCTATGTTATCATTTTGTCCTGAGAGAAGCAGGAAAGATTCTCGTGGAATGAGCCAGTTGGTACTGCTTAGATTATCTTCATAAAAGAAGCTAAATGAATTTAAAAACATTTGTTCTCTGCCAGAGTCAGTGGATCTGGTTCTCAGGAGTTTTTGTGAACTGTTGTTCCACAGTTTTTTGGCTCAGGCATATGTTAGGAGTTTGAGAGAGTTCAATGAACCCAGACCTCAAAGCAAAAACATTTTATCTAAGTTTCCTAGGGAAGGCAGTTTAAATAGCTAAATTTAGTTCCCTGGAAAATATTTTAAAAGTAATTTCTGACTAATCTTAGCTTTCTTAATGAAAACAATCCATATGTAGACTTGAAAGACTAGAGGTGGCAGTCTGGGTTTTGACTTAGGGAATTATACAAGTAGGGTCTTAATTGTAAAAAAATTTCTAACTGCAAACTTAATGCCAAGTTAGATGGTATCTGGATATGGAATTTGAGATATTTTCAGTAATATCTCTTGAGAGTAAAGTACAATGTTTGTTTGTTTGTTTGTTTTAGAAGTATAAAGATTTTCATCAGTAGGAATTAATACAGGTTTTATTCTTGATGCTTATGTTCCTCTGCTGTTTTCAGTAGTACTTGCAATCAGATCATGATCATATGAAAGCAGTATGTTTGCATTTAACTACTTATTCACATTATGGTTCTGAGTAAATATCCAGTAACTATGTTTCACCTCAAGCTCATATTGCATCAAGCACTTCAATTCTGAGTTTCTCAAATAAATTTGAATAAGCAGCTGGCACTGCTAAGACATGGAGACTCATACAAATTGTGTAGTTGTGCATAAAGATCCAAAAGCAGCTTTTATCTGGATTCTTCTGCATTGTCATCAAGATCTGCTGTCAATAACAGATGAAGGGAATAATTAAATATAGTTAGCAAAATATTTGTAAAGCAATAGGGATAACAACGTCAAGCAAATTAGCTGTAACTTTAATGGAAGAGCTGATAAGAGGAAGAAGAGATAGATTATAGAGAAAGAAAAGAGAGGGGTCAAAACCTGGATATAAGACACAGGACAGAAGTCTGAAGGTCTTAAAACAGCCTTAAGAGTTACATCAGTTAACAAGGTGAACAAAAAATTCCACTCTCACACAACCAATTCATATTCAGCTGCAGTCAGCAGTGCCTGCAAACGCTGGTAAGCTGGTAGATAAGATGGAGATCTGACAGTTGTTTAATGGAATATGTGGAGTAAGTCTGTTTTTCACTAGAATGAAATGAATGTACTAACATGTAGCTTACTGCTTTTCCACCAATGTACTTTAATTCTCACAAGGAGAAGAAAACTTGTTCAGCTGAGAGGATTAATCTGCCTTTGGTCTCTCAAGTGATGCTGTCAAACAAAAGAGTTTTCTGTTACTTTTGGGTGTGTGGGGGTTTTGTTTTTTGTGTCTGTGCATTTATTTTTATTTTTATTTTTTAAGATGACAAACTAACTGATAGCAGATTTCATATTTCAAACTGTCACATATTTGATTAATGATCTACCAGAAATCTCTGTAGCTCTTGCCAGTTGTAGTAACAGTGCATTTCCAGGTGCAGAGCAGATTTTTAATGGAAAAATATTTTTTGATTGGGTGATACACTAAAATGTTACAGTACGATAAATTAAGGTACTTATATTATTCCTGTGGGATACCAGCTATTAACCTCCAAGTTGTGTTCCCATGTCTTAATTCACACGTGGCAATTAGTTCAGTGCTTTGAATAGGTAGTATACCAGATGGATGTTACTGATTATAATACAACATTCATAGGAGTTATATTTATTGTCTATGTAAATAGGCTGAAGTCCACAGATCTGCTAGTTCGATCAGGGGTTTTGTCTTCAATTAGTCTGTAACTATCAACCCTTGGGTGATTGGAATGTTCAAGGGTTTTAGGAACTATAGTGTTACTAGTTTCATTTCTTCTAAGAAAAATGATAAACTTCTTCAAAGATGTTTCTTCTTAGCAAGTAACGAATGAAAGTTTCCTAGAAGGAAAATGAGAAGCTTCCCATAAGCCTATATTTGATGATATTCCCACACTGGTTCTATATACTCTAACAAAGAGTGCCCCGGCTGTTTCAGGGAATGTCTCTGTGATGCTTGAATACACTATTCTCTGTTGATTTACTCTCCCCTTCAAAGATGGAGTGACCCAAGTCTATAAAACTCAAGCTCAAATTAATAATAATAGTAATTAGGTTAAGGAATTATATTAAAAGCAAGGGAGAAATGACAAGTAGAACTCCTAGAGAATGCTGCTCTGGTTGACACATAGCTGGTTACCTCTCTTTGCTTAGATATTTTTACAAAGGGCTCCTATGACATACTTTCATGTTCAGAGCCAAATACTGAATTTCCAGAGTCTACGGTCCTATACTTATTTCCTTGGAGTTAGACTCTAACATAAAACTTTGAAGGCCAGTGATGGATCTGATGAGATCTAGCTATCTTGGAAACTTGTGATTTCTTCCTGGTTCACACTCAGTCATCAATCATGGTCTTACTCAGAATCAAGATACATGGGTTTCTGAAGATTCCTTCTTGCTTTATTTTTTATCTGGTCTGAGAGCCAGCCATTTCTAGCCTAAATCTAAGTGACTCTTTCTTATAAAGCTACTTCATCCACATTAATGTTAAACAAAACCTGTGCTACATGGTCATTCACATATAAATAAGATTATTGGTTTTAGCATCCCATAGTGATTGGAGATGGTCCATTACAGGCTAGCCTGGGCTTGTCTGTATGACAGCTAATACTTTCCTCTAACTTGTTAAGCTCTTCTTGTGTCATCATGAACAAACACACAAAATAATTAAAGTCTTCAGAATCCTAGCCTGATCAGACCTGAAAATCTCACAACAAACAAACAAACAAACAAACAAACAAACAAACAAAATAACTGACAAGTATCCTCATTAAAGGCATTTCAACTATTTATACAAGCCTTGCAAGCAAAGTTTTATTCAAGAATTATCATGGTACCTCCTTTCCTCTTGACTCGTTCTGCTGTTATACATTTCCATTTCCTTGGAGATATGTAACCATTATGCGTCCTGGGACAGTAATCTTTGTTTCCACAAATATCAATAAAATGAAAACCTTTGCAAATCTCTCTGGCATGTTCATAGTTGTAAAAGCGCTGTCATTTTCTTCTACTGTCGATGCTACTAATATCTTTCAGATTTGATCCTGGCAAGAAAACAAAACCCCACAACTGTAGCTATTCCAACCATAATACCACAAGCCAAATGAATCCATGATCTAATACTGATGACATTGGTGGACTCGGTCCAGAGACAAATGTAGCTATAAGTTGTTTTGAAATGGGACGCATCTCAGTAATAATATTTGTTTAAAAGTTGCTTGTTCTTGTATGTCCGTACAGCAGAGAAAATTGCATGCACTTGTTATCTATGCAAAGAAATGTATCTAATAAGTCTGAGAAAAGGGCTGTCAGGAAAGCCTGCCTGATATTACCTATGCTCCTTTCTTTTCTATTGAATTCAGAAAAGCTTACACCTCTGAAAAAAGAAAAAAAAAAGAATACTTTCAGTACATATCAACATAAATTTAATTCCATACTGCCTGCCCTGTCAAGGCCTTGACAGCTACCATGAATTACAGAAATAAATCTGACTGTTTTCTCTTTGTTTGGTATAGATCTTGACGGTGTAAGAAGCATTCTTTGCACCAACTTGGCACTACTAAAGCACACGGAGGTCACTCAAGGAGTATCACTGATCTTCTCCCTGTCATGTCTGGTTGTATGACTAAAGGAAGCAGATGTATAAACCTTCTGAATGATCCAATTTGATAGTGAGTAATAGCCATTCTGCATCAGTTAGCATTGTGTGTCTGAAATACAGATTCACTAATGCATAGAAATCATAAGTTAGATGACATCCTGTGCATGAAGGTGAAGGACTTGTAAAATTTAGCAGTGAAGCAGGATATGCTTCAGAAGAATCGGGTCAGTGCTTGAATATAAAGTATGTATAGGTGGCAGCAGTCAGCCCTTTCAGATGTAGTAAACATGAAGACAATTTGGAAAGCTGTTCTAACTCATCTTCAAAAGCTGACAGCAAATATGTCTAGTGAAGGAGTAAGAAATCATAATTCAAAGGAAATAAGTAACAAAATAAAATCATATGGGCTAAAAGGAAACTCCAAAGGTAAGCCTGTCCACGCTTGAACTCAAAGTGGGGACAAGGGAGGTCAGGTTGCTCAGGGACTTGTACAGTCAAGTTTTGGGTATCCCCAAGACTGGAGATGCCTTCACCTCTCTGGACACCTTTTCTAGCACTTCATCACTGTTTTGATTCATTTTGCTTACATGTGTTTGGAATTTCCCATATTCCAAATTGTGTCCATTATTTTTCTTCTTTCCACTGTACACTTCTGAGAAAAGTCTGGGTCTGCCTTCTTTACATCCTTTTATAGGTTGTTATACACAGCAAAACTTGCTGAAAGTGCACTCTCCCCAGCCATCCAGGTTGTCAAAAAACACATCTATTGGTCCCAACACTGATCCCTGAGGTAGCCAGTTGCCAGTTGGATTTTGTGACAACATTCCTTCAGCTCAGCACTGCAGTTAGTTTTCCACCCATCTATCCACTTACAGCTTATTTTGACTTTAAGGACACTCTGAAAGAAGACAGTAAAAGTCCTGCTGAAGTCAGGTGACATGGTTCATCAGGCATTATTTGTAATATCTGTATTTGCTAAATCCATGCTGATTATTCCTGATGGTTCTTCATGGTCTTGAAATTGCCATACAAACTTCCCAGGAACACAGATGATCCTTAAATCCTCCTCTTGTCCTTCCTGAAGTTGGATGTGTTGTTTTCCTTTTCCCAGTTCTAAAGAACCTCCCTTGATCTCCACAACTTCTAAAGGTGACGGAGAGCAGACATGCAGTGACACTGATCTGTTCCCTTGGCACCACCGGAAGGATCCTGTTTAGTGCCACGGATTTGTTTGTGTACAGTCAGCTTAAGTACTTCTAGGATAGCAAGATAAAGTCTGTCTGCTGCTGTTAATTGTTATAGGTTGATGTTTGAATTACTTTACCTTTTTAGAACAATAAGCCTAAGTATCTTCCATGGTGAAGAACACCTTCCAAGTGAAAACATCAAAGCAGCTTACAGTTATGAATTAATTCAGCTAAAGCTCATTCCTGAAAATCTGTATTACTGTTCTTACAGTTAGAGAAGTGTTACAGATTTTATAATAGTTAGAAAATAAGAATTTTGCTAAATTGTTTCCTGGAAAGTAAGCGAACTGCCAGACAATTTGAATGCTGTTTTAGCAAAGCTGTTATAATCTGATTCACTTCTATTGTGAATTTAAATCCTTTGCAGAAGTGTATTCTTGTTTAGGGAGCCTGAATTATGAAATGGTTTCAACATGAGACTTGAAAAGAGGTGGGAAAAGAATATTATGTTACTCATAACTATGTCTTCTCCTTTATAATGCAGTCATGCTTCAAACTGTCCAGGGAGCAAAGCTGCTGGCTGAGAAATGAAATATAAATGATTTGTTTCACCTGTAACTTAGCACCCATAACACCTATATGTCAGCTGATTACAATAACTAAGCATGGGAATAGACTTGTTTATCTCTTTCCTCTGCATTTCTCCTTCTCATCTCCCCTCTTAACACTTCAGGATAATCTGTCCCCTTCCATCCCATCAAGTCTCTATAAAGCTGTTCACTGACATTTGTTCCTTCTATAAATCCATATCATATTCATCAGCTTACCATAAAACTCTAATGTCATATGAATTGATTGAACACAATCAATCCTAGTACATGATATTGGAACACAGACATACTATACCTTATGCTCTGTGTGAGTTTCCCATGGTGATAATGTACAAGTTTCTCCAAATCCTTACTCCACATCTTCCATCCTAAACCCCCAAAGTGTACATACTTACTCTACATTCCTTTCTTTTCAGAGAGCTAACTTAGGAACTCTGTGTTTCAGGAACATGTGATTAGTACTGAATTGTGGGAAGCATTTCCTTTCCTTGGATTTGTTTTTGTCTCAATAATTTGTTCAACTGCTGCTTTTACTTTTGCAGCGGCAATAACTTTTCAATGAAAACACTGCCCACATAAAGTTTGTCATCACTTTTTCCTATTGCTATCCTATCTATTTGCCCAGCACGGTCATCTTTCTCTTTTCAAAAGACAGAATGGAACCTGAAGACTGAGGATCAGAGAAGCAATTCCAGTAAAGATAAAACCATTTTTAATAATCCTTGTTGGCTTAGTCACTCTATTATTGGTGCAGGTTCTGAATGTCCCATATCTCTGTCTTCCAGTCAGACAGAAAGGCTTCTGAGAGACTGAATCAAAAGCAGAGAAAGTCAGGACTAAAATTCTTCAGAGAAGAGCAAATTATTTTGGTATTCTAACATCCAGCTGATAATTAAAGAAATGATCTAAAATCTGACCTTGTCTGTAAGTAAGAGATAAAAAGGCACAAACTCCACCAATTGTATGAGACATGCAATTGGACACTGAGCTGCCTCTTATTTTACCTCCTATCTAGTTTCTATGTGCTATGTGTCTCATACAAAGCCACTTATCATATCTTTCTTGCTGGTCTCAGACTCCTCTGTTTCTCTACAACTCTTTTCTCTGTTTAGCCCCTTTTGCCTCTGTTCACATTCGCAAAAGATATTACCATGTACACCCAACAGAAGAGTTTCTGTGCTGCAGTCCTCACATTCCCTAGATATGTGTTAAAATAAAATGCATGAAATTATAAAAATCATGTAGTTACCTGCTGTGAAAGGCTGTTCTATAAAGGAATCATTGCCTTGATGCACACTTTTCTGTTATTTGTAAAATAAGATTACTTTTCTCATTCAGTTACTTAGTGATAATTGACTGCTTAAGGCTGGCTCTCAGTTGCAATTATTCCTCAGTGAAAACACAACCACGTGCTCTGCAGTTGCTCTCATATCTGCTCACAGCATCTGCAACACATAATCCTTCAGCAAACACCTATTCCTTTTTTTTTTTTTTTCTTCCTAATTTATGTCAACAAATTACTAGGGGACATTTCTCCAAAGAAAAACACAAAAGATGTAAAGAGCATTGGTGCACCTAGTCATTACATTGAATCATCAGATTATTAGAATAACTCAGATTCAAGGTAATCTAACGAAGGGATTGCCCCACTGCCACCTCTTGTGACTTTGGTAGCTTTCCATTCACCCGCTGAACCGATTCATTTCAGAGAATTAAGCATCTAGTAGCTTTAGTGCTATGTCCATAAGGCAGTCTTTTATAAGCTGAAATCACTACCAAAAAGTCACTCCAGTGCAGAAGCTCTCAGCTACAGCGATAATGTGCTAATAGATATGTAAGGAGCTCCCCTCAGTGGCATGAGAAGGGATTTTCAACAATGTTATCTAGCACAGGAGAAGAAAGGAATCTTTGGAAATGTAAATATATACACTAAACACTCCTTGATTCAATCTCTGATTGATCTACTTTAATCAAAGCACTAGGAACATGACCTTTCACTAGGATAGCTTTATTCGTGTTCAGCAACAATTTCTAAGATTCAATCACTGTCTGTGGAAAGATGTTAATCAAGCAGATACTCTGTATTATAAATCATAAGTGACAGAGAGTCTTGCCCAGGTGCTCTATAACATATGATTGGCATACTTGTTATTCCATGCAGTAATGAGATGAATTGCTCTATGTGATTACAAGTCCCTGATTACTTCCTGACAAGCTGGAGTTAACGAATATTTATTTAACTCTATAGGATAATTGTTTGGAAAATGAACAGAGAAATATGAAACTTTGAATAAAAAATTTGAAA
This sequence comes from Perdix hodgsoniae, assembly GCA_035772895.1. Lineage (NCBI taxonomy): Eukaryota > Metazoa > Chordata > Aves > Galliformes > Phasianidae > Perdix > Perdix hodgsoniae. The sequence goes on from JAPSGF010000070.1 coordinate 907,486, forward strand.
TGATTTTTTTTTTGTCTTACTTTCCTGCTGTCTGATACATAATAACCTTGACTAAAACCAAATCAAAACAAAATAAAATCTTACTATTTTTATTTTAAGCTTGTAAGGCTTTCATTTGTAAATAACTACTTTTTCTACTCTTCCTTTTCCAGTACCATCTCTAGACTTTCTTGAAAACCTGAGTACTTGTTTTACAGTTTGTGGTTTCTCTTACAATCTTCCTATTAAAAGATGCCAAGCCAGAGTGCACAGAATTAATCTATTTCTAAATCAAAGATCATCAGACTGTAGGTAATACATATACCCAAATGGAAGTGATACACTGGGGTTAAGAGGCAGGGGTAATCTATTTGGACTTCAGTACTTAATCGGAATTCAATAAGGCCTTTGATGTGGTCCCCCATAACATTCTCTCCAAATTGGAAAGAAATGGATTTGATGGGCAGACTGTCCGATGGAAGAAGAACTGGCTGTGGGAGTACCCAGCCAGTGGTGGCCAGTGGTTCAATGTCCAGATGAAGGTCAGTGACAAGTAGTGTCCCGCAAAAGTCAGTACTGGGGCTGATACTCTTCAACATGTTTGTCAATGATATCAATAGTGAATCGAGTGCACTCTCAGCAAGTTTGTAGATGACAACAAGCTGTGTGCTGTGGTAACAAACCTGAGGGACAGGATCCCATAGAGAGGAACATTGGCAGGCACGAATAGTGGGACCAAGAGAACCTCAAGAAATTCAACAAAGTCAAGTGTAAGGTCTCACACAAGTGTTATAAAAAGCTGCTGAGAGAACTGGGATTACTCAGGGGAGACCTTTTAACTCTCTACAGTCCCCTGAAAGGAGGCTGTAGCAAGGTGATGAGTGGCCTCTTTTCCCAGGCAACTAGCAAATAGAGGTAATGGCCTTAAGATTGTAGGAATGGAATGTTGTTTCTGCATTAGATATTAAAAAGGGGGAATTGACCTGAAGAAGTAGAGCACAGTGTATTTGTATTTTGTAACTTGTCCTTAGAAATAGCTAATGTGAAAAAGTAGAAATACCATATATGTTAGTAACATGCTTTAGAAATATAGTTGCTGAATTGTGATTAATTCTTGCTTGCAAAACTGCAATAGTTTAAGTATAGTAATATGGACTAGAAAGCATATCAAAGCGCTATTCTGTTTGGATAAGAGACCCTCAGTAAAAGAAAAACAGACTTAACAAGCAACAAAGAAGCTAGGGCCTCTACACAAGGCTGGACTGCTTTGCTCTGTGGGTAGGTTGGGATTCAACAGGCAGGCATCAAGATACTCCCCCCTATTCTCCTTCTAAGCTTATCTCTATGCAAGGACGAGCAGATGTCCAGAAACAATGACCAAGTGTTGAATGAGCAAATGTGAGAAGTTAACTAATTAGTGATACATGCTTAGCTAGCAAAAATTTATGTTTAGCCAGTATCCGCATGTTTAGTTGAGCGTCGGGAAGATTGTGAACCTGAAGTACTCAGCCAATGAGGAACCAGGGGAGAAAGAGATAAGCGTTGAGTAATAGGGCATAAAAGATGTAATGCTGTTTTCTGCACACTCTCCTGCTTGCAGGAGGCCCGCCATTGCAATTGCGAGTGAAATCTGCTTTATCAGAGACACCGTCCTGATAAACTACTTGAATATTTCCAACAAATCCTAGCAGGGGAGGTTCAGCTTGGATATTAGGAAAAAAAATCTTCTCAAAAAGTGGTGAGGCACTGGCAAAGACTGCTCAGGGAAGTGGCGCAGTCACCATCCCTGAAGGTGCTAAGAAACACATTCACGTGGCTCTGAGGGATGTGGTTAGCGGGCATGGTGGTGACAGGCTGATGGGTGAACTAGATGATCTCAGAGGCTTCTCCTAACTTTTAGGATTCTATGAACTGATAGGATCTGGTTAGTTTGTGTAACACTATAACTCAGAGATTACAAGCAGAGCTGACCAGCTCAGTGCAGCGCTGTAACTCCAGGAAGCAGAACGTAGAAGCAAGGCTCATTGCACCGCCAAATACAGCCCGCCGGCGACCTCCCCGCTCAGCCCCTCACAGCACGCTGCGTCCGTATGTAACGCACTTCCGATTCCGCATCCGCTGGCTGACGTAACTTCCGCTCCGGAGCGCTTCCGCTACCGTCATTTCCGCCGCTGCCGCCAACGCCGCGGTCGCCGTTTCCTACCCGGCTATAGTATAGCCGCGTTCCTGCCCGGCTCCCCGCGCGTCTCGAGCTCAGCCGCCGCCATGGCCATGAGGCAGACCCCGCTGACGTGCTCCGGGCACACGCGGCCCGTGGTGGACCTGGCCTTCAGCGGCGTCACCCCCTACGGCTACTTCCTTATCAGCGCCTGCAAGGGTGAGCGAGGCTGGGGGGCGAGGGGTGGGCGGCCGCGCTTGCTTCACCGGCCCCTTGCGAGGCCCGCAGGCGCTGGGTCTGCTCCGCCCTGAGGCCGCGTGGGCAGCGGGCGGGTCTGCGGGCCGCTGTAAACAGGTTGCGCGTGGCTGGGGCCGCAGGTAACTATTTGAAAGGTTTGCGATAGGGAGAGCGGGGGGAGGAGGAGGAGGGTCGAGGCGAACGTTCAGGGGGGCGTTGGTGCTCTTAACGCAATACCTGCTTCCGGCGGGACCAGGTGGAGAAGGGAACTGGTTGGAGGGTTTTTGCAGCGTTTTAGCCCGCAGGGTAGTAGGGCTTCCATTCATTCAGGTTGAATCCCACTTGTGAAGGAAAAGCTTGAAAATTGTTTTAAAGTAGCTATTACTGCTTCTTGTGTACATATCCCGTACACCCTTTAAAGCTGGCTTCTTTTCAACCGAGGCAGCTGACTTGCTGATTGCAGAGCAGTGATTTCTGCTTCCTTTCCCGTGAGAACTCTCTTCTGCTCATTTATAAGAGTAGCATTTTCATTCATACGTGTATGAGTTAATCTTCATGTGTTCCCAAGTTTAAAAGAACATTCCTCATTCTTTCTGAGGACTTCATGTTCAGCTCTGTTTCTCTGTGTGAACTGTATGTGATAGTCTCCTACCAAAAAGTCATCACAATAAAGATTTTCTATTTCTTTTTTACAGCATCTCTGTGTTTGAAACATCTCTCATTGTAAACCTAAGACTCTTTTTTGTGTACTGTTTATCTGAAAATATTTATTTAAAATCAATGGAACTGACCTGCCCTAGGAAAATTTGACTATATTAATAAAAAAAAAAAAGCAACAAACAACTAAAAGTGCTCCTTTCCATTGTAGAAACAAAACCAAAAGGAAGCTTGAATTTCATTTGCAATAATATTTTAGTAATTGTGGCTTTAGATGCATGCTAGAGGTGGAACTGTATATATAAGTTGTTCAACTAAACTGTTTTACAAAGAATATCTCCATAGTGTTTATGGTGTTTCCATTAAGAGAGGCTGGTCTGATGGTGGTTTTATTTTTGTTCCATGTTGGTGCAAGGGAACCATTTTCTAAAACAGCGTTCTTTTTTTGTTATGTCGTCTGAATATTGGTTTTGTTTTTCTGAAGATGGAAAGCCTATGCTACGTCAGGGTGACACAGGAGACTGGATTGGCACATTCCTAGGTCATAAAGGTGCTGTCTGGGGTGCTACTCTGAACAAAGATGCCACTAAAGCAGCTACAGCAGCCGCAGATTTTACAGCGTAAGTGATTACCTGCTTTTGAAGTCTTTATTTTGATTTCAGTCAGTAGCCTTTTTTTTATATGGCTGTAGTAAGTTGCTGTGGTTGTTTGGTGTTTGTGTTTTTTTTTTTTAAGAAGATTGTTACCTTTTAACTATATATAGCCTAGAATTTAAAATTTTCATGAGCAGCTACAGCTAATTCTATCTTGCTGAGCAACTATGGTAGCTTCTTGTCAACTATACTTAATTACTGTACTGATTTGCTAGAATAAACAATGCTGTGCAGTTCAAGACTTTAGTACTGTACTTATACCAGAGTGGCAAGAGTGATCTTCATTTTGCATACCAGTCTGACACTTATTATTAGAAGGAGACATGCAGAAGTATTAGTGAATCATTTATTTTATTTTTGTTTTGCTTGTTTGAACTGTTTGTAGTGTACATTAATATATTTGATTAAAATCCAGTTATTAGAATTCAGTCTGTAAAAGTTGTGGAGAAGAGCTGCCTTTAGTTGTCTTAAATCTAAATTGCTGATCGTGTGTTATCCTAAAGAAGTGAGTGAAAGAAAATGATGGGATAGTAACAAAAAACACTTTAGTAAAAGAATATGAGGTATGCTTATACGTCTGTAATTCATTAGAATGTAGCATTTATGATTAAAAATGTTATGATAGTATCAGGGATGTTTATATAGGATAGGTTAGGAGAGACAACTTAATTTGTTCAGATTTGTCCTAGAGCTACTAAAATGCATGTTTTCTCTTGTCATGTAGCAAAGTGTGGGATGCTGTGTCAGGAGATGAACTAATCACACTGGCTCACAAACACATTGTCAAAAGTGTGGATTTTACACAGGTATGAAAACTCTTTATAGCGTACTCAACAAAGAAGTAAGGTCTTTGGTATGTTTTGTTATTTGCTGCTTTTTTATGTATCTGTTTTGGCAGGCAAGTAATTTAGCATACGTTTAAGCTTTGATCTTACAAACAAGCTGTAATAAATATTTTAGAAACTGTCAGAGATAAATAACTGATATTTTAAGGCTTATGATGAAGGCTGATATTTCAATTCAAAATACAGTTGACTCTCTATAACTTCTGTTTCAGGATAGCAATTATCTGTTAACAGGTGGACAAGATAAATTGTTGCGCATCTATGATCTAAGCAAGCCAGAAGCAGGTGAGTCTGCATTTAGAACTGGTTATTGCTGGTTTTCTGTTTCGTTGATTTTTCCTGTGTGCAAGTTAAATTTGAATTCTGGACTGTGTTGTGAATCTCAAGACATGCTTGAGCTTGTTCTACAAAGAATGTGTCTGTAATAGTTTTCTATACTAAATCAAGTTGTGTCAGTCTTTGAAGTGAACTAGAGCTTATCTATGAAGGGTTTCAGGGATAGCATGTTTTACTTCAACAGGGACTTATTACGAGTAGGTCTAACTAAAGTTCAGCTACCTGAAAGGGAAAAGTCTCTAAACTGTGCTTAAATTCATATTAATACTGAACTGCTGAAAATGGGTACAAAGCTAATTGATATTGATGTTAACGTAGTGAAGCTTTTTATGTTTAGACAATTTGATAGATTGCTAGATTGAAATCTGTAAAAGTCAGTAGTGTTTGAAGTAATTTTGCAGTTTCTAGTAAATAGAAATCCATATAGATTACCAGAGTTCCTAAACTATTGCATGATGTTTGTTTATGTTCTTATGCATACTAAATACTATTTCTTATTTTAAGAACCTGATGTTGTCAGTGGGCATACTTCTGGTATTAAAAAGGCTTTATGGAGCAGTGATGACAAACAGATTCTTTCAGCTGATGATAAAACTGTCCGGTAAGAAAAAAATTAAGTCCTAGTTTTCTAAGAAGCTCACACCTATTTATAGTATACAATTTCTGTAAGAAGGTTGTTCTTTGGGAAATAGTAATAGGCTGTTTGATTCTAGATTAGCATATCCACATGTAATCCACCTTTTATGTGTTGCTGGAGATGTAATTTTTGTAGTAATTCTGATTTGCACCATAAGCATGTCCTCCCTGGTAGGAAGAGGTGGTCTTTGATAACTGAATATTAGAATTAATTTGATTTTTGTAATTCTGGAGGAAATTAATTGCTAGATGAGGTCTTGTGAAGACACTAGATGAAGCGTTGCTGTCTTGAAACATGCATATGGTGAGGGCTGGGATAAAAGGCAGAGAAGCCTCTCTGGAGACACTGTGCTCTTAATGGTCATAGTTGTCTTTCTCTACCATGCTGGTAAGTTGAGAAAGTTTTTGTGGTTTTATAAGATAGATCATCCAGTTAAATGTAGATGGGTAAAATCTGGACAAAGTTGGTTGCTGGGGAGATCAAATGACAAAGATCCTTCTTTTCTGGTCAGCATAGTTTGAGGAAAGAAGATGTGCCTTGCTGATTCCTCAGCTTTCTGGTTGGTATGATCAGCATCATTGCATGCCTACTTGTCTCATTCTTATGTTTATGGCATAGAGTATTGAGTATTAGTGGCTGCTTTGTGGAAGGAGAGTAGATAGAGTGAAATCACAGTTGCAGTCTCCTTGTTTCTATTTTGGATCCATTTATCTTCAGTTTCCTAATTCAAGATAGGCAGGAGACTGATCTTTTTTCCTCTGGATTTTAGAAATAGAAATACAGCATTCAATTAACTTACAAGTTTCTTATTTCACTGAATCATAGAATGGTTTGGTTTGGAAGGGACTGTTAAGATCATCTAGTTCCAAATCCCCTGCTGTAGTCAGGGACACTTCCCCTTAGACCAGGTTGCTCAAAGCTCCATGCAGCCTGGCCTTGAATGCCTCTAGAGTGGGAGCATCCACAACCTCATTGGACAACCAGTTCCAGTGTCTCACCACTCTCACACTAAAGAATTTTCTCCTAATGTCTAGTCTGAATCTACCTTCTTACAGTTTAAAACCATTTACCATGGTCCTGTTGCTACATGCCCTTCTAAGAAGTCCCTCTCCAGCTTTCCTTTCAGCCCCTTCTTGTACTGGAATTCTGCTGTAAGGCTACCCTAGAGCATTCTCTTCTCCAGGCTGAAGAGCCTCAACTCTCTCAGCATGTTCCTGTAGGGGAAGTGCTGTAGCCCTCTGATAATCTTGGTGGCCCTCCTCTGGACCTGCTCCAACATCTTGATGTTCTTTTTGTGTGTTGGAGGTCCCAGAACTGGACACAGTACTCCAAGTGGGGTCTCATGAGGGCAGAGCAGAGGGGCAGAATCAACTCCCTCGACCTGCTGGTCATGCTTTTCTTGATGCAACCCAGGATGCAGTTGGCCTTCTGGGCTGCAAGTGTGCATTGCTGGCTCGTGTTGAGTTTCATCAAACAACATTCCCAAAACCTTCTCCTCAGGGCTGTTCTCAAGCTATTATCTGCTCAACCTGTACTTGTGTTTAAGATTGCTCCGATCCCAGTGCACGACTTTGCACGCTTGGTGGTCTTCATGAGGTTAGTGTGGGCCCACCTCTCAAGCCTGTTAGGCTTGAGATGCATCCCTTCTCTCTAGTGTGTCAGCTGCACCACTCAGTTTGGTGTCATCTACAAAGTTGCTGCGGGTGCACTCAATTTCACTGTCCACGTCACCTACAAAGATGTTAAATAGTACCAGTCCCAGAATCTTTCCCTGAGGAACACCACTCATCACCAGTCTCTGGTTGGGCACTGAGCTGTTGACTGCAACTCTTTAGTGCAGCAATCCAGCCAATTCCTTATCTGGCGAGTAGTTCCATCTATCAAATCCATTTTTTTTCTCCAGTTTGGTGACCAGGATGTTGTGTGGGGCAGTTTGTTACAATTTAATTCGATTTCTGTATAGATATTTCTTACCTGCCTAGGTAAAGTGCTAAATTATATTCAATGAGTCTATCACTTTCTTAAATTAGTATTATATCTCTTTGTCTTTTGAGTTTAAAAAGGCAGAATGCACTCTTAAAGCTTTGCTTTTAGAAAGCTGTGTTGTTCAGGAGACATGTAATAAGGCTTTTAGCCTTTTAAGAGAATCCTTGAGTAATTAAACAGTAAAACAGTATGCGTACTGTTTAATGTTATTAAGTTTTAAAAGTAGCAGTATTTTAATGTAAGCTTGCCTTAATTCTCATGTAAGCAAAGCTAGGCAAAGCAAAGCATGCGGCTGAAAATCTGAAGTGTCTGTGGAACGTTCTTTAGGTGGCTTTTGGCAACCACAGCATGCCACAGGTGGAGGTGGAAAATTATTTGCTGAATTGATCTGAGAGTCTTTTTTCTTTCTGTTTTTTCTTAAGCCTCTGGGACAGGAGTACCATGACTGAAGTGAAAGCACTAAATGTTGCAATGTCTGTGAGCAGCATGGAGTATGTTCCGGAAGGGCAAATACTTGTGATAACCTATGGGAAGACTATCGCTTTTCATAGTGCGGAAACGTGAGTCCAAAACACAGAATCTTTTTGACTTGAGTTATGGGTTTGACTGAGGAAAACTGACAGTACAGGGCCAAGATCACGAGGCTGTGAGAACTAATGTCACTAGATATCTTTACCTACCATGTTGTCAGAGGCAAAGTCTGAAACAACTGTACTTTTCTAAAATAGTGGACTCTGACTGTCTGCAAGGTGGTAGACAGTAATGGATCAGTACCATTTTCATAGCTCAAATCTAGCTGGAGTTGTCATTAAATAAGACTTTCATCTAGAGTTCAATTTAGTGTGTTAAGAGAACTAATCTATACAATTTCTGTAACGTTATAAAGCAAGTTGCAGTCATAAATATGTACCATAATGTAGTTTGAAATGTGTGAACTTATTCAATGTGTTTTGCTTATTCTGAACTTGTTGTTTCTAAACTTTGAGTATGACTTTCCAAAACAAGTTTTAACATTGGCAACTGCATGTGGGTGTCTTCTGTTGTTTTTTTGTTGTTGTTGTTTTGTTTTTTAAAGCAACTATGATTTGTAGAATCACAAGACCTTTGCTTTCAGGACCTTTTTTAAAATAACTTTTTATTTCTCCTCCCTCAGTCTAGAGCAGATTAAATCATTTGAAGCACCTGCTACAATCAATTCTGCATCCCTTCACCCAGAAAAAGAATGTTTGGTTGCAGGTGGTGAAGATTTTAAACTCTATAAATATGATTATAACACAGGAGAAGAATTAGGTATGTTTGACCTCAATAATAAAAACCAAGTTCTGACAGGTGCTAGCTAAATGACGTAGTGGCTAATGAATTAAACTTGTAGAGCATGCTGTGCTACAAATTTATTTGAGTTCAAGATAATGGAAAGGTAAGTAGTCAGGAGGCTTTGTCCTTTGTTAGTATACCTAATGCTACTCTTACAGATCTAATTAAAGCCTCTGCTAAATAGCTGTGCAGCTATTAGGGGAAAAAAAAAAAAGGTGAGTTATCCTATACTTCTGCAATAGCAAACTATGTTAACTTAATGAATGCCACAGTATGACATTTAATTATGTCTATTGAGTCACAGTTACTGGATTGTATTTTAATGCTGGCCAAGTGTAATGCATTTTTAAGTGCATTTTCATCTATTCCTCCTGTCTTTGTTTAAAGTTACGGAGATGTGTATGTAGTAAATGGTTGACAAAACAGAGCATGTGTACTCTGTGCTGTTGGCTTGCTTTGTAATTTTGCCTATAATAATTAAATGCCCATCTTCTTGCATTTAATTCAGATAACATGAACGCTTTATTAAAAGTTGTGGGGATGCTAATTATTAGAAACGTTGTTTGGTATCAAAAATAAAGTACTGGAGAAGTTTTCCCCCAATCCATATTTTTCTTCTTGTTAGATTTACTCATTTATTTCTGCCGTTGCCTGAAGTTAGAGATTGTTGGCCTTGATATGTTCTCTTATAGAATCTTACAAAGGGCACTTTGGTCCAATTCATTGTGTGAGATTTAGCCCTGATGGGGAGTTATATGCCAGTGGCTCAGAGGATGGTACACTAAGGCTGTGGCAGACAACAGTAGGGAAAACCTATGGTCTTTGGAAGTGTGTAGTTCCTGGTAAGTATGTGCTTTTTTCTTTTTACTGGTTTTACTTGGCTGCTTCATTCAGAAATCTTAGTAGTAATATAAATGGCAGACGTTATCTGAATTTGTTATGGGATATTTACTGTCATTTGGTTTTACTTCTGTAGCTGTCGTTTAAGCAACTTAAATGAAAGCTTAATTAATATTGGCACTTTGTATCAAATTGCTTGTATAGCCTAATATCTTCATGTTATAGAGCAAGAGGCTTTGAAATAATTTTATGAATATTTAAGATATATATCCACCCCTCCTTCTGCAGATTCTTAAAATCTTTCTCTGTACTTTCTCTAGTATTTTTGGGGGGAGGGAGCTTAGGGGGAGGCAGTGCTTAGAAAATGGCGAACAAATAACAACTGGTGGAACTGCTTACCCAGCTCTTTCTCCTTAACACTAAATAAGTGGGATTTTTGTTTGTTTTCAGAGTGAAACCCACTTTTCACTCTGAGTTGAGTGGAAGGGAAGTACTAACCATTTTTTCCTCCTCTCTACAGAAGAGGAGAATGCAGAAGCAGCAAAAGCAAGGACCACTCTTCCAGGAACTGCAGAGGAGGAAATAGGTAATACATTGAACTGCCAACTTTAAGACTTCTTTATTAGGGAAGAGTTAACTTTTTTCCAAGTATACCTTATGGCATTTTTCACTCCTCTAAGGACCTTTGAGCATGTTTTTCTAGGAAACTGTATGTTAAGTGTCAAAACAGTGTCTAGAGCTGTGTTATCTTGCAAACTTAACAGATATGGTAGAAAAACTGAATTGGGTTAAGTGGAAAAGAAAACTAAACCAGTCTTTAAAACATCACTGCAGCGTTCTTTGGTTTATGTATGCAAATGGATTCTCTCTCTTTCTTTAATTGCAGAAGAAGTTACCTCTGAAAACTCAGATTCAGTGTACAGCTCGACTCCTGAAGTTAAGGCGTGATTATCTCAACTGTTATGCAACGTATGGACGTACAAGACTAAATCAAGTGAGCAGTGATAAACAGCAGCCTTCCGGAGTGCACTCTCTACATAAGGCAAAGATGGGCAGTAATTGATGAGAATGCAGTGGAACTGGCTAGGTGTTGTCTGTAAGAGAACTGAGCATCCAAAAAAAGACAAGTAGTAGAGTTTTGCTATCTATTTAGCATAACTGCCTACTGTCTTTTGAAAGAAGTGTGCAAGCCAAGATCCAGTCTCTCCAATTTCAATTAGATTCATTGTAGTGTGTTTTCTTTATTACAGAAAAAAAAAATATGGCTTTTACCTGTTTTTTTTTTTTTCCTTTAAAGTTGGAAGATTTGGCTTTAGTTGAAAAGGGGATTATGTACTAAAAGTATTCAGTTTTTGTTTCATTGTACACTGCTTCTGAATGTTTAACTGTTTTCAGTTGTCTAAATAAAATGCCTCTCAAAACTCCTAGCTTTACTGTTTAGCGTTGGGTTCATGGAATGGAAAAGCAGCCAAGTTATGGTATAATACTCTCTAGCATCTGTTTGTACTCTACAGAGGGAAAGCAATAAGAATGTTTTAGTGTTTGGTCCAGAGAGTGGCAAGTTTCTTGATATGTAAGCCTTGCATCGTTTTATTCTTTAACTTTTGAATGTAAAAGTGAGTCTCTAAATCAAAAGCATTGGGAACTCCTAAACTAAATGTACTGACTGAAATACGTGGTTGTACATGAAAATCTCAGAGGTTGGCTGAGTTTGTAAAAACCTTGGGTTTAGTTCTCTAAACTGGATAAAAAAAAAGTTACACTCTCAAGGTCAAAACCCATACTTTCATCATTAAAGAAAATATTGCCATTCTTCTGCTTGTCACTTCCTTTAATATTAATGCTGAAAGACTTGCATAAGTTGTATTTTTTTTGAGAGGAAAAACACTATATAAACATGTTCATATACTTTCCTGATTTTTCACACTGAGACTTGTCCTTAATCTTCTGACTCTTTCCCCAACGGCATCCACTAATGTTAGAAGAAAACTGAAGCTTAATGTTTGAAAACCTGAGTATAAGTTGAAACAGAGATAATTCTAAGCTTACGAAAACACTTTCTCAGAGAGGGCAGTCAAATTTGGAAGAGGTTGCCTGGAAAGGCTGTAGAGGCTTCAGTGTGGAAGATGTTTAGAACTCAACTGGACGTGGCTCTGGGGAGCCTGCTTCAGCTGAGCCTACCTGAGTAGGGGGTTTGGACTCCATCTCTAGAGGTTGACTGCAGCCTTAATTTATTCTGTGGAAGGGGGAGTAATAGTGTAAATAAAGAAAATAAAAAAAGGATAAAATTAGTCTCACTTTCTTGGTATAAAGTGGTATCATTAGAAATTTATCAATTCAGTAACTTAACTACAAAGTTAATTTTGAATCTTATTGCTAGATTTCTATTTCTATGGGTTGTTCCATCCATGGAATGGAGCACTTCTCCTGTGAGGATGAGCAGAGAGAGCTGGGGCTGTTCAGCCTGGGGAAGGCTGCAACGTGACCTGATAGTGGGCTTTCAGTATCTAATGGGGAAATTTCAGTATCTAATGGCTACAGGAAAGAAGGGGACAGTCTCTTTAGCAGTCTGTGGTGACAGAACAAGGGGAAATGGTTTCAAGCTCAAGGAGCGTAGACTTAGGTTAGATACAAGAGCGTATTTTACAGTGAGGATGGTGAGAACCGGAATAGGCTGCCTAGGGATGTGGTTGATTCCCTGTCCCTGAAGTCTTAACAAGGCAAGGCTGGATCAGGCCCTGGACAAGCTGACCGAGCTGCGGTGTCTCTGTCCATCGCCGGGGAGTTGGACTGGGTGGCCTTCAGAGCTCCCTTCCTACTCTGAGGATTCTAAGGTTTTGCTGGTATCACTAGAAAGCTGTACAAAGTAAGCACACAGCGACCTTACTCCGTCAGCGTTACAGCAGCCCGAAGAGCTCTTTGACCTCGGCAGCGTGGCGGCCGGCCCGCGCTCCGTGCTGCCATTCCCGGGGCGGGGCGGGGCGGGGCGGCGGGATGGCGTCTGCCTGCCCCTCTCAAAAAAGTCGGATCGGTCGCGTGGGTGCAGGAGCGTCTGGCATCGCCTCCGCGCCTTTGCTTTTCGCCCTCGCTTGTCGCTCCGGTGCCCCGGGCTCCCCGAGGCGGCCGTCTTTCCTTGGGGCAGCGCAGCCACCGCCCGCTCGGCTGCCGGCTCCGCTTCCTGCCGGCGCGGGGCGGGACCGGCGCTGCCCGTCTCTCCCCGCCCCGCTCGGGCCCGTGAGCGCGGGCCATGGCGGCTAGAAACGCGGGCACCCAGCTGGGTAAGGGTCGGCGGCCTGCGGGACGGGAACTCTGCGGGGCTCGGGCAGGGCCTCGTGCTCCATACGAGGGCTGGAGAGCGGCGGGAGCCCGCGGGCGCCTGCACGCGAGGCTGGATGTTCTCGCGGCCGCGTCTCGCTGCCGTGTCGCATCGGCACGGCGCAGCCTTTTAAGCGTGTTTCCTTCCCCCTTCCTTTCGCCCACGCGGCACAAAACACTTCGCTTTGCCTCACTTTTGATTTTCCTGCTCGCCGAGGCTCCTCCTGGTGTCTGAAGGCGATCTCCGATGGCCGAGCCCTACCCAACGACCCCCCCAGACGGGCTTTTCTGTGCCACTGCCTGTGTGGAAGCTCTATTCCTGCTGCCGGGCTCGGCGAAGGAGAAGCCGCCTTCCCGCTTCTCCACGCAGCCAAACACGAGTGCAGCGGTGGGCTGCGTTCGGGTGACCGGCCCCCTGAGTGGCCGCTGTAAGGAGGGGTATGGCAGCTTGGGCCGTAGAGGTACATTAAGTGTAGGAGATTAAGAGGTGATGTTATGGCAGAGGGAGAGCAGCAGGTCTCAGAGCTCTGGAGGCACACAGCACTGTTACACTTTAGCACGAGGGCACACGCTTTCACAGAGTCAATATGCAACGTAAAGGATTTGCCTGTGGACAACTTGAAGTTAACTCAGTTGTCATTCTCTGCAATGACTGACACACAGCTCTAAAAGCGAGCTGTTGCACTGCCCTCTGATGTGCTTATCTTTGGGCTGCTTGCAGAAACAGGTGAGTTTGAACGCCAACAGCATCTTTTTCTTTGCTGCCACAAATGTGTTAATAATGCAGTAGCAAAACTTCTGCGCCTGTTACAAAAAGAAGTCAATGCATGAGTTTGCACATACATTCCAGCTATTGTAAGCTAGGCCCATGTTCTACTTCTTACTGTAAATTTATGCTTACAGTTAATTGCCTGTCTATGCTGGAACTCAAGAAACTTGAATCTGAAGTCAGTCCAATTCTATCAAACAGTTGTCTTCCAACAGGTAGGAGTACTTGTGAGGAAGGCAGTGCTGCCAAGTATAAAATCACTGATAGAGACAGGTGAGCTCATTAATGTTTGGCTGGAAAAGAAGTACAGAATGTGCGACTCACCAGCAAATTATAGTTTTTGTTTTTTGGACCCACTAAAACAATCTTTGAGTACATTCCAAACATTCTGAGTTGATCTTTCCCTTCCCACAGATGGCCCTCCCCTGCCTGAGAAGTAGGGTTAACTTGTGCACAAGGCTATGAACGGAGAGTACAGTGGGATGGATGTCTTCAGGGCTGTGACATGTGGCCTCTGCCAGTTGCAGCTAATTGAACTTAAACTGCCATTGCTTCCAGCTACTTGTTGCCATCCCTTCCCAGTGATTTTTAAGTCAGCTACAGTCATAGGATTATAGGGGTTGGAAGGGAGCCTCTGGTAATCATCTGGTCCAACCTCCCTACAGTAAGTTGTACAGGAAAACATCCAGGTGTGACTTTAATATCTGCAGAGAAGGAGACTGCACCCCCTCTCAGCAGTCTCTTTCAGTGCTCTGTCACTGTCACAGTAATGAAGTTCTTCCTCAATTTTTGTGGAACTTCCTTTGTTCCAGTCTGTGCCCATTGTCCCTAGTCCTGTCACTGCACACTACTGAAAAGAGCCTGGCCCCATCCACTTGACTCCTCTACTTTAGATATTTCTAAAGAGTGATGAGATCCCCTCTCAGTCTTCTCCAGGCCAAACAGTCACAGATCTCTTAGCCTTTCTTCATAAAGGACAGCAGAGGGCCACCAAGATGGCTGTGACCTGGAGCAGCTGCCCTGTGAGGAGGGGTTGAGGGAGCTGGGCTGATTCAGCCTGAAGCAACACAGCTTTGGGCAGCTTGCTTATCCATACGAGGAGAGCATCAAAGAAATGGAGTCAGTCTCTTCATGACTGAGCGTAGCAGGAGATCAAGAGAAAACAAAAATTAATAGAAACCTGATAGGTTCAAATTGGATGCAATGAAAAATTTCTTCATGCAGAGATGGTTAGGTGATGGGGTAGGCTGCCCAAAGGTGCTGTTTAGTCCTTGTCTTTTAGGATTCTTAAGACCCAACAGGATAAGGCCTTGATGACTGCCCTGAGCTAAAAGCTGGCTCTGCTTTGGGCATGAGGTTGGGTGAAAGACCAACTTAATCCAAGCCAACCCAAAGTGTTCTATTATTTATATATGTATTTATATGTATATATTCTTTTATGTTATTATATTATTTTATATATATATATATTTGTACATACATATACGTATGTGTATGTATACATTCTGACTAATGAATAATTACAGTTGTTTTGCAGAATGTGTTTTTGGACTCTTTAAAAGAAAATCCATCCGTGTTGCTCAACCTTCTAGTCGAAGGGCCAAAGATACGTACATTATGTTTCTACTGATATTTTTAATTATATGTAGTTGATATTTCCGAGCCATTTGCATATGAGAGCTAGCCTGTGGTAAGTGGCATTTAGATAATGAAGTGTTGCATCCCTTTTCAAGACAGCATAATTATGTTCTAATATATTAATAGCTGTTTTTATCAGTTACAGTGGCTCTGTTCCTTCACTGTTTCCTCTTTAACACTTTCTGAATCTGCTGGATAACTTTAATCATATTTGAAATAAAGACAGATATCTCAAAGATGACTAAGTCACTGGGCAGAATGACTGAACTGCTTCCACTGTGGGTGCAAAAACAGAGCAGGCACATCTCAGCAATGACATGGCTCCTCATTACACCTTTAATTTGTCTGTATTCAAGTAATGATGTCCTGCCTTACTCCCTGATCATACAGACCATATCAGGACAGCTGGAATATTGGGGTAAGGAGAAGTCTTTGCAGCAAGGGAGGAAGTGAGGGACTCAGAACTGCAGGAAACCAAGCTCCAGTTGTCCTACAGCTCATGGAACAGCTCACATTCTGGGAAAAGGCTCGTCAGTGGTTTTTAAAATGCTTGGAAGGCACTGAGCTGTTTCATGTGACCAACACTCAACACTGTGTGATCTCACTGATGTCTCAATGTAGTTGAGCTTATTTCTAGTTGGGTTTACGCCTTGGTGTGAATGCCGATGACTTGCAGACTTGCAGATCGAACTTCCCTCATATAAGAAGAACCCAATGTGAAAACAAAATAGACCTATTGAAATAGTCACTATGAGAAAATATTTACAGCTTCTCTGTAAAAAAAAAAAGAATTACCCTCAAGCTCATAAACAGCTTACTTGGTAACGTAACTCTTCAACAAGATCTGATCCTGAAGTCTTTTCCTCGGCTACACATGGCCAGCTGGATTCAGCCTGCGTTCACTTGAGCATTTCATTTCTCCAGTAAATGTTCAGGACACAGTTTCATAATTGTTTATCCAGAAATAATAGCTTTTATCACTTCTCTTGCCCATTTTATCATGTGTTCATGGTGAGGAGGAGCACACATGCTGTTTTTGGCACAGAGGAGGAAATAAACAGTTGGGGGGCAGCTTCTTTTGGGGACAGAGCTGCTTTGAAATGCTTGTGAAACTACAGCCTCAGGCGTTTTTTAGCTTTCTGTTTCGCCATCTGAAGGGTAACGTCTACACGTTTTCTAAAGCTTCCAAAAAGCTGAGTCTTTTTTATGAGGAATGTGTTAGATATCTTAGATATTTATGTAATTATACTAATGAAGTGGTTTTATTTATTGTTTTCTGAGAACTGCTTGGTATTTTTGGATTCATGTTCTTAAAGGAAGGAGTTGAATTTCCTGTTAAGATTTTGAGTATGATTTTTTCAAATGTCTTTAGAGGAAAAAGTAAACTTGAAGAGTGATTACAGAATATTGGCTAATTAGCTATAGTGTAACTGCTTTAATTACTCTTATCCCTGAAGCCACATGATTGTGCAGATGACTAGCAGATGACTTATTTAAAAAAAAAAAGAAAGAAAGAAAAAAAAAAAAGACATGTTCACACTGCAAGGTTAATGAGCCTAATTAAATATAGTTTTCCGTAGCCAGATACTAAATTATAAAGCTTGGGGGATTGGAGGAGGGGCAGAATCCAAAGGCGGTCAGTTCTATTTGAAATAATGGCTTTATTCTGCTTTTTTAATGAGAAAAAGAAGAACAAACTGGAGTTTCAAGTGATTTTTCTGAATAGAGACACATATATTTATTTCGTGAGACCTCACGTGGCAGACTTAAAAGTCTATTTAAAGACAATTGCGATGAGATGTATTTGTTTTCATTTGCCCAGTGCTTTAAATAATGGAGAAGTGGGCTTGAATGGAAGATCTGTGTCAGACAGAAGTCTCCATCTGCTACTGCATAATACCAGAACCTTTGTCCTTCTTTGCTATGCATTCTTTTTATTACATAATTAACCAAGGGCCTTTTGGTTCTGAATAGAATTTTTAAAATGAACCGTAAGAATAAGCATATCAGGTTACTCATTCCTTTAAAAGCAACAATGGGTGAAGATTAGTTAGCAGGAGTAGTAGCTTATTTCACTTCCACTGTTCTTCCTTTTCTTTTCTCCTACTGACTGTGAATTTCTTTGATATTACTTGCCTCTCCTACCCCTCAGAGCATTACCCTTAATTATTTCCTTTAATGCATTCTAGTGTGCAGTGCTCTGTTTTCTGAACAGATTACTCAAACCTTCTGAGAAGCTATGCCCAAAAGTAGGTAGGGCCAGATACAGTAAAAGTATCTCTAGCAAGGTCCAGCATGAGATATATCAGATAGAATCTTGATGTCTTCATATTCTTCCAAACACTTCTGCAGACAGCGGTAGTTTTTACAGATTAATTATTGAACCAGATTTCTTTGTTGTCTTCCAAAATGTAGAAATAATAGGTTACAGTAGAGTAAGTGAAACTTCTGGGTCCTTATTAGAGAGCTAGAAGCTGATTTCTTCATCTAAATTGACTTATTTAATTTTATTGCATTTTTCCAAAGGAACTGAAAGATCACTGGGTACGCAGTAGGGCTCAAAAGTTACCACGACAAATTTTATTATGATTAAATGGTTGCCCCTGTACACGTGGCACGCAGTAGTGGAATCACTACACGGAATTTCTGTATCCTTTGTTTGTTTGTTTATATTTTCCTTCTCAATGGCAAATATTGCCAATGGTAGCCCCATGGGAGATCTGTGCTCTCACCTAGGAGACCTGACCTTAAAGCAGCTGCAGAAGATGCAGCTTATATTTCAGCTGTCTGTCATTTTATGGTTTGCAGTTATTGGCATTTAAAAAGTAGGAAAGATCTAGCCGTAAATATTGTAGCAATAGCTTTTCTCAGTTGCTTTCTACACGTCAGATTTGTTTTTTATTTTTAGATAATGTGACCTGTGGTAAGTGAAGAGCATTATTGAGGGGTTTTGTTAAACTGGTTTTCATCTTGATCTGCTCCTCCTTATCTTGTACACCATGTAGTAAGACTGTTGCTAGAAATCCTGAATTCCTTACGACTGCTCTGGAATTCTTTCTTTCTTTTTTCTTTAATTTATTTGCTTTGGACAACATTTTGACCCTGCAGATTCTGCTAATGATATTAAATGTATGTAGTGATAGGAAAGTATTAGCAAGGTGACTGACTGTGCTGAGAACGAGACTTAGCTACAATTCTACAAGACTTAGTTACAACTCTCCTACAATTGTCTTGCATATCCACTGAGTAATCTCTGTCCTAAATTGTTTCCTTCAGCATTATCTGTAAGTCTAATTAGGGAAAGAAGGTTGTATTTACACATATTTTAATTGGTGTATTAGTCCTGCATTTTTTGTGCATTATTAAAGCTAAAAAGTAGAAAGAAAGAGATTTAAAAGAATTATTTATGTTTGGGGTGCAAGAGATTTTAAAGATGTTCTGTTTTCTTTTATCTGTGTACTTCTCTGAGCAGGAGGAGATGAGTTTGTGTTTATTAACATTCAAAATTAGATCTTTGATTTATCACACTAAGCAGAAATTTCAACATGTGAGGCTGTGAACCATCAATTCTTCTTTATCATTCACTTACCCTTCATTAAGAGATTATCGTTTTGCGGTGCTTCTATTTTTGGACATTTTTATTATTTTTGTAAATGTTGAGTATCCTTTTTGGCTCTGGTTATTGTTTATCAGTACTGTAACTCATTGAAATTGCAACCCAGCCCACCTGCAGTGGGCATCTAAAGAAATTCACAGATGGAAGATGTTTGCCCGAGTCCCCCGGGGTGCTTGGCAAGGTGAGCACTTCTAAGGCAGGCAGGTACATATATACTTGCCAGCAGATGTGCTGCCCAGGAATGCAGTTCTTTTGGAAACTTGCAGATTGTCCATCCCTCATAGCAAATTCATTAAAAGTAGCTCCAGGTGAAAAACAACCTATCTGTGTTATTACACAAAAGTCTGTCTGGAGGTTTTTTTAACTGTGTGGGATACAGTTTCTGCGATCAAAGATCCATGTACATACACATAAAGTGCCATTGCATCCTTGTTGCAAGCAAACAAGGAATGGACTGACTGAATGTTATCTTACTCTGGAATCAAGAAGTACATCAGCAAACAACAGCAGAAGACTCTTTATCTGCGGCACGCATACTAAAATTCATAGGTCGAACTGGAAACACAGCATCTCTCGCCAGCGTGAAGTTAATTTAGTTCTAACAGCAAACAAGACATGCTGCGTGAAACATCCAGTTCACAGTTCACCCCCTGACAGAAGTTTATCATAATGTGGTATTTTGGACTGGTTAGAAGTGCAGCAGCCCCTGTAAGGATATGAAAGCACAATATGCTCTTCGAAGGACCGAAATAAATCTACAGCTTCTTTCTAAAGTCCCACACAGCACACTAAAAGAACACAGAAATAGATTAGAGACTTTTCTCTTTTTTTTTTTTCTCCCACATCAGAGCTTGGCTGGATCTCCAAAGTGTATGTGAATCCACCTGCAGTTGTAAGTCATGCAGAACAAATTCAGAAATGGCGGACTGTGAAAGGTAATTGGCAAGTAAGTGCTCTTGTTATGCATTCTGTTCCTGTATTTTTAAAGCAGTCACTCTCCCTCTCTAAGCTGAAATATTGAATTTTCCTCAAGATGCATGTAAACTTAAAAGATGTGCTTGTCCATGTCTTATTTTAATAATTTGTATTTGATGATGATGGGATGGAATAAGGTGACGCATTTATCCAAACAAGTTAAAAACCTTATAACTCATGAGTGGCAAAACCGCAAATGAATTTCAGTCATCTTTATTCATGAGTGGATTAAGTTGTATATTACTATCCCACCACATTTATTCTGTATCCTAGGCAGACTTCTCTGCACACAGCCTCCTTATTTTTTAATTTAAAGCTGTAAGATATGATCATGGTCCCTGTCAAGTTTGACCTACCTGGATGACTGTTGCTTACTTAAACATTCCCACCAAGTGTCATTTCTTTGCTTAACTAGTTATTGCTGAAAACTCAAAAATCCTAACTGGCTATGGTACTTGATGTGTGTTTCTGTGTGTGTAGCTATGGTGGAGACAGAGCTGGGTGTAGGAATGCCATAGATAGGCAGTTTGGCAGCACTGAGCAAGGACAAGGTCTGAGAAATGCTGTGGAGTAGGCCCAGAGCTACCAGTGAGCGCTCAGCTGTGGGCTATAAGTGGTGTTCGAAGGACAACTTGATTCCTGGTTCAGTGTCAAAAAGTGGTGTTCCTTCTGTCTCCACACTGAACAAATGGCTTCCTTTCAGCAGTGACTGATAAACTGGAAGCAGGAGGTAGGAGACAATAAAGGAGCAGTCTTTATATTGCAACTTAATACAATGAAGTTGCAATCACTTATATGTACTTAATTCTTCAAAAAAAAAAAATAATAATTTCTAAGTACTTGACATTCTGAGCTTAATGTGTCAGGCAGCTGTTCTGGGGTGGCCAAAGCTGCCTTCATGATCAAATCTGAAGTATTATAGGATGAAAGTAGAAATCGGTTAGAAGCAAGCGGTCAGGCTTAGACTATCAGAGGCCAGTAACAGTTCATTACTCAGCTCAGTACCCCCAAAGCAGCTATTGATGTAATATTTGCTATAGGTTCAGGAAGGAGGCAATCATTAGCTAAGTGTGAAAGGTTTACAGGTTGTCCTGCCTCTTAAGATTTGCAGAGCGATACCTCCATGCAGAAACAAGTTTTGCCTCATATGCTGACAAACCATGAAATAGAATGGAGTGGTTAGGAAGAGACTGTCCTTGATATTGCTGTATAGACTCAAATGGCCTGCGCTGCCATCTCACTCCTGGCTGAACAAGTGCCAGGCAAAAGATGTCTGTTTTTAGTGAAATCATCACTGCAAATGAGCGTTTGCTGGAAGACCTCCAGCAAATATTTCAAAATAATGTTTCAAGTTCAATTTTTGTTCAACGACAAACCTTGAAAAATATTTCGTTGCATTCTCTGATCAATAAGTCTTTCATTGTTCTATAGCATTTTCCTCTGAAGACTACTGTAGCCCTGTAATCTAGCTCTTAGTCTATTGCTTTGTTTTTCTAATTTTGTTTTGTTTTTCACATATTAATTACGTATTTCTTTTTAGTCCCAGATTCACACAAATCAAAGAAACATCTGAAGTCTAGACTCTTAATTTTAAAAATTGTGGGTTCTTAAAACTTTCACTGCTTCCATGTTTTATTTTTGCGAAAGGATGGGCATACAAGTGTATTACTATATGAGGGCTGCACTGAAAGTAATGCCTCCAACTTTATTTTATTGACACATGACTTCAGAGGTGGATGTTGGTGGTATGGCAGTAAAGGTTGGACCTTCCTGCCAATATTGCATTACACTTTGTTGCTATGTGACAGATGGCAGCAGAGGGGCAGTCTGACAGAATGGCATCTGGTATGGAAGTGCGTATGAGGCAAAGATGAGGCATTGAATGCCTCCGTGTGGAAAAAACGACACCCACTGACATTCATCAGTACTTCATCAGTTTATGGAGATACAATACATCAGTTTATGGAGACCAAGCAGTGAATGTGAGCACAGTGAAGTGGTGGGTGGTGTGTTTCATCAGAGGCAACAGCAACAGTGGGTCACCTCTATTGGTGCAGATTTTTATGAGCACAACGTGCAGGATGTTGTTCATCACTGGCAAAAATGCATTGCTAATAGTGGTTGAGAAGTATTTTGAAATGTAGTGAGAATTTGCTCTATCAAATAGTGTTATTGTGCTCTTTGTATTTATTGTCATTTCCCTGGATATAAATATGAGGCGTTAGTTTTGGAGCGACCTGTGAAGAAATTGCTGACGTACATCCACATGCTTATTTACAATTGTAAATCTGTGCTCCTTTTCAAGTGTAACTTAATGTGTTTGTTTGTTTTTCTGAATTCAAATGCTTATCTGATTCTTAGTCCTGTTTGGTTCTTAGCTTCTGCAACAAAAAGTGGAGTTGAGCCTTCGATTCTGAGACAGCTGACTTTTGATTCCAAATCCTTTGTACTGTCAGGTGTTTCTTAAGATGTGAATAAATTTCTGCCATCCTTGTCTGTCATAAACCATTCTTTTTGTATCCTCCATATATATAGCATACTTTTCCTAATTCTTAGAGTGAGAACCAGGCTTTGGATTCCTGTTTCTAAGTCAGTTTGGCTTTGGAGGCATGAACTGAAATATTATATTCCTTTCTTCACTCCATTTTCAGGCTGCTTGGCTGTTGAAAGCTGTCACCTGCATAGACCTTACCACTCTCTCTGGTGATGACACTCCTTCAAATGTTCACAGACTGTGTTTTAAAGCTAAGCACCCCATCAGAGAGGATCTACTGAAAGCCATGGATATGCACGATAAAGGTTTGATTGTTTTTGTTCTGTTAGGTTTGTAGAGAAAATATCTGTGTTTCCTCAGTATTTTTTTAATTTTCAGAAAGGTGTACAAATGACCTGTTCTGTTATGGAAACAGTTGTGGCAGACAGTGTCTACCAACTAATAGTTGTGAGAGAAGTAGGTCCTACATGGTTTTATTCAAAGAAAATGCCTTAACTTTTAAATGCATCGTACTTATTCTTTTGAATTAATACAGTAATGTGGAGAGGATAAGTCCATTCACAGTTTAGAAACCAAACTAAGGCATGAACTCAGGTAAACACTGTAAGTTACGGTACATAATGTACAAATTTGATACGGAAACCAGAAGTGTGTAACTTCAGTGTATCTTTTAATAACAGTGCATTAAGGTGAAACACATTAATCTGCCGATGTCCTTTCTGAATTGCAAAAGTGGGGGATTTCATGCTTAGCTGATGCTGCTCTGCATTACTCTTTAAGGACCCATCCAACCTAAGCCATTCTATAATTCTGTGATACTCAAGAGTCTGCCACTGTACTTGTCAGAAAATAGGTATTCCACATGTGTAAGCACGTTATTTCTCCTTCAGAAAACATTATCTGTTACATGCTTGTTTGAGTAATTATGATAGATGACATCTTTGCAGCCCAATCTGCTTTAAGGAGTAATTCCTCTAGTATGTAGTTATGTGTGAAACACATATACCCTGTATACTTCCAAAGTTCCCATTTAAGCCAACAGAGTTGAAGGGGAAGCAGACAGCCCTTATCAGGGCTATCGTGGTAAAGCATTGACAACAAGTTGGCATTACTGAAGCAGGCTCCATCTGAAGTTCAGTTTTCACACCTGAGACTGAACCTGGTAAAACTTCAGAGCAAACTGAGACTATCAATATAAAACTTCTTTAAATCAGGGCAACACCTCTGAATTTTTCTAGATCTGATCCCTGATGTGCCAGTGAATATGATTCGGCTTCTGTCCTAGCATGTTGGCCTTACAATCATCTAACAAAAAGAAAAAACTCAGTGACATGTGCAGCATGCTTCTACTATCAAAATATTTCAATAGTTTTACGCAGGCTTTCGTCCACTACTTGAAGTAAAACCAAGGAGGAAGGTCAGTTCTCTAGTTTCTAGCCATACATGTGAAATACCAAAGCTTAGCCTTTTTTTTTTTTTCACTAAACTTAGATTTATGGACTTTTCAGGTGGTTGAAAGATTAAATATGAGAGCAATTATCTGAAACAGAGAGAACAGTGTTTCAACTAGAAAAGCAGTAGAACTGCATTAACATAAAGACTGCTCTGTTGCTGCTGGGCTCAGCCTGGTTCAACAGGTAAGGACAGAGCTTGGCAGTAGTTTTTCCTCACAATATGCTGCTGACTAAGCATATCTTAAATGTATATCATTAAACAGGGAATCTGTTGGTAAAAAAAAACACTGAGAGGTGCTTTAACTCCTGATAATGCTAGTTTGTTCTCAGGCACAGGTGGAGGACTGTGAGGGAGGTAAAAATATGAAGAAGCACTTCTATGAATAGGTTGTATGTCCTTAAGGTTCTTGTGAGAATACAAAAGTGGGAGAGAGGTGCAAATAACATACCTGTGTTCATTATATGGTGTGCACTAGAAAAGTGCAAATCTGCATATGAAAAAAATGAATTGTGTCTCTTGCAGGTATTACTGTTGCAGCAGTTTGTGTATATCCTGCAAGAGTCACTGACGCTGTTAACTCCTTGAAGGCTGCTGGTTGTAATATACCAGTAGCTTCAGGTAAGTGTTTTGTTAAAACAATCAGTGATATCTTTTGATAGATATATAGTTGTGTAGCAGTATTATCTACGTGTGTAAAATATGTAGAAAAATCTGGAAGTTCAGATTTGCTTTTGTTTCAGAGTAAGGTGAAAAGGAAGCAGGTGGAAGGAAGGGAATTGTGGGGAGGATTTGCTTATGGTTTTTGTGGTCATTTGTTTTGTTTCAACTTCAAGCTTATCAGGAATGCCAAGTCTGTTATCTGGAAGCTCAGCAAAGAGGTTCTTAAGGTATACAAAGCAGTTTCCCTCAAATGAGTAGAAGTTGATTGAGATAGTGTGCCTGACAAAGAATCAGTAGACAAGAAGTGGATTACTCTAATATATATCTTGGATTTTCTGGTTTGTGATTTTTTTTGTTGTTGTGTTGTATTTTTTTCTCATTGTCAGTTTTTTGGCTTCTAAGTGTGGTCCTACAGGCTGAAATCATTGAAGATTTGTGCAGAGGCAAGGGTTATTGCTGGCTGAGCAGCCTGCAAGTTTGGGACTTGTACTCATAAATTTCATAGTGCCAGTTCTTTTCTAGTCACCACATGATAAACAGGTTCTGAATCTACTGTAAGCAAAAAGTAGGATCACAGAATTATGTGGTTTGGATGGGAGCTCTGGGTGTCATTTAGTCAAATATGTTCAAAGCAAGGGCTAACTTTGAAGTTAGATCAGGTGTTTTATGCTAACATCTGTGTTTTCTGGATTTTCTTTTCATTTCTTTTTGTTGTGTAAGGAAAAAAGAATGCTAGCTTCATTTATGTCACAGAGAATCTCTGAGAAAGCCGTTATTATTTCTATTTCCAAAGTTACTTTTGGTTTTGTACTTAAACATCATAAAGGAAATTCTAAGTAGACCTCATTAAAACGTTTTTGCTGTAATGTGATTTAGTTATTTAATGTATTACTGAGACTTAACTCAAAGGACTCCTTAAAAGAACTGGGGAGAATTTTAAAATGATCTGTTGTTTCACATACGTGTTCACTCCTTCTTTGTTTAGTTCTATAGATACTGTGCTTTTGTAGGACATTTTGGAAAAATTTATGTCTTGTGAAAGAGACTTTTTCATAAGAAGTAGTTAGTATCTGCTGGATGGAGGGTAGGATCAAGAGCCTTTAGGTTTTTGATTTGTGATAGGGATTAAAAAAAAAATAAATCAGTGGCTTTCAAATTCTTTGGTGTATTAGAAGTACACACAGTTTTGTGTTCAATGTATAAACCAAACTTTCTCCCCCCTACCTCCATTTCCATCCTTGCTAGTGGCTGCTGGGTTCCCATCTGGACAAACTCCTCTAGAAACGAAACTGGCTGAAATAAAGCTGGCTGTGCAGTATGGTGCCAAAGAGATTGACATCGTCATTAGCAGGAGCCTGGTGCTGAGTGGGCAGTGGGAAGGTAAGGAAGCTAAACCCATCTAAGTATATGTGCTAGTTCTGTCTCTTCCTCCCAGGACATTATTAGTCCTTAAAGAATTTGATCCCTTCCCAAAGACCTTCTGATAATCTGGGACACTGAACTGAATCAAAATAATTTTATGAAAGTATAACAAATTGCCAAATTTCTGTTAAAAAATGCTGCTTCAGGTTGGGGATTCAGAATTACTTGATGCTTTAAAGATTGCGTCTGTTGTTTCTATAATTTTGAGCATTTTCCATACAGAATTAAAAAAATAGCAAGTGAAATGGAGGAGAAATGAATGCCGACAGTCTTTGAACAGTTTTGTTAAACCCCCCAAGGGGCTGCTAATGTAAATGATATCTTATTAAATACACATTTCAGTTCTTGACAAAAATGTGTATTTTCATTGTTTTCTTCTTCAAAGTTGAGGGTACAAATTGACTGTTCGTATTATTTTTGATGTTCCTGTGCCTGTAACCTGCAACTAATTAGTAAGAACAATAATGCTGAAGATGGTTTTTGCTCTAATTGCCTCCTTAATGTACTGTGAACGGTTTGCCTTAAGTGCTGACAATGCTCCTACAACTAATCTCACTGTGAAGGTAAACACATCATGGTCTTGGAATAAATTTTCCATTTAATTGTATAATGCAGTACTGTAATAGCTTGTGTGATTGGGAGACTCCATAAAAACACTGGTACCTGTTTTTGGTTAAGGAAGTAGAGACACCGCAGTAACAGATTGTGTTTTCTGATTTTGGGCTTCTTTCAGTTATCATTTAGAATTGAATTTGAAAAACAAACTGATAAACAAAAAACCTGAAGTTAGTGCATCTGTTTCTTCAAGACTCATATCTGGTTTGCCATTTGGTCTTGCATCTTGACCTCTTCATCTCCATCCCTTTATCTTGAAATAAATGCATATTTACAGATGTCAGGCTTCTTGAAGGCAGACGCTGTAGTCATTTGTTCCTATCTTAAGATTCAGCCTCAGAAGCTGATTAAAGATGGACACTAGGAGACTGCGAATGATGGTTCAAATTCTGTGTTAGCCAATATTAAGACTGTATGCATGCTTTCCTATGCCATGCTTGTGACTTGTAACAGACCTTATGTACAGTTAGAAAGCATGTTGCTCCTCCAGTGGAGATACTTAACAGGCCTTAGATACAAAATGACCTAAATCCAGTGGTCTTTCTCCAGCACTTGGAGAGAGAGAGAGGAAAAAAAAAAGTCCATCCCACTGAACTTGGAAAGCCGCTTGAATTTGTGTCTAAAAACGTCTGCTGCTATCTTACAAAAAATGTTGACTTAACCATTCTTATTGTGCTTCAGACTTTGTGGTACATTTATGTTCGATGCAAGTTGCACAGAGCAGAGGTCAGAAAGTTAGGGCATGTAGGCAGTTACAAGTGCAAGCTCTAGATAATACAGCCCTGTATTATGAGAAGAATTGAGGAGAAGCACAGGTTGATTCAGAGGGAGTTTTTACCCGTGACTGAAATGAACTGGACATACACTGTGAGTTTTTTTCTATATGGGAAGTGAACTGTTTCTGGTGATCGTAAGTCACAGGGAAGGAGGACATAGACATAAGAATGGTGGATCTAATATAAAGCTATCAGTTTACTAAATAAATAAGTTAAGATTGGTATTTGATTTGCTATTTATAGTCATCAGCCAAGGTCAGGACAAGCTTGAAAGGCATCCATATCTTGGCAGTGGTTAGTTTACATATCTTTTACAGAGGGTAGCTTTTATGGCTGCCTTGCAGTTATGCTAGGAACTGTTTATATTTAAAACCCGAGTATATCTTTATGATTATTTTGTTATGTTTTCGTTCTTTGACATCTCTGATACTACTAAGTAATTATGGACCTGGTAGAGTACCTTTATCTTAACTGTTTGTGTATTTCTAGCTTCATATATTTTTAGTCCGTTCCGTAATTGGGGTCATTATGATAGAGTAGTATTGCTCTGTGGTTTGTTTCAGAAACTTGTACTGTTAGTGAATATTTTATTGCATGAGTGTCCAAAATTTTGGGTTGCCTGAGCTGCATTAAGTGAAGAAGTGTTGGGCCATACATACATAGGCTGCTCCAAAAGTAATGCCTCCCATTTATTTTCGTGGAAACTACAACAGATGTAATGAGCACAGTAACTCTCTATGAAAGTCAGAGTTTGATAGAGCAGATTCTCAGCTACAAAACACTATTCTTCAATGGAGTCACCAGCGTTAGCTGTACATTTTTGCCAGTGATGAACAAGAGCCTGCATGTCATGTTCATCAAAGTGATCCACTTTTGCTGTTGCACTGCTGAAATGCACCACCCGCCACCTCACCGTGTTCACATCCACTATTTTGTCTCCATAAATGTTCAGCAGGCATTGATGAATGTCAGTGCGTGCAACTTTTTTTTGTCACTGAGAAGAATTCAGTGACAAACCTTTACTTTATACACTCTTCCATGTCAGATGCCATTTTGTCAGACTACCCCTCCACTGCCATCTGTGGGAACAAAATGTAATGGAATATTAGTGGGAAGGTTGAACCTCTACTGCCATGCTGCCAACATCCATTTCTGATGTCGTGTGTCAATAAAGTAGGGGGTGTTACTTTTGGAGCAGCCCTCACAAAATACAGTTAATGCATATAAGTAACAAAACTTATTTTAACTGTTCGTATTTTTATTAAAACCTTAAAAAAAAAAAAACGAGGGGGGGCAACAACGCCATAAAACTAGTGGGATATTTGATCCTGTTTTTGTGAAACTAGCTTAACAGTTTGGTTTGTTGGCAGTGGTTGCCATTGAGTGAGGGCTCAGGGTGCTCATAAGAGAATTTTTGATGAAATTTTCCTGAACAGAAAATGTGCACAGCTTAGTGCATATTTTGCACTCTTCACAGGACCGTGTTTAGCCAGTGTATCCAAATGCATGCAATTGTTTGCCATAAGTTGAGCTAGCACTGCACTGTGCCCTACTCTTCCACTGGTTTCAGCTGAAACAGTTCCAACAGAACTACAATATTTGGTTGTTGCCAGGGGTTGAGTGCGTGCCCTGGACTGGGCTCAGGACTGAGCCACTGTCATGATGGCACAGGGCAGGAGGCAGGCTGCATTTTGAGCAGTTCTTTAGTATTACTGAGATTCTTTATGTCACTTGAAATACATTTTCTGTATCTGTATCATAAGGATCTGATCCTTATGATGTAATTGTAATGAGGTTTATAACAGTTCTGAACGTGAAAGCAGCTTTATTGGGCAGCTAATTCAGGTTGGAAAAGAATCTTGAATGTTTATGAGCTTATATATACATACCTTTCACAAACAATTTGTTTTGGAACAATAATACTTTACAGTAGTTTACTCAACCATTGTCTTGTATTACTTAACAAAATATGAATTAAGCTTAAAAATCAGAATTTAGATTGTGTCTTTAACCACAGCATGTGGAGCCTGTAGGTAACGTGTGTTGAAGGTGACCAACAAATTACTGAAAGAAGCTGGATATATTCTCCCTACACATTGTGGTGTTGCTCTACCTTCTGAAATTGTCTGAGGTTTGATAAAATCACTTCTAGTTTTCACAGCTTTTACCAAACACCGGATATACCACAGTGTCACAATACCTGACAACCACTAATAGTGGTTGATTATCATTTGCTCTGTGTCAATTGAAGTTTCTTGTAAAAAAAGGGGAATAAAAGTAGAATAGTCTATGAAGTTAGAGCATGGCTGCATCCATGAAATACATAGCTGTAACCTCATTATGAAAGCTGCCTTTCAGTCCTTGCTAATAACTATTCAGTTATGAATGCAAGGTCCTTTTTCAGTAATTGGGGCTCCCCTTTATAGGCTGCAGAGATAATATATATACTACTTGTTCTGCAGACTTGAACAAGACTCTACATGTTGTTTGAAAATATTTTATTTGAATTTTCAATTTTCTAGGTTTGCAAGCTGACTTGGGACTGCAAAGTCTGCATAATTTCTTTCTTATACTGACAGCAGCAGCTCAGACTCCTGAAGCCAAATTCTGTTTTCAGTTTCATGTGAATCACTGGAGCCTGGAGTTGCACATATGTGGCTGAGAGCAGAACTGATAGAGTCGTGTTGTGCTGATAGCCTCGTGCTTGTCATTTTGTTAACAAACCTGCCATTAATGTGCAAGACAGAAGGCATTCCAGCTCATTTTCCAATTTCCTAACATGATTACCTTGATCTTTTGGTCTAACAGAAATTGAAACATCGTCCCTTCTCATCTCAGGTTCTACCCTTAACATCAGTCAATGTGAATGACTAGTTGAAAACAGTGAATAAACTGAATTTAAAGAAAAAGAAAATGTTTTTATCACCACATTTTTTAAGAAGAGCAGTTTCATAAAAATTAAACTGTTTTTATTCTTCCTTTAACATTTTCATACTCTGTGTAGGAGACATGTATTATTCCCTTCATTTGATTTTAAGACAAATGTACTGGACCAAATCAAAATACCATATAGACAATCTAGGGCAGATCATAGCCAGCATTAATTGATAGGGATGCTTGCTTGAGAGACATGAAGGGAGAGGCACATTTTCTCCGGTGTATTAAATAACTGCTAAATATCAATGGAATGTTTGTACTGAATATTTGGAAACTCGGTAATGCTTAAAAAAAAAAAAAAGTCACATCACCATCCAGCATTTATATTTTATAACAGTGCAATTGAAAATATTGCTATGAAAGTATTTTTTCACTCCTATAAAATCTGATATTTTCTGACTTATATAGGCATACAGTAAAAGCGGATTTGAAGTTCATAAAAGCATTAAGGTATGTTAAATAAATGGGAGCAAAGTAGGATATAATTTTTGTATCACACTCATTTTAACTGCTTAAACAGCAGAGGTACTACAGACTGCAGCAATGAGCATCTGGATGTAAATATAATCTATGTAGTATAGCTTGCTTTGATTCTGGTTTTGTTTGTTTTCTTTGTGTGTGTTTTTTCCTGATTTAATATGGGTAGTGTTAGTGCTGTATTTGAGATGCTACACAGTATTGGCCATTTGCTTTGAGAGCTCTTCGTTATTATTTCCACTGTTTTTAAGAGTTGGAAGAAGAATCTCTTGCAAGCTTTTCATGGTGGCTTTAGCTCATAGCTGAGAGTATGCCTCTGGAGTTTCCTGGGTTGGAGACTTTCCTAAATGCTTTCTGCCACTTCTGCTAACCAGAGCAGCTCCACCTGCTCTGCCAGCTACTACTGGTGTTCTGCAGAGGTCAGAACAAGAGCCACAGTGTCCAGCTGTGCTCCTGTCACTAAAGAGCTTGAAAGAACCAGGTAGCTAGAAGATGGAAATTTGGCAGCATAACCTGTCCTAAAAGTGGCCCTGGACTTCTTGAAAAAGTGTGTATTCAAGTGTGATTAACTTCAATCACTCTTCAGTCTTTTGAGAGGAAGTTTTGAGTTGATCAAGTAATTTCTTTTTATTTAAATCTGATTGAGCACCCTTTTTATTTTTGAAAGCAGTAGGAGTTCATGCATTTTTTTCTGAAACAAAGCGGTGCCTGCTTGACCTGGGACTAAGGTGTTCAGTCTCAGGTGCTCTGGTTAATTTTCTCTTTCCCAGAGATAGTTGCGTTTCTATTCGTACTTTTACTGAAGGGTTGAGAATATCAACCATAATATGAATGCCAAATACTCAGTGCAATAATTGATCTGTGAATAGTGTGTGAATAAGAGAAGAGTATTTATTACCTACACACCTGCCCCATTAACACATGCCTACTGTTCCACCACCTCAAGTAACCTGACAGACACCAATGATTGAAGATCTTCAGTTGTTCCTGTCTGTGGGTTGATGCATGCTGTCAGATAGAGAGACTATTCAAATGATCTTGGCACTAATTGCATACAAATGTACTTTCCAACAATAGGGAGAGTGTTGTAGCTGCAGAACTAACTTCGGTGAACAACAGTTACGGAAATAAAATTTCTTTTCATGGAATCCAAACTAAATGTACATTTTGTTGATTTTGTTTTGACATTTTTGGCAGTGTATCTTAAAGGTAGAGAAAACTTGAGTCTTTTCTTGTTGTTACCGAAACTAGAACATGAAAGCTGCTTTTTCTGGCTTTCCAAAGGCTTCAGGAAAGAGTCACTCCACAAAAAGAAACTGCGTTTGGATCTAACACGAGTAGCATTATCAAATGCACAAGAAAATAGCACAGGTGCTTTGTATTTCCTTTTTTTTTGAGTCTTGATTTGATGTAGAAGGTTTTGGAGTATCATCAATTGATCAATAAAACATGTTAGACCGCATGCTATTACTGATTAATTCACACCTTTGGTACACAGTGAGGAACAAGGTGAAGCCTGGTGTCTATAAAGGGACTTGCTAAGTACGTTAGCCAGTTGTCTACTAATGTGTGTAGTATGTCTCTGAGGACCACCGCAGTGATCCCAGCCCCTGCAGTCTGGTATACCCACAGCATCAGTAGGACTCGGCAGCATGGCAGGTAAAGGAGGTGTCCAGCTGGCGAGCCTTCCTCGGGACTTGTCTGGGGACTGAGACAGTATGCTGAAAAAAATAATCCTGGACTTGAAAAAAATTTGTTAAAGCTGTGTTTTTAGCCTTCTACAAATGAACTTTTCAATTTTGTGTGCTTAAAGATTGATTATAGTTTCTGAAAAGGACTCTTATAAAAGATACTGTTTGCTTATTTTACCGTTTTTTTCTTCTAATTCAGAAATGTTGGCACACTGTAGGAGCTGCTTTTCTCCCTGCCACTAGTATTAGATGAACCTTAATCATCCCCAGGTGGCCAGATTGTAGCAGTTATATTTCCATAACTTCTCACTCTTTTAATCTCCGGAAGTTTAAAATTTTGTGGGGGCACTGCTGAATTTTGCCAAAAAGGGCTGGAACATTTTCCTTGTGCTCCCATTTCTTGACCAGGTCTGCAAGTTCTGCTTTTTTTCAGGAACTCAGTAGACCCAAGTCCTCGGTAACCCCCTGAGGGAAGTTCACAGATGCAGATCCATGTAGAGCTGTTGTGCCCTGAAGATGCTACCTTGGACCTCAGTCTCTCCTCACGAGGGGTGTTAGCAGCCTGTGTTGCTGAGGCTGCATGTTTTCAGGAAACTTGTGTTTTCACAAAGCTTAAGATGGAATTTAAATACCTAAACACAGGCATCTAGATCCCAGTTGGCCTTCCTGAGACTGCCCTATGGAACTTGGGGGTAGGATGGAACCTAATAGAGATGAGGTGTCTCCAGGAGTAGCAGTTGGAAGCCAAGGGGAAGATGTCAGGGAGCCACAAGTGGTACCAAGGTCTGTAATTAGACAACTTGGTCACACCTTTGTTTTCTCATAGGCTGAGATCTGCAAAGATGGCTTTAGGGAACAGGCAATGTGGTGACATGATGGACAAGGGGAAGCGTAACTGTGCCTGAGTACTAATTCAATTTATTACCAAATTTATTGCTTGAAAAGCTGTTTTAAAATCAATTTTGTACATCATAGTGGGTGTTTTTTTTTTGCTCCTGATGTATTCATGAGTGTTTGGCATACTGTGCACATTAGTAGTTTTGAGAGAAGCGACATTAATAGCTATTAAGTTCAGTCTGAAATTGTGTGGCATTGTTAATTACCTCCAGTCATGTAATTTATTGAACTTACAAAACTTAAGTTCTTGAGTGCTATGACTAATTATAAGATTGGAAATTAATCCAGAAGTGGAAATTACAGCCATACTTGAAAATGTCTCTCAGCCAACTTTGATCATTTTCAAATGCTTTTATCCACAGGTCTGTATGAGGAGATCCGCCAGTGCCGTGAGGCCTGTGGAGAAGCTCACATGAAAACAATCCTAGCAACAGGTGAACTAGGGTCCCTTGCTAATGTCTACAAAGCCAGTATGATCGCTATGATGGCAGGTAAATATAAGTCGTCTTCTTTTTAAGCTAAGAATATCTTTACTATATTATTCATGAAGCGTAAAAAATTCTCATTGTGAAAGTTTAGTTTTGCCTATAGTAGGCAAAAATTGTTATGCAGCAATTACTGAAGTTGCAGGTGTAGTAATGAATTTGTTTTGTATAATCTACAAAAAGGTATGAAAAGTTAAATAACACTTAGAACTGCTAAAGAACAGGATTTGTAGGAGAAATAGCGTTTGTCTTCAAATGCCTGATCTTTGGTGTTTTTAATAAAGGCACATACATTTGGGGCAGATAGACATTATCCAGGTAGTGACAGTGAGTGTACAGATGTAGTGTGAGCAGGTGGGTTGTGAGCCTGTTGTAAATGTAGTTGGGTACTTCCTTGAAAAGACTTATGCTGACTACAACTGTTTTTGGTTTATGATGACTCCTGATCACCTCTACAAGAGTATGGTTTGAGTAATCCAACTATGTTGGGGATTCATCAAGAGGAAGAGCACAATGATGCAGCAGGTGCTGGAATGCTCTAGATTATAATTGTTTTTAAATGACACTCTCAAAGTGGGGCACTTAATACTGACAGTTAAATGATGTTCAGTTTTGCCTACTTATACAAGACTTCAGGGCTATGGTTTAATACAATCTTTAAGATGCAAAATGTTCTTTGGACTCTGTTCTAAACATCTGCTTCTTCCACCATACTTGAAAGAGGGCACCTCTGTATTGGCAGAGGGAAATGTAAAGATATCCCGAAAACCACTGTTAGTCCATATTCTAACTAAATTTTGGGTCATTTTTGTCGATTTTTTTTTCTTACTATAAGCTCTTCAGACCTGGAATTTCTTATTTTAGGGGAAGAAAAGGTCATTTGAGTGTCTTGTCTGTATTTAAATAAATATTCAACTTGCAGCTGACCTCCTTGTCCTTTTACACAGTGCTGTGCTTATCTACCTTAGATGGAATGAGAAGCTTTTATGCTTTTTACTTGCTCAGCTACAAAGTCAATTAGTATCATTAAGTACATAGTACAGTATTATGCTAGTAAATATTGTTTTTAATTAGAAGAGGTACAAGAAATGCATTTCCTGTCATTTATGCCATTATAATTATAATCTTCTTTTTTTCAATTTATTTAAGAAATATTTCAGATGGTAAAGCATTAGAACATTTTCAGATTTTTTGCTGGTGTAGTTTTTTTGAAATACAGCAGATGGCTCTATTGTTAATGATTTTCCTTGCATGGTTATTCATTTTATGAGATACCTATCCATACGAGTACGTGCAGTAATTCCCTTATTTCAGTCTTTTGCTTTTTCTTTGTGGGTATGTATAAAAATAAGAATGTATATACATGCATTGAAGGCCAAATTTTCATACTCTGACTTGTCAGAATAGCTGAGAACCTCAAATTCCAGATATTTGTTTGACTTGCGTACTTGTGGGGAGAAAGAAACTTGGCAAGGTAGGTTTAAGCTCTTGCTTTTCTGACCATATGTTTTTACAACTGGTAATCTGATTTAAATGAAAGAAAGAAAAGAAGGTTTAGCTGATCTTGTGGATATGCCAGATCCCGTGGACTTTTTTTTGAAATAAATGTGAAAAAGCAGCACCTCTGATAAACCTGATGCTAGTGACTAATTATATGAGAGGAAATGAGTTACATGGTATATTGGATTTGATTGCAAAACTGGCTTTAGAAGTTTTTCTGCCTCTGGCCACTTGTTCTTGTCCTTGAACCAAAATTTGCTTCTCCTTCAGCTATGTTGTTAGAAGTGCTCCGTAAAACTGAGTTATCAAAATTGATAGCTGAAAATTACTTCAGAAGGGGATAACTAGTTTTGGTTTTGTTTTGTTTTGTTTTGTTTCTTCTTTTTAAACTGTCACCATCTTAGGAACCTAGTTTACTGCCTTGTCTTTCATACATTTGTATCAGTGCAAGTGAGTATGCGGCATACAGTCCGTAACCTCTTTCATTCTGCAGTGTATAATGCAAGTCTACCATGTAGGGACTACAAAATCATAGCCTTGCATATGTTCACATTACTGCTGTTGAGCATACACACTCACACGTGGGTCCTGAAGCACTCAGGTGTTGTAGCATGTACATGTAGCATTTAAAATACATGTACGTAGCTTGCTCCAAAACTAATGCCTCCTATTTGTTTCCAGATAAACTACAGCAGATACAAAGAGCATGATAACGCTATTTGATAGAGCAAAGTCTCAGCTACAAAGCATTGTTTCTCAACGTAGTTGCTACCATTTAGGTATGCACTTTCACCAGCAATAAACAAGCCTGCATGCCGTACTCTATAAAATTCTGCACCAGCAAAGGTGATCCACTGTTGCTGTCACCACTACTGATGTGCACCATCCACCACCTTGTTGTGCTCACATCCACTGTTTCATCTCCAGAAACATTCAGCAAGTGTTGATGAACATCAGTGGGTGCCATTTTTTCACATGGAGGAATTCAGTGACACCCCTTTGCTTCATGCGCACTTCCTTGTCAGACACCATTTTGTCAGACTGCCCCTCCTGCTGTCATCTGTCAAACAGCAACAAAATATAACAGAATATTGTCAGGAAGGTTCAACCTCTATTGCCATACCACCAACGCTCACCTTTGACATTGTAGGCCAGCATAATAAAATAGCAGACGTTACTTCAGAGCAGCCCTCCTATTTCCCATCTGTCTCATTTGCAAGACTTAGAAGGCTGGAGACGAATGAGTGTTACAATGCAGATCTAGCAATAGCCATATGATTAAAAAGCTTGCCTGGGATGTCTGGCACCTGGGCTCACCGACAGGTCTCCCACACAAAGGTGAGTTTTATTTGTGTTTGCCAGTAAGGGTCTCAATCCCTCCTTATAAAACTACGCTGCTTTTCACGAAGCAATTATCTGAGCAGGGAATACAACGCAGATGACTCCTCTCTCAAGTACCTTTCCAAAATTTCTGTACAGTCATCCCTGTGCTGGTGTGTGCACAAGCAGTGATTGATGTGTGCTGAGAGGAACAAGTTCCATTCAGTCTGATTCAGCCAAGTAAGGGGGTCAGCTGCACAAATGACTGACTTGAAAAGGAGTGCCAAAACATCAAGTAGTGTGAAAAATGTGCACCTCCACATTGGCTGAAATTTTAAAGTAATACTAAGAGCCACATTCAGGCTGGAGTGGTGTGTCTGTGCACTTCTGTATTCAGAAGTGTTTCCTTTGACCATGTCTGTAGGCAAGCAACTGTGCTCTGGAGCAAAGTTTTCGCCCAAGAAAGAGGCTGAGCCCAGCAGGACATGCAGCTCCCAGCAGTGCACTGGAGGCCAGGGACAGCTTTAGAAAATGTGGTTTGTTGGGGGAAAAGAGTGTCTTCACAGTGAATTTGATAATAATTTGCCTCTATTTGAAGCAAATACAATAATTTGCGTCTTTCTGGCTCATTCTGTGTCTGAAACCATATCTCTCCTAAGTAATGTCTACTTTTTCTACCTTCTCTAGCAAACTACATAGAGAAAAAGACATCAGAATGGAAATAGGCAACTAGTTCTCTTAAAGTCTTTTAAGTCACCCTTTTACATATTTGACTGACATGCTAAAAATTATTCTGGAATATTTAAGTATCTATTTCTGAGTGCTGTTCTGAAAGAGGCTGACAGCCCTCTAAGGACAGTGAGTCAGCTAGCAAGAATAATTCTTGCAGTGCTAAGGAGGAGATAATGGAAAAGGTAAGGAGTGCACAGCACTGGATCAGTGTCACTACCAAAGAAGCACGTTGTTTTCAGAAAGCTGAGATAAAGTCTCA
This sequence comes from Perdix hodgsoniae, assembly GCA_035772895.1. Classification (NCBI taxonomy): domain Eukaryota; kingdom Metazoa; phylum Chordata; class Aves; order Galliformes; family Phasianidae; genus Perdix; species Perdix hodgsoniae. The sequence goes on from JAPSGF010000070.1 coordinate 945,161, forward strand.
GACAAACAGGGAGTTTTTGTTTGTAGTTTGTACTGTCCACTGCCATTTTTTGGGCTTCTTAAAATCTTTGTGTTGGGTTTGAATGCGTGAGCTTCCCTAGGGCAGCTGACTGCATCTTTGATTCTACCAGAAAGTTTACAAACGCTGAGCAGAGCAAACTAATTAGTGATTTTCAGCATGTGATTTGGTTGAGGTTCATTTCTATAGGAGAAACACAAATGTACATCTTTGTAACCTCTTCAACAAACAGTTCTGAGGAACACAAATAGGAGTGCTTGGCTCCCTAGTACTAGTGCAAACTGGCTGTGTTTCTTCATCTTCTTGTCTTTAAAAACAAACAAGCCACAAACAGATCTTGTTCACTGTTTTGATATGACAGGGTGACAGGTTTTTTATTGTTACATTTTTTGACACAAACTATATTATAAAATGCCAAGGAAGCTAGATAAGGAAAGGAAAGATGGTAAGTTTGCAGTGGGAAAGGAAAGCTTCCGTAAAGGTGAGGATGACTTCATTACATAAAGTTTTTATTTTGGAAAGTTACATTTTAACAGTATTACCTATTTACAAAAACTTGATCATTTTATATAAGAATCTGTGTTAATTAAGGAGCGAGAGGTGGAGGAAGTGGCTAAGTGTGCATTGCTTTAAAAGTGAAAACTTCTGTGTCTTCTTAACTGTTAAAACTGGTCTCCACAATACACTTCATTTACCTCATTCTTTGGGAATTTGAGAGAAATGCAGCAGTGGCATATGAGAGATACTTGTTTTCATTATAAATAAACAAACAAGTACCTATGTAAAAATCAGGAAGAAGAGATGTATGCTCACTGGTAATTCTACTAAACATATAGCTTTCAAAAATTTTTTGTAGGTCATGAAGTAGTTAGTCAAATAAGTTGAGATACTGACTCATAAAAATTGAATTTAGAAAGGGAATGAGTTTATGCTTAAAAAAAAACCCTAGATATTCTAGATATTCTGGCATAAAGAAGCATGCAAAAATTATCAAAACATGGCTGAGGCAATAAAGTCTCTCATGCCAGTCGTCCAGAAGAAAATTAAACCATGTGGAATCTGCAGACAGAAGTTTTGAGATGCTTTGATACTTCTAATTCCAAAATGAACAGAAATAATACAGCCATCATTTTCACAGCAGAACCTAAAGCCACAAATAGGCTGGCTTCGTCTTAGCTCTAGGGAGAAACTGGCTGAGAACTGTCGTATTCAGTCTTTGGCTCTGAATGCGGAGACAGAGGAGTTCCCCTAAGAAAACTCAAGTCACAAAAGTACTGCTTGAAAAGGTTTCCTCAGAAATCCTGAAGATCAGAATATCCCACCACAGAAAAAGCTAGTCCTGAATTAAGAAAAGATATAAAAGTTCAGTTAATAAATGAAGAGGATCCAAGAACTGTGGTTGGGAACATCAAAGAATAATGCCTAGCTACGCAGCTCTATGTGAGATTGCTTTCCTGTAATTAATGTTGCTGCAGATCCAATTTTAGCATGAATAATGGAAACATGAATTCTGAAGTACTAATAACTGTTGCTGTTTTGAACACTGTCTTACAAAGATTTGTTCGGAGCCAGGATAGATGGTGTGGCTTTAAACTTTTGAGTGTTAGAGATGCATTTTGTACTGTTGGCTGTGGGCTGCCTTGTCCAAAGCAAAAGTTGTACCGAGCAAATGTTTAATGAAAAATAAAGAAGAAAGGAGACCAAACTAGCAAAATTTGATTGAGAAGCTAGGCATGCTTTGTGCAGATAATACTATTGTAGGAAATAAGACTGATGAATAAGTAATAATAGTTGGCACTTAGATAGCACTTTACATTTTCAAGGTACATGCAGACATTAGCAGAAGAAATCTCACAACAGCCCTGTGAAGTATGAGATGAAGATCGTAACAGACAAGTCAAAAGTCAAGCTGAGATCAGTTGTGAGGCTTCAGATCCTATGTTCACATCAGAGTTTGAAGGTTCTGTTCAATAGCATTTCAGCTGTATTACATTTAAAGAAAAATGTGATTTAATTATGTGTCTACTTTCAGCTGTAACTTGATACTAGTAAGACAGTTATTAGAGCCCAAAGCAAATGAAAGGCAAATTGGGGTGGAGGCTTGGTAGTAGAAATGAATCATGATTTCAGTTTGCCTCTTTTTACCAATCCAAAACACACACAGTTGTATTGAGTTTACTTTGTATTTGTAAAAGGTTCACTTCGCCATGTAAAGAGACAGTCAGAAATTAGGAGTCAAGTGTGTCTGTCATGTTCCTAAAGCAGACCAGATCAAAACTGTCAGTTCCTTTCTACAGAAACGAATAATCTTTGAGTGCTTTCCAGGGTGTCTGATGATGTTAAGCTCTGGCTTAGAATATAAGCCTGGGGGCAAACTAGTCAGTACTCGGTCTTTGAATGTATGGGAAGAGGACTTACTCCCCAACTGGTGAGTAGGTCTGTCTCGGTCACAATGTGGTGGTAGTTTCCTCTCTCCCTCCAATGAAGCAGGACTGAGAGCATCCAAGCTGCGATGTCAATTACTTGTTGTGCTGTCTAGACTGAGCTGCACTCACTGGAAGGATATTGAAATGCATTGTGTTCTTGCACTGCCTGCTTTCTTTAGTGAACAAAGCACAGTGCAGAGAGGGTCCTTCTAATAGATTATCAAGTGGTAGAGAGTAATCCCAATTTTCTTTGACTGTGATATTCTGACAGTACAGATTGGATTTAGCATGGGCTAAACTTGTGAATTCCTGTCATTTAGCAAGACTGCGTTATATGTTTGGTTTTTTTTTGTTGGCCCTCTTTTATCTGAATATTAGCAGAAAATACGTAATTTGTGCAAAAACCTGCCCGTTCCTTCAGAATTTTTGGATAAATTTGAGCTTTCAAAGTTGGAACTACCTCAGCTCTTTGCATTGTGAGGATGCATCGTTACACATATGTTTAGGATCATGGCCTTGGGTGCTGTCTCGCAATGTAGAAGTGGTTGCAGTGTGGCTACTGTAAGGTGCTCATCAGGACAGTACTGAATTATTAGTTGTTGATAACTTCACTGTGTTTGTTGCAGCACATGTCTTGCATTCTACATAGTCTGCATGTTCACAGCTCTGGTTAACATCACTGAAAGTTCAGTGCAAGGAGTAAACATAAAACATGCTATGAAAAACAAAGATGGAGAGCAGGTGACACAGCAAGTGACACAGTCTGACTCAAAAGTTTGAATAATATTATAGAATAAAAAAGGTTTGGGATTGGGAGTTAGATCGACACATGTTCTTGGCAACATGGAAAGTCTTTAAATATGCTTTCTATAAAAGAAGCCTATACAGGAGCAAGAGATAACATTTATTCTGATCCAGAGTGGGGAATAAATAGATAAATAAATAAATAAAAAGGCCAGTAGTACAAAAATGCAGATAACTGCATGTTCAATAAGGCAGTACAAGGATGCTTCCTTAAACGATGTAATTGCCTACAAGCTTACCAGTGATATTGCAGCTAATCACTAGAAATAATGTAGGTACAATAGATAAGCTTGGAGTTGAAAAGTTATAACAATGCAATCACAGTACCCTCAGGTTTGGATTACTGATGAATGATCTGCACAAAGAGTAGTAACACAAAACCAGAATTGGGCTTGGATAAAGCAGACCTGGAAAGAATGCAAAATGAGACTTGAAAATCTACCTGGAATTCAATTATGTATGTCTAGGGAATCAAAATTATAGGAATGGTTAAAAACACTAGTGTGGGCTCTACTGAAAAGTCTTACCTGTAAAGTCTTAAGAGCAACAGAACCCTAATAATAATATGCAAGAGAAACAAAAATATTGAAAAAAGTACACAGAATCTTTGAGGGGACAGCAGAGTTTTAGTGTATACAGTGAAGCCTGAATGTATTTGTAGCCATAGGTGGGGGGAGATAGTTATCTGAGGTTGTTCACATTTGCTGTACCAGGGTGCCTGTTGACTCAATTTTCTAATGTTGTCAAAGGTCTATTCTATTAATGGTGTACTTCTGTAATCAGAAATAGGAATATAAAGCCTCTACTCAAGTCAGAGAAGAAATGCCAGTGTAAAAACAGATGACATCCATCAGCTCATTACCTGCTTATTTGATTTTCATCATCGATAACACTACTTGACTTTCCCTCCACCCCTTCCCCATTTCCAAATAGAGTCTGTGGTATTTCCAGCTAAGTTGGGAAACCAGATGATGGGTAGAATTGCTTGAGAAAGCAGAATGGATCCTGACTTGCCTTCACCTTTGACAACTCAGTTAACTTCTCTGTTTTTCCATGCATAAAATTGACATTGCACATTTCATAGGGCTTTAGTGAGGTCTAGTAAATTAAGATACAAGCAGAAGTACATTCCTGTCATTAGAAGGAATAAATTTTCCCTGTCTGCACATGAAGATGGAGCACCCTTGGTCACAGCTGAAACTGGGAAATTTAGCAGGAGAAATTCTGGGGATGTTCTGGTGGGAGCATATGACTGTGATTTCCCAGCACAGCCAATCCTGGCAATGACAGTGAAGATGGGAGCTGGCATAGCTTGCCAAAGTACTCAAGGGTGATGGCAGTGTGCACTGCAGAATTGGCTGGCATTGTCCATAGCTGCAGAGAGCTCACCTCTCTTCCCCTATTTTAATAGCACTCTACACAAAATAGAAGAGATTTGCCATGTCTCCTATACATCTCTTTTTCTATGTTTTGGTGTTGTGACATATCAGAAGAGTTTGAATCCCCATCTGCACGGATTTCTGCCACTTGACCTATGAGAAGGTAGCCATTTACACTTCAGTTTCTGAAACTAGTGTGAAATAGATTACAGTGAATGGGCAGGTACTGACAGTGTGGCATACGGCTGTGAGGGGTTAGCCTTCTATTAAGAAATTATCCTAAATGCCTGGATAGTGTTTTTCTTTTGCTGATAGTCAAAATCTTCTCAAAGCATGTTAATTAAGGAATATCTAAATGGTATACTTTCAATTTACAACAACTGATGCAGAGAGGTGAGAAGGCACCCCTGTTGCGTTAATTTTCCCCATGAATGAAACCTTGTTTCTATGTTAAATAATTTGTTAGAATTTGAATTAAAACTTTTGAAGTTTTGTATCGCCTCAGACTCAGAAATCGTTGCACAGTGAATAGTTCTAGTCAAACATGCCATCAAAATAATACAGCTTCGTAGCAAAAACCTTTGCATCTGTGAAGCTCTGATACTGAAGGTAATGGTTTGAGAGAATGCAATTTTAAAACATGGAAATATTATGTAAAATCAATAGATGCACAGGGTACTATTTATTTCTCTGATATTTCAGGTTGTTTTTTTATTGTGTTAGCAGCAGGTGCTAAATTCCACTAAACAAGTGAAAAATAGAAATAAATATTTAATTTACCATATCTATCAATTATACAAAATTGGCTTATGAAATATTAAAGTGTCTTTTAAGAGATTGCAAGTAGAACACCACTTAGAAAATACAGTCCCCTAACAGCAATTTAATATAGATGTGGAAATAAACTAAGCATGATTTTAGGTTTGTAGATCCTGGGATTTTTTTGTTAATTTTAAGGTGGCAGGGCAATTCGCCTCATGAGTTCTTTACAGAGAGAGTAGTGAGTTGCTGGCTGAAACAGGCTGCCCAGAGAGGTTGTGGATGCCCTGTCCCTGGAGGTGTTCAAGGCCAGGTTGGATGGCACCCTGGGCAGCCTGGTCTAATATTAGAGATGGAGGTTGGTGAGCCTGCCTGCAGAGAGGGGTGTTGGAGCTTGATGATCCTTGAGGTCCCTTCCCACCCAAGCCATTCTATGATTTTGTTATTCTATGAAATTATTTTGAAGCATACACCCGTGATATTAGAATGTGAAATCAGTTTTCTAAACAGAAAGATGTTGAATGAAAAAATACACTGGGAGTACATGATCTTGAACGTCAGTAGGCCATTTTGAAACACTCCTAGACACTCATTCAAACAAACCTATTTACTCATCAGGAAGAGGAATGCTGTGGAAAACAAAGAAGCATGCCAGAAGGTGGACACATAAGCAAATTCCATATTGAGACATTAAAGTGGGACAAAAATTAGTTATACAAAACAGTTTAGTCTTTAGAAGATTGTGGATAGTGTTCTTACCAGTAAGCTGGATCTTAAAATATACTGAGATCAGTTCAAAGAAATCCACTAACTTTTAACAGGTCAGTTCCTAATAGTGCTGATGCAGTATTTCCAGGCATTGCTTCATTAAGTGCAGAGAAACAGGCTGCATGCACAAGCTTACTGTTGGGTTGCATGTTACTACGAACACATTCCTTGCTGATCTAAATAGGAGCGACTATTTGATTGCAAGCACTTAAGCTTGCATTTAACAGCTTCCATTTCTTATATGTTTTTAACTGGAATTTGAAAGGTCATATTCATAGAGTTTGTCAGTCCTTTTTCAAAGGAAAATATTTCAGTCAGAATATGACAGTGGAGTATAGTAATATTCTTTACCATAGCTTTTCCCAACTTGCTCTTGCGGTTATTTGCACCGTTTTTGATGAGTTATGAAGGAGCCAGAACTTTGTTGGTAAGTACTTTGATTCATCTGTCTCTCAGGCTCCTTTGATTCATAGCACCAAAGGACAACCCATGTTGGGAAGACGTTGAAAGGAATGGAAGGAATTCTTTAATACAATATTTTGGAATTTCACCATGTGGGAAATGCTTCTGGTTTATATCTTTTAAAATTAGTTTTCTCAGATGAGAAAATCATAGATAAATAAAATGATAGTTCTTAATTTTAACATCTCTCAGATAAGGTAATATCTAGTTTCTTACTATGTGTATTTTACTGTTATCCAACTTCAGTGGCTTTTCCAGAGCTTCCTTTAATAGTCCTGCTTTTGAGGAGTATTTTCAAAGACAAAGATGACAGCAAAGTCTATGGTCCATGGCAAGTCAACAGGGATCTGACATCTGATTGTCTTTTGCTGCTTTGATGTCTCTCTCCCTCTAGCACTTCTGTTATAGAGCGGCTCTCCCTGCAGTGTACTGATTTCTCAAGCTGATTTCCTGTATTCTCAGTAAATCTAAGATGTAGGAAAGTTTCCTCCTTGTTGATGTCAGAACTTTGCAAGAAAAACTCTTCCTTCTACAGACTTTGCCAGTACACTGCCAATTCAATGTCCTGCTGATCAGCCTATCTCAAACATTGCAGCAGAAAGGTTTTGTAGTTTATCAGGAAGATTTGTTAATTCATCTCTAAAGAACCAGAAAGGAAACAAATGGAGATGTTCTGTATTCCATGAAGCGCATTAAACTTAAATTATGCAAAAGGAAATTATGAATCATGTATCTTCAAAAGCATCCTTCCCACTGGTCCTGGAAAATGGGCATGCAGAGAGCTCAGGGGAAATGCAAAGCCTTCACATAAATGGAGCTTTGACAGGAACCCAAACCTCTAGATGAGAAAGCATCTTGGTGGGGTGTGATGGAAAAAGTGCCGTGTTTCTCCAGGCCTCCAGATGCCAGCATGAGGAAAGGTAGCATTGGCATGTGGTACACTGGTAACAAGACACTATGTCTGTGTTCTTGATAGCTAACTGCTTATATTTCTGTTGTAATCAGGAACAGTTTGTGGCCTCTCTGGATGTAACTAGATTTAGCTTCTGAGCAGTGTGCTTGGTTTTGATCTCAGTGCAGTTGCAGCTTTGAGAAGGCTCCTCTGAGAACTTCAGTGCCATTTTCAGCCACTTCCAGTGCCTGGATTAGAATTACAGCCTGCTTAGTTTTTAACTAACTGCCTCCAAAGTGCACTGCAGAAATGCTGGCTTACTGCTTAAAAGTAAGACCAAACAATCCTAGTAAACTAACTAGAGCTACTCCATGCTTTTGATCTTCCTTATGAGTTCATTAGCAGAGACTTGCTGTTATTATGAAGTAAGAATTGAATACATGAGAGAAACCTAGGAAGACAGCACTGTATTTTTCTGTTGAAACGCTCAAGCAAGAGAGTTAAAAAAGTGTAAGTATATGAGTGCGTGGTAGGATGATGGATGAAGAGCAATATTGAGGATTTAAGGGGTTCCTTTGCCTTTTGTGCGCTGTTTCTGCAGCGAAACACAGGAATATGCACAGGAATAAAGCACTTTGCAAAATGAAAATACTTTGAATTAGAACAAAGAATTATTAATTACTAACACTGCTGCAATTCCTTACTTGGCCATAGTTCAGCAAACAGTTCTGCCAGCTGAGGTTATTGTCTAAGGTCTGTTTCGTGAAAGGCATGAACAAGAGAGAGGCTGCAACTGTCTGAGAGTAAGTTTTAAATGGTGGAAAGCAAGGGGAAGATAAGACTAGGATGCGTGCAAGTTGGAAGGAGGTAGGGCATTTGAGGCATCAGTGATGCATTTGTATTATTCATAGCTGTGATTCTGATTCGGCTTCTGGGTTTTCTGCATTTTCATTTGCTAAATTAGGTGGGACATCAAATAAAGACTAAAGTGAAACGTAGAAAGGTTTAGATCATCATGATCATACAAAGCTTGCAGACGCCTCTCCACAAAATGTTCATTGCTACAGCACAGAATTTTATCTAAATATACTAGTGAATAATTTAAAAAGGCCTGTTTATTTTTTAATAAAAAAGAAGCATATAAATTGACTGAGTGTTCCTAATGTTACTTACAGCTGCCATTGAGCAGATGTTAGGGTTTCTTAGCGGTATGCTAGACCAAAATAAGTTTTATGAATAAACAAATAACTTCTTTTTATTACCAGCTCTTTTAGACTGATTCTCTACTAAATTCACAACAAATGGCTTTTAAAAGTCTCCTCATAAATAATTACCTTTCTTGCGCAACTTTTTTTTTGTAGGCACTTGGATTTTAATTACGATGATGAACTATTTTAATAAATTGTTGAATAATTTTATCTTTTTAGGGCTGAATCCGTGTTCCATTTTTCTTTGACATAGCTGGTTCCTGAGAATTTAATCCTTTTAAAATTCTTGCTAGTTCGCTTCGTCTTACACTTTCACTCCCCTTTATAAATTCACACCGAAGAAGCAAACAGCAGGCAGCAGCATCCTTTTCTTCTGATCTCCCCATGTACACACCCATCTTAGCTTTCTGGTTAACAACAACCTCCTGTTACTAGTAACCATTTTGTTTAACTCAGTCATTTTGGTCACAGAAAGTCTGAAGAGATAGCTAATTAAATGGAGACAATTGATTTTTACTTTCGGATAATGTTTGAGGGCTTTAAAGCACTCTACAGAAGATGGCTATCAAAGTGGATATTTTGTTTAGTTGTTAGACAAAGTATGTGCAACACTACTGTACTGAGCTTCAGATGATGTTTTTCAATGTAAATACTTACAGGTGTGTATGTTTGTGCTTTGATGTAGAGAAACGCTAAACGCATGATTCCTTGTGACTTCAGTTGTGATTCAGTGACTTGGAAAAATGACAGCTCTATGGAAGTGTGTACATCTTTATTGAGATGGCAAGGGGAAAAGATAGGTGACAGGTTTTATAAACTTCTTTCATCTTAAGTCTTATGATATGGTTAACTTTTACTCAATTAGAGTCACCTTCTAGTAATAATAAAAGAGAGCACAGAGGATTTAAACTTTTATAGTTTTCTTTTAGATTGAGTATCAAATCTAACACAAAGTATGTGTCACGGTCCCACTCTTGACAGAGTAATCATGAGTCACTACAAAAAGTATAAATACCAATTTAGGCACTGTTAGAAGTCATTGCTGAAAGTGTTGATCCTGCAGGGCTTTGAGTTTACTGGATTAGGATCTGTCACGTAATTGTATCTGTTCCTTTAGGGTGCAGTCCTAAAGGAACCTAAAGGGTACCTTTCTCACTGCTGTGTTTCTTGTGATCTAAATTTTGCATGCTTAGGACCAAACTCAAGTGGGGAGACAGTACAGACAGCTTATTCTATTGTGCCAAGAGCTTAATATTTCAGAAAGGCATAACAAGGTGCTTGTGCTTCCCTGTGTGACATTGATACTGTCACCAGTGCTGCATTTTGCCAAATGGCAAGCCAAGGATAATGTTCTGTTTAACCTCTTCTGTTACAGAATGTGTAAGTGTGGTTGAAGAAGCCATAGCTATCAAAGCAGGGCTCTAAAGTATTTTTCCATGGAAAGATTTGAACTTTAGATACATAAGGTTTTTTTGTAAGAAATACAGTAAATATGCTCTCAGTGAATAGTGACATTTAATAGCTCTCCACTAATACCAGTGAGGATACATATATCTAGCACACAGAGAATTTGATACACAATTTCTTTCATTCCCAGTATTTCAATAAAAAGACTGAAATGCTGGTATTCAAAATGACATGTTTTCAGTGTTGGTTTAAAAAAGTAAAACCTATAGATAACGTCTAGATTTGAAGATCAGAATATCATCTTCATTTTTCCAGTGTGTTAACCAAATATATATTTCCATATCAGTTACATTCAACCAAAAGCCAGGCAGTTGTTTGATCAGATTTTTGGTACTTTTGGTTCGCAGGGCTTACTGTATTTGCAATCTCTGACCAGATTAGGACACAGACTTCTGACAAGTGGAAGGGAAGAAACAGCATCCCAGCATGTTAAATACCTTCTTATGAGTTGCTGATGGTGCTTAAGAGTTCTTTTGATTTCCTTCCTTTTTTTAACTAATTTTTTATAGATTGTTATGCCAGAAAAAATCAGCAACATGCCTTCATAGAGTATCCCTTTGAAATAAAATTGTTAGTTTTGCCATGTAAGCATCATTAATAATACAGCTGAGGGGGAAAAAAAAGATTTCCTTACAAAAAAAACACAGGAGCGTGTCTTTCCCTGACCCCCAGCTGAGAAGTGCTGCCTGCTCAGAGTGTGGCTGCACAGTCAGAGCTTTTGGTTGGATTTTTTGTTGTTGTTTGGGCAGCAAGTTTTTTGGTATTCAGGCCACCTGAAGAGCTAGAAACCTTCTGAAATAACCCTCCTGACAGTAGTGAAAACACTCCACCTCACAGCCCACACTTGCAGGTTTTTGCAGCTTTGCCGGCTATGAAATTACCAAGGTGGGTAAAGAGGAAGCACTCTGAGATGCAGACTTGCTGGGAAGGAGGAGCTGTGAGTAAGCTTCTTATAATTAAATGTATATATTATTAAATTATCTTACGGAAAAAGAAGAAACAACTGATGATTTTTGTCATTTTGACAATTCGGCCTTGAAATACACTACCTCATTTGTAACTAAGTCTTTCCAGGGTGTTTCTCTTTTGGTACTTGTTGCGTCAGAAGGATGCAAGTACAGCACCTACACCCATGGTTCATAAATTGATTGCATTGAAGATTTTCAAGTGTCATAAAAATTGAACCAAGTGCTTTGGCATTTTCCACATAATCACGTGATTACCGAGGGAGATGGTTGAACTTGCTATGCAAGCCTACAGCTACCATCTGATTTCTTCAAGACAGAAAGAATCAAAGACAATACAGACTGGGTCTGGTGAGATCTGTCACTTAATATTTTTCAGGCAAAGTCAGGACATTGACTCTTGGGAAATTTCTTTGACAATGAAAATCTCCCCAACACAGAAGTGCTGGAGAAGCCTCTGCCTGTGCCAGCTGCCTTCTTCTGTGTAGGAACAAAATGGCTGAGCAGCCGATGCTGGATATTTGTCTTCTGCATAACAAAGAGGATGCTGAGCAGGTTCTGACTGTGGCATTAAGACGTGACTTTTAAATCTCAAAAATCAATCGCACCTTCCTCTGGGTTATAGTCAGAACAGAATCTTAAACTGCTTTTGCTACAAAGTGTTGAAAAACACTCAAAGTGACATTGAAGTGTCATGATTTTGGCTCTACTATGTGTCTTTTCTTTTAATCTTTAAAATTCATAGCACCTTCCAATCTTAATAAAGCAGACTAATTTTCTAGTTGCGTTGTTCAGTCTGGAGTATCTCCAAATGGATTTTAAGCTGCTCTTTCAATGTGAGTAATTTTGTTACAAGCTAATAGATAGTATAAAAGCATACCTGAGTTTTAATGTTAACGTATTTATTTTGGAGTTGATATCAACATTAAATAGTACAGAGCTAAATCTGGTTGGTACAAGATGGTATGTAAAAAGCCATGTAGTGTATGATTCCAAGCAGTCATAGATATTTATTATTTCCTTCCAAGTGCTAGTGCTATTAGTGGTAGATATATCAGGGCTTTAGCCACAGTTTGTAAAATGTCACGTACCTGACAACATTTTGAGAGACTAAGATGTATTGATCCAAAGCCAGGAGCACCAATAGATGCCTACAACATTGCTGGTTTAATTATATCACAGTTTATGACGGTTTATCATTGCTTAGATTATTTAAAGTGTGAGCAAGTAAATCATGCAATGCAATTCAATGTTTTTAAGTTAAGATTGATGGGTGAAACTTTCAAATAACATCTAGGTTCTCCCACAACATTTTCTTTTCTCACTCAGCTCAATGAGAGCAGAGGGCTCAGTGTTCAGAACCTGAAGCCTGCCCCTAATCTGAAAGGAGAGAGCAGTTTTTATGTTGTTTGATAAAGCAGCAACTTGTTTTTGCAACAACTTGTAAAATGATAAGAAGGTATGTAGTGGTTCCTTCTCAGAAACCCAGCATACTTGTAGGTGCTGTATGTGTGATAGTAACACTGCCAAAGCAGGAAAAGGTCACCTTCTTCTCCTAGTCCATGGCCATATCCACGTTCCTGTACAGAGACTATGCACTGTTACAACTTTTAGTTCTTTTATGCAGAAGTCATCCTTTGCTATCTTTGCAGCAAGGAGTGGGAAGGGAGTGCTGAAGGTGTGACTTCCTTTTTGGGGAAAGCCTCTGCATAACAGTGAAGATGGCAGTGGCAACAAGTGGGAGCAGCTCTGCTGCTGTGGGCTCTCCTCCAGGCATGCTGCAGAGCACTGCCTCTAGATTTTATGCAGTGCTACAGCTACGCTCAACAGTAACACTGCACTTTTGCCAGCTCTACAGTGCAGTTCGCAAACTATTTTATTCTGGAATTATTTTGGGTTGTTTATGGTTCTTCTACTCTTCAAGTACTTTGGTAGCTGATGGAACATCCCTCTTTTAAAATAATTGTACTGCTACTCTTTCGACCCAGTCTACTCTTCTCTTCACTGCATAGAAGTGCCATGGCTGCCTGCCTCCTGTTCTGTCACGGGTGTTGTGCTGAGAAGATGGCATGGATCCAGTCAGATGGGCTAACACAATGCCATCAGTCTTATCTTTTGTGTGGGTGCATGGAGCTATGCTCCCAACAAGAACCCATGTTCTCATGTTAGAGCAGAAGGAGATTTGTACTGGTGTCTCCTGTGTTTTGTGTCTTACTCAAACTGGTGGCAAACCATGTTCTACACATTAGTCTGTGTAGAAATAGAATGGTTTGGGTTGGAAGTGACTTTGAAGATCATCTTGTTCCAACCCCCCTGATATAGGAAGGGACACCTACCTCTAGACCTGGTTTCTCAAATCCCCATCCAGCCTGGCCTTGAATGCCTCCAGGGAAGGGGCATTCACAGCCTCACTGGGCATCCTGTTCTTGTGTATCACTACCTTCACAGTAAAAATTTTTTTCCAAATATCTAGTCTAAATCTACCCTCTTCCATTTTAAAATCATTTCCCCTCATCCTGTCACTATACACCTTTATACAAAGTCAGCTTGCTTGTATGCCCTTTTCAGGTACTGGAAAGCTGCTCTCTAAGGTCTCCTCAGATCCTTCTCTTCTCCAGGCTGAAGGGCCCTAGATCTCAACCTGTCCCCATGGGGGAGGTGCTCCAGTCCCTCCTCTTTGTGACCCTCTTCTGGACCCCCTCCAACAGCTCCATGTCCTTTGTGTGTTGGGGGCTGCAGAACTGACACAGTACTCTAGATGGGGTTTCATGTAGAGGGGCAGAATGCCCTCCCTCAGCCTGCTGGTCACACTTCTCTTGATGCAAACCAGGATAGAGTTGGCCTTCTGGGCTGCATGCGCACTTTTCTGGCTCATGGTGAATCTCCCATCAACTGACACCCCCAAATCCTTCTCTTCAGCACTGTTCTCAAGACATTTTCTACTCAAACTGTATCTGTGCTTGAGATTGCCCTGACCCAGATACAGGACCTTGCACTTGGCCTTGTTGAACTTCATTAGGTTGGCATGGGCCCACCTCTCTTCACACTGTTAACTCAGAAATAAACAGCACTTGGACTAGATAAACTGAGAGGAAAGGTACATTTTTTCTTAGTGGTTATTATATGGTTACCATTAGGTGTTGGAATGCGTTGGTTTATTTATTCATTCTACCTTTGGCTTGTCATGTGTCATTAGGCAAACTGCTTACCCAGTTTTAGCATTGCCATCTGCGAAAAGAAATAAGGTTAATATAGGTTGATACAGTAAAGCCCTTGATTGTAATGTGTGGTACACATTTTTGAATAAATAACATAAAAATCTCAGACAAGTAGCACAACATTTAACAAGTAGATGATGATACAGGGATTCCTTAATCTTTTCTGTGGTCCCACTCATTGCTCTTGGGAGTGTATCATTGGAGAGGACAAGCGAAGACTTCTGCAGAGGCACATGACTGCCTGTACTGCTCCTGCACTCAAACACGTCCTAACACTGCTTCTATCTGGTACTGTGGGAGGGGACTGGGAACATGTGTTTTTTTCCTGTGCTTTAGTGTGGTTTGAAGCCTAAAACCAAGTGTCACCACTGACGGGGATCCCAGCTGTGGTCACTGAGGTCAGAGTATGTCCATTATTTCTTTTCTCTTTTACTATGCACAAGTAGGTTTTGGATTGAAAGAAATGCTCTAAAAATAACAAAAGCCAATGCCTTGTAGCAGAACTAAAGAAAGTGGTATGGATCGTTCTTTTGAACCTTCTAAACACATTTTAAATGAACACACAAGAATCTAATACTAATTAAGTAATAGTATCCTATGGAGACCTGTGGTAGATACTATAATAGTGCATTAGCAAGCTATACATAATTCAGCAATGCTGAATTCCTTCGGAGATCACCTACAGGGAATTTTGCATAAGTATAGACTTAATAATTTGTCCCTTCATGTGTGTGCATAATTGTTCCTAAGGGCACTATTTGGCCTGCAGATTGCCCGTTACCAGAGATGGTGTACAGGAAAGGAAGCATCCATTTCTAGTCTTGAAAACCAACTGAGATGATAGGGTAGATCATTAGAAAGGTTGTCTTATTTGTAAACAGACATTAAACATGGAGCCCCATGTTCTGATTCAGTTTTCGCTTCATGCAGGCACTTTTCAGAAAAGAATTGCAAAATTTAGTTCACAAAATACCAAATTGTAAGCCAGCAATTTCAAAAATGGTAACATAGCTGCAGACTCTGAAAAGATGCAGAGGCACCTGAACAAGTGATGTGACACAGTAGCCATGTGTGATGGAGCTGAAGCAGCTCAGTGAGCTACTGCTGAAGCATGTTGACACAGATGTGTATTCCCTTCTCTTAAATGGCAAAATTAAGCTGTAAGGAAATATATTTTATTTTGCAACTGAAGTAGAGTAAGGATGTGTAAGTGGACTAATGTGATGTCTCAGCTAATAAGAATCAGCCGCTCATGTTAGCCTGGCCACTCATTTTCAGAGGTTTGATCTTAAGATCCTCTTTTTTAGGTACTCATAAAATAAAAAAAAATGTCTTACTCATGGAACTCTATACGTCTTTGATAGTGATATTATTACTGCTGCCTTGTCAGCACAAACAACAGAGGCTTACACTTGTCTCCTCAACAGCATGACTCCGTGTCACCAGACTGAGAAGTCCTGTAAGGGAGTGCATCTACCCCAGGGTGCCACATTTTGTTATAGCCAAGTTGCAGCAACCAGATACATTTCTACTCACTTGAAGTACATACTAGGTAACATGGTGTAATTGTCCCTCTGCAAGCATATGTCTCTGAACTACTGTTTAAAACTGCCAGATGCATCTTTGTTCTTTTTTAAGAATAACACAACAACTCAGACTCTGTAGTTATAATTGTTCCCCAAGGGCATTCAAAGCACTTTGCAACCAAAAGGTTGTGATTACTCCTCAATTGCCATACTGCTTATTATTGCTTATTGCTTAATTGTGGAACCGTAATATGTTTCTTGGATGCTGTCAGCTAAGTAATTTGGTTCTCCTGCTCTGCTTCATTTTTGCATGGGACAGGGAAGCTTTGTGACGTTTTGATATGATGGAGGGGATAGCAGTAGGATGGCCAGCTCAATTCTGACCTTCAGAAGAACAGGACATTGAATTCTTGCCTTGCCCATTACTTGACTTGGGCAAGTCTTTCCCTACATTCGGGTGCTTAAGGCTTAATGAGTATGTGGGATAAATAGTGGGCCTCATCTTAACCTCTAGGTGTGGGTTCAAGATGCTTAAGCCACTACTTTCAGCGTGTGCAAATCCAGCTGTCTTGGTTTAAATGGTCTTCAGTGACCTACAGTGGCTGAGGTGTGTGCGTAGGGTGAGAGAGCAGAGGAACAGAGCTTTAATATCTGGAAATAGTCTAGCTAGTGTCACAGGGCACCGTGATCACGGCTTAAGTGGCCTGGCTCTCAGCTGTGTAGAGAACTCAGTTTCACTGTACAGACTGCACCAATCACATTCCTTGTGGTTTATACAAATTTCTGTCTCCATTAAAATTGAGGTGATGCAGTTTTTGCTTGCTTGGGCCTTGGTGCTGTTCCTGGGTTCACAGCAAGCCCAGCTGAAACAGGCATCTGTTGCTGCTGCGTTGCATAGGGGATTTGATGTCTGCACTCTTCACTGATTCAGTGAATTGTGCCTGACTCAATGAAAGGCAAAAGTGCTTTTGCAGTTGCACTGTGAAAAAGAGTGAAAATCTGCCCTTTTCCAGGCTCACTGGGCCTACAAGTCTATCTTGAAAAACTCATTTTGTAAGTCTTTTTTGTAACCTATCCAAATGAAGGAGAAAGCAACAAGTGACCCGGGGGGTAATTTAACATCGGTCTGGATATTTGCATGTATATATTCATAGGAAGATGGGAAGATGGGTGATAAATTTGGGGTTCTAAATCATCACCTAAGTTTCCAGATGAAACTTCTACTGAGCTTCATTCCTTACACTTGTTTTTGAAAACATGAATAAGAAATAGAATTGATGAAACACTTCTGTTATTACAAGGTTGGCATAAATTCTACTTAATGAGGTGCTTTTTATGGCAGCGGTTGATTTTTAAATCCCCCTTTTCATTACTGAAATCTCCACTTTAATAACACATTACGTTGCAGAGTGCTTTGGTAGCATGCATCTTCTGAATTCTGTGAGAGGCTGCCTGGAGTCCTGCATGGAAGCTCTTGTATCATGAATAGAATTTGTTCAGGAAATAAAAATATATTGTTTTCTTTGGTAGAGGATGCTACTAAATTGGCTCTATGTTTGTCTAATAATCACATCTAAAGCTGATTATTCTGGTAATAGCCTTAAGATATTATTTAAAAATAAATATATAAATGGACTACTTTTGTACTAATACTAGTTTTTAATCTCTTCTTGTTTCTGTGAAGTCTGAATGAGATTTTCAAAATTGAATAATAATTTGATCCGTTAATCTTTTGAAGCTAGTAATTTTATTTTCCCCTCTTTGCAGTCTCTGAGGCTCGCAAATGAATAGAGCTTCATTACTGGAGTCTGCATTTAATAACCATTATCCATTATCTTGTAATTAAGACTCCCTGTAACGAATCATGAGGACAATGCAAAAATACATAGTACATTTCTTTAATGAACTGGAAAATGTTCATCTTGTTCTATTTAGTAATGAGTTGCTGAATAGTCGTTAAATCCACTGGAGAATAGAGCTAGATGAATTCTGAAGACTATCTTGAGTTTGTGGTTAATCTATTAGAATTAAAATTTCATCTTCTATTTTTATCAACAGCTGATTAGAAGTCATTCTGTTTGACCAAATTGATTAGAAGACCATATACAAGGGCAGCTGTTGTTTAATGAAAGTTTTTAATGAAACTGTACCACAGAGACTTGTAATTATAAGACTTATAAAAGCTTTGACTTACCTTATACTAGAAAAAATGAAAAGTATTGCAATGAAGGACTTTAAGTGCTGCATTTCAAAAGGGAAATTAAAAGTATAATTTGGCACTGTTAAAGTTTCACTTCCACTATTTGTTTTAATGTGACTATCAGATGTCCATACTGTCTCTCTGACAGAGGATAGCTCTGAAATATATAACTCAACTATTTCTCATACGTGCTCAGTTCCCTGCAAGACTCAATCAACTTTCAATTGCCTCTTTTTTGTATTGCAACTCCTTTGCAGTTAAAACTTGTTTCCTGAGTAGTCTTTTCAGTTTTGAATGGGGAATGTTGTAGCATGCTGCAGCTTAAACACTGTTGACTGCCTGGGCAGGAAACCTGCAGATAAAAACAAACACAGATTTACAGGAGGCAATGTTATTGATGAAGTTTGATTATGTTTAAATTGCAGGACACTGAAACATGCATGGTTTTGTCTTAACTTCCCAGCAGGTTGAGATCTAGCTGCATGCCAACCTGCTTTAGAAAGACAGGTCTCTGGCACTTATTACAGCATACTGTCAGAATGCAGTCAAGGCATCTCCTTACTTTGAGCAAGCAATGAAAGTTCCCTTTCTTACTCTAGGGGATGTCATAGAGGCTTCATCATTCAAATAAGAGGCAAAATGGACTAAGCCAAATCTGAAGTGGAAGCAGATGCAGTTCCAATTGACTTAAGTGGATGATGCACTACTACGCTATGTTTGAATTAGCCCTCTTCTCCTCACGATTACTTTTGATAATTAATGATCCCACAGTACACCTTTTCTAAGAAGAAGTAGGTTCCCAAGGGTGAAGTATGCTCTATTGCAATTAAAGAATTTTTGTCACTGTATTGTGTCAGTGAAGGATCAGACACTGCAAAGCAATTATTTTTGCTCATTTTTTAGCTTTTTGTAATATTGCACTGCTGAATTTGTTTTAAGCCCACCCAGAACAGCAAGAAGGTACAAGAACACTACACAAGTATTCAGGACAGAAGGTGAGGAAAGTTGTCTAAAAGTGAGGAAATGTGACATAAACAATGAGTTAACTCTCCCTCCTTAAATAACACGTATTTTTTTTTTATATTGTTACTGCATTATATCAGACCACGGCTTTAAATGTAGTAATTTGCAGTGTTACAATTACAAAGTGCTTAAGAAAGGAGTTGTTTCCCTGTTTACGGTATTATATATCTAGTTTCATTAAACACGCATGGGATTTTTTTGTTTTCACTTTAAACAGCTATTTGAAATGAGATACTAGACTGTCAAATATGAGATCAAATTGATGAAAGGTTGTATTAAAAACCTGATGAAAATTGTTTCTATTCTGAAAGATCCTTGTGGAAATATTAAAATATTGATTTATATGCAAAATTTGTTCAGAGAAAATCATTGGCTTTTTTTTTTGTTTTGTTAATCTGGTATCTTCTTATTACATATATGTAACACATGTAGCACACATATATAATGTATGTCCATACAGGAACATATATGTAAGTTGGTCCAAAAATAATGCCTGCTATTTATTTCCATGGAAGCTACAACGGATACAAAAAGCACAATAACAATATTCAATACAACAAATTCTCAGCGAGTAGGCACTTTTTTTCAACATAGTCACCACCGTTAGCTATGCATTTTTGCCACCAATTAACAACAGCCTGTATGCTGTGCTCAGAAAAATTTGCATCAGCAGAGGTGACCCACTGTTTCACAGCTGCTGTGATGATATCATTGCTAGGAAAATGTTGCCCTTGCAGTCTATCTTTATCAACCTGAGAAGATGAAAGTCACAGGGCACCAAATCTGGACTATACAGCGAGGGTGGTAGGACAGTCCAACCAAAGCTGGCAATGTACTCCACAGTCTTCAAACTGGTACTGGGCCTGGTGCTATCATGTTACAGGAGTAAAGTTATCTTATTCTCTAGCCTGACTCTGGAAGTTTGAGCTTTCAGCTTAGTTAGCATCACGGTTTAGTGGTCAGAATTGATGATCTGTCTGAGTTCCAGGAAATCCAGAATGATTACCTTTTTTCTGTCCCAAAAGATGGTGCACATCACTTTATCTGCTGAAGGTTGCATCTTGATTTTTTCCTTTGATGGGGAATTCAGCGTGGCTACTCCATGGACTGCCAGATTAACACTGGTTCACAGTAATGAATGACAGCACTTCTCATCACCAGTAATGATGTGATCCAGGAAACTTTTCACCTTCAGCCTTGTATTGGTTCAGTAAGCCTTGACAAACTTCAATAATGGTGATTTTTCTCTTCCTCACTGAGCATTCATGAGACTACCTGGTGCAAACTTTGCAATACTCCAACATTGCCACCATCGTTTCCAGTACATTGAAGCTGATACGTACACATAAATAATATAGTCTACAGTTGTAACCTACAGATTCACATACAGAGATGAGCTGATAGAGATGTTCTTCATCTTGTGGTATGACAGCTTAGCATGGCTGTCCAGAACTTGGCACCTCCCGCCACCTCATTGTCCTCACATCTACTGTTTGGTTTCCATAAAATTTCAGCAAGTGTTGATGAGTGTCAGTGGGTGGCATTTTTTCCACATGGAGGAATTCATTCCTTCATATGCACTTCCATATCAGATGCCATTCTGTTACATTGCCCCTCTGTTGCCATCTATCACATGGAAACAAAATGTAATAGAATACTGGTGGTAAGGTTCAACCTCTGCTGCCATACCACCAACATCAGTTTCTGATGTTGTGAGTCAATGTAGTAAAATAGGAGGCATGCGTTTTGGAGCAGCCCTTCTAACATATTGGAGTTTATTGAAAGGATAGTTGATATGATTTCTAGAGCAGAGAATTAAGATCTGAGGTGTTCATTTAGCCCCTGGGATGCCCGAGTTGTTCTGAAATCAGATGGGTATCTCACCTTCCTGCTTTAGTCTTTGGAGGTGCAAAGTTAACATGGACTCCACAAAGATGTGTAAAAGGGATGCTTTGTAATTGCTGTGAAGGATGAGGACATTCTTGGAGGGTGTGAACTACACATATGCGCAGTGGTTCTCATTCTAAAACCACCATAAAGATTTTTACTTCCTTTCAGGTTCTGATTTTATAAAGACATCTACAGGAAAGGAAGTGGAAAATGCGACTCTTCCAGTCGGAGTAGTCATGATGCGAGCCATTAAAGAATTCTACTGGCAAACCGGCTTTAAGGTAATTCTCGTGACCCTACTGAAAATGAACCAAACAGGTTTACTCAGAAGATTATAAGGCTGTAAAATTTTCAAAATACAGTATATGTAAATCTGCGTATATTAGCTTCCATGATTATAGAGCAATAGGTAGTGGGCAATGGGATTTCTCTGTTGCATGCCTCTTTCTATTTACTAGTAATTTAAACAGAGAAAATATCCAAAACCAAAGCACACTTTTGCCTTTCCTCTCTTGAGTAACTGTCAGTTAATTCCCTAAAACCTTGTGCAATTTTGGTACATCACATGATGCATTTAGTTTTGAGTTTTGTTTCACCATGCAAGATATTTAAATGGTCATCTCAATGACAGGGCGAATTTCAAGCTGACAGTGATTGGCATATTCCCATAATAAAGCCACCAAGAGTTCATTCAGAGAACATGAGTCTATTTTCTGACTTAGTTATGGCAACCCAAAGAGTAAATTCTGCTCATTTCTCCCTTGCTGGAGGAGATTTCAAAGGCAACAAGAAGGCAGATCCAATTGGATCCTTTTGTTTGAGATGGAGGGAGAGCAAGTCAAGCTGGGAGAGCATTGCACCCTTTATCTGATAGTCAAGTCACTGTCAATGGAGGTCAGGGAGCTGAGGAGCAGAGAGAAGTCTATGAAAGGTCTGTGCATCTGTCCTGCTGCTAGAGCAGAGAGAGGAGGAGGCTATTCAGAAGGGCTTATGCCACCTTCCATTTCCTTTATCTACAGACAATCAGAGCACCTTCTTACATCATAGAATCATAGAAAGGCCTGGGTTGAAAAGACCATCTAGTTTCAATCCCCCTGCTGTGGGCAGGGTTGCCAACCACTAGACCAGGCTGCCCAGAGACACATCAAGCCTGACCTTGAATGCCTGTAGGAATGGGCCATCCACAACCTCTCTGGGCAACATGTTCCAGTGTGTCACCACCCAGATCTGCTGCAGGTACTCAGCACTGGGCTTTTCCCTTACCCATGGCCTCAGGGAAGGAGGTGTCATTTAGCTAAGACTCTCTCCCCAGTTCTGGGCCACCTTTCTACCCTTTCCAACTTACACTTCATTCCTATCAGCAGATGATGTGATACTGGGACGTGGGATGATCAGTGGGACAGAGGCTGAGCTGGCTTCAGGGGCTGTTGGAGCTTGAGGAACACATCACAACGGGTTACATGTGTCCTTCTGCTCTTTGTCTGAATGAAGCTGGCATGGATCCCTGGGCTGCTTTCACTCCTCCCTTCCCCAGTCTGCAACTCTGCCTGCCGTGCAAGAGCTCTATCCTCTCTCATAGTCTTGGTTCTGCAGAAGCATCATTGCTGCCAACTGGAGGCAGATCCCTTGAGCCAGGTGACTCGCCTCCACACAGGTGCTACTTGCAGGAGCCATGTGCCAAAGCCTAGGCGTCAGCACAGCTTTGTACATATAATTGGATACAAATGTTGAATTCACCTTTTGCTTTAAAAGAATGTAGTCATGGTATAAAATGTGTTATTCAGAATGAGTGCTTATGTCTGTGTATGTCAGAGAATTAGATGTAAACTGACTTTGTGTGCTTTTATTAACTGAAGACAATATTATCAGCGACAAGAGATTTCTAAATGGTTTCTTTAACAAACTAATTTTGCTGCTGTAGGGATCCTTTCTAGCAAGGCGTTGGCTGGGAAAAACAGGTTAATGCAGAAATTAAACTTCTTCGAGGATAGGAACAAGTTGCAGAGTAACATTTATTGAATGATAAGCTGTGGTGGTGATATGAAAAGTGTGCAATATAATGGGAAATAATCTTTTCCTGTCATTATTGAAGGACATACATAAATTGGTTTTTCTGTTGGGAAAACCCCCAATCCAGAAAAACTTATTACTTTTAATAATATAAGGTGAAGAGAAAATTCTTGAGGAGATGAACTTATTAAGCAAAATAATGAAATGCTGTGAAACAGCAGGGAAGTGGTAGCTGGACTTTATACCACTCTCGAATTAAATTGCCCTCCCCCTTTCCTTTGCGTGTTTTTATGGCAGTCAGATGTGCAGTAAATGGGGGAGAGGACAGACTTTCCTTTGTCAGTTTTTTTTTGTTGTTGTTGTTTGTTTGTTTGTTTGTTTGCAGAGAGCTTTCAGAATTTGCTAAAAGGGAAAGGAATTTTGCATAGCATTTTTAGTTATCTTATTTATTAACTGTATTTTACTTGTTTTTACCACAGATAGTCTCGAAGAGCTGTAGTATTTCTAGTAAGAAATCTAAATTTGAATTTGATTAGGATTTCTCTTCCTTAGGGAAAACACAATCCCAGTATTTTAATTTATTGTCTAGAGGATGCTTTTCCAGTTGATGTGCTTTAAATTCCTTTTGGAAATCTAATGTTAACAGATGTATGCATACACTTACGCATGCATCCATCCATCCACAAAAATATAGCCTTTGTATTTGGATTTATCAGGCTTTTCCTTTTATTGTTCTTTATAATCTTACTGGAAATATGCTGTTATCACAATACTTCAGTGTTAAAAGAAGGATTTATTCTGTTTGTTTGTCCTGAAATCGCTATTAAAATTACCAAACTTATTTAAAATGACAGATAATTTTAGATTCTATTGTCATAACCATAAGGTACAAAGAAACCAATCAAGACAGTGAGTTTTCAGGAAAGTATATACAGAAATCAGAATGATAATTCTTTCACAAGGAGGCTGAAGAGAAGGACTAACCAAGATAAAGATGTATGGCAGAAGGAAATGTAGAAAGCATCGCTGTGTGCTACCGTGCATGTTGTTCAGATTTTCTTCTTTAATGCAGATATGCTTTTTCTTAATTCTACTTGTTCTTCTAGAATTTTAAAAATCTGCTGCTGGCCAACAACTGACGTAATGCAAGCAAAACTTTCTGACCAGGATTTTGATAGCTATGCTTTACAAATGCTGTCTGAGAATGAGATATGTGTAAATGGCACATAACCAGAAGAGTGTGCAGCAGGTTGTCTCTGTGCTGGCTCATGGGATCATGAGATTCAAGGCATGCTTTGCCTTAAAGATAGGTTTTTCCTGTCATGTGTCCTAATACACATGGCAGTTCACCAAACCAAGTATGACAGATCTCTCATCAAGTGTCTAAAAGCATATCCAGTATCTGGTAGAAGGGAAGTTTTACAGTTCTTGTAGAACAGAAAAACAAAACAAAACATTTCTTGTAGACTCTCTGCAGAGTCTTCGTTTAGTAAATTTTAGTGAAAAATTTTGAAATAAGATTGAATTTACAACCCAATTATGCATTACTCTGACACTTAGGATTTTTATGAAATACAGCTGCCTCCTATTGCTCTTCACACAAGTCACTTGCACTGCATGCCTTATTTTGGCATGTTTGACATTATATAATTGCATTTATAGTTGCTGATTTTTGTTTGGAATGAGATTGCAACATGAGCAGTAAGTGATACTGAGCTGGCAGTGTGCTTTTGCAGCCCAGAAAGCTAACAGTATCCTGGGCTGTGTCAAAAGAGGCATGCCACGCAGGGCAAGGAAGGTGATCATTGCCCTCTACTCTGCCCTTGAGAAGTCACATCGGAAGTACTGCATCCTGGTCTAGGGCTCCCAGCTCAAAAAAGAAGATTTTAGGAGCAGGTCCAGAAGAGGGCCACTAAATGGTCAGAGGGTTGGAGCACCTCTGCTATAAAGACAGCCCTCCTACAAAGAGCTGGGCTTCTTCTGGGAACACTCTAGGGAGACTTCACTGCAGCTTTCCAATACTTAAAGGGAGCTCATAAGGCAGGAGGGAAATCAACTTTTCACACGGGTAGATAGTGATAGGATGGGAGGGTGATTTTAAACTAAAAGAGGAGAGAGATAGATTAGATGTCAGGGAAAAAAAATTCACTGAAAGTGTGGGGAAGCACTGGCAAATGCTGCCCAGAGAAGCTGTGTGTGCCCCATCCCTGGAGGTGTTCAAGGCCAGGTTGGATAGGGCCCTGGGCAGCCTGAGCTGCTGGGTGGAATCATGCCCATGGTGGATGTGTTGAACTGGATGAGCTTTAAGGTCCCTTCCAACCCAAGCCATTCTATGATTCTCTGACATGCAGATAGCCCTGGTCCTGCCCATATCTCTTGACCTAACGTACTATGGGCAAATTTCAGTCAAACCCAGCTCCTGAGAAAGTGCTCCCTCACTTGCTTTCACTCACAACAAAAAGTTTGTCTTTCACTGGGGGGACTGAGGCCTGATGAATGACTTGCAGCACTAGTCCAGATGGAACACTGCTTACAATCAGATATTTACCAGAACAGAGTTTTTTATATACACCGCAGACAGATTTAGACGGCAAGTTGACAAATGCTGATTGTTCTTCTGGGGCTATAATGAATTATTGCATTTTTATATATATATATATAGGTTGGATTTAAGCCTGCTGGTGGCATTCGGACAGCGAAAGAAGCTATTACTTGGCTTATGCTGGTAAAAGAGGAACTGGGAGTGGAATGGCTGAAACCAGAGCTCTTTCGCCTTGGTGCTAGTAGTTTATTGGAAGACATTGAGAAACAGGTTAGTTGTTAATAGTTTTCAGATTTTTGGAGAGAAGCAATTATCTTTCTAAATGTACTGGCTTACTGTTTTTGCAGAATTTGCTTTTTGGTGTTGTTTAAGAGATAACAGAACATGCATTTAATGCATTAACAAGTTCACTTCCAGCACAGTATTAGCATAAATTTGGCCTGTCATTACAGACCTATGGGACTCGAGTCTCTCAAGCATCTGACAATTCCCTGGGCCAGACTCACAGTGCAGTAGGCAAAGGAGCTCCTTTTGTACACATGTATTCTTTTGCTAATGCTCAGCAGTGCACTCCCCTGCACTTCTATCTGTTGCCAGTTCAGATGGACATCAGGAAACTTTGCAGACCCTTTGTGTCAACTATTTACAATGTATTTCCATATTATAGAAGAAGTCCTCTCATTCTACAAATGGTACTAATAGAGAATTTCTTAGGTATTGATTATTTCCTGGGGAAGAAAAAGCAATTGCCTATTACAGTTACAAAGTCTCACTTTTTCTAATTGATTTCATTTTGGTGCAGGCAGGTCACTGTGTTTCCTGGCAGACAAACAGGGTATGAGATACAGTGGCAACATGTAGTTTCTAGTAGGAAGAACTGTCTGCCTGTGACCTGCCTCACTGGAGTGGGGGATCTAACTCAAAGGACACGACGTAGTTGAAGTGATGGAGTATCATAGGAAGAACTAAAATATTAGGGCTGCTCAACTTTACTCCCATTCCCTTTAAGCCCGAGAGATGAGGTGATATTAGCTCTAACAAAACAAAAATAGTTTTTGTGCTATGAGAGAATATCTGCTGTGTAGGGAGGGGGACTGAAGGAGAGAAAAACATGAAACTGTTTCCTTGCCTGTCTTTCCTAGCAACTGAAGTACTAACATGTTATAAGAAAAATCTTAACAGCTCAAAGATATCAGGTGAATATTGATGACATTTGAAAACCCCTGGTTTCTTCTTGCAGTGAGAATAATACTGTCTTGCTTCACTGCCAGGCTGTTTCTGCCTCTCACTTGACCTAAAATCATGTCTCTTGTTATGACAAAGCATGGTGAGCTTTTTTTTTTTTTGCCACTGCTATCACTGCTGGCTCTTACATGACAGCTAGAGTATGTGATAGTTTGTTCTGGTTTCCTAACAGTGGCACATTTTCATCTGCCAGGGATTGCACAGAGACCACAGTCATGACCAAAGCTCTGCTATGCTGTGTCATCTAAAACTATGTGAGATAAAATGTACCAGCCATTATATTCACAAAAACAGATACGTATATGAGCAAAACACAGAAAACAGGGAAACACTCAGCCCTGAGGCAGTGAAGAGCCATATAAAAGCATAAGCAGTTTTGAATCCTTTGAATATTAGAAATAATGCTGAAATCGTCAAACCAAGATTACAATGGGAGTAAATCATTGTCTTTTACTTGTCTATTTTTGAAAGCAACAGAAGTCTTTTTTCTTTTTCTTTCCAAGCAAGGCAGCAGAAGCTCTTAGTTCATATCAAATAAACAAGTATATGAAGGCATACTGCATCATATTTTATGAACACACACATACACAAATAAATATCCATCATCTTCTTCTGACATGTCTTTAATTTGTGACTTTCATGATACTTGGAAATTTACAGTCATATATAACTTCATCATGAATGTCCTTTTTTTCTTGCAGATTTTCCATCACGTGACTGGCTCTTACGCACTTCAACACGACCTGGCAATGGCTTAAACACAAAATCAACTCAGGATTATTTTGATAAAAGAAGCCTTTAAAAAAGCAGCATTCAGAAGTCTTCTGACAACTGAGTGTGTTTGATAGAATTAAAGGCGTAATTCTCTCTTTTTCATATATTACAGCATTTAAAAATATGCTCAAGTCTGCTGGTTGTACTTGATCAAAAAGTGGAAAAAAATGGTAATTCTGAAACAGTTAAATAGTTAATACTTACAGATTTGCAAAGTTAATCTTGCAAAGTCTTCCTCAGCCCAGCCTGAAAATCTTATTAATGGCAACACTGAAAGACTATGAAAAAGATTTGGGTGTCCTGGTAGCACTTTGCAGGCTGAGAAATGAAGTATCTAAAGAATGTTTCATATTGCTAATTAAGAGCTACAGATCTTGGAACAGCTTTCCATTTACCTCTGACTTTGGCAGGGATATGTTGCACTATTAATTGTTATGTTGATTCAGTTTCGAGCATTGTAACCTGAGAAAATGAAACTTGGTTATTTCTTTCTTTTATAAAATCTTGATAGCAAAAAAAAACTTTTTTTTTTATTTTATTTTTTTTTTCTCCCAAACTTGGGCACAGACATCCATATTTAGACCCTTGAATAAAGGTGGCTTGATTTCTAGAACAGCTGAGTATCCACAGTTGCTCCCGAAGCTAATGGGAGCTCTGGGTGATCAGAACAACTGAAAATCAAGCAGTCTCTATATAGGTGCCTAACTATGCATTCAGGAGGCTATTTTCAGGCATTTCACTCTTAAAAATTTTAGTCTGTCTTGCTTAGAAGCTCCCATTCCTGTCTCCTGTCATTTTTAAACACAGTCATGCAAATCTTTGCATTTTAATGTAGGGGGGGTTGATTGTCAGTTTACAGGTTTCTATGCTATGCTATCTGAACTTCAACTTTTCCCTTCTAAGAGCATTCCTGTAATTTATAAGAATTCTGTCCTATACAGAGTTTCAGCTTTAATGAAAAAATACTTTTCTCAGAGGACATTAAGAATAATACCTAAATCATCAACACCTTTTGAATATCAGACTGGAGCTGGTAGATTCATTACTTCAGAGCTGCATTCTACTCACTAACCGGAGTTGTACTAAAATCTTAATTATCTTATCATCATGACTAGTCTCACTGACTTAAGTAGGTCTCATCAGGGAAGTAAGAGGAGGAGGATTTTGCTATAAATCAAGCTACAAGGTGCATTTATTACAGAAAGATCTTGACTTCATAAAGATAATAACTCAGTTATTTATCTGGCTAAGCCACCTGAGTCGCTCTGTGAAACACAGCATGAAGAGATTGGGCCTTCTGAAGAGTCTTAGCCTGAGGAATAAGCAGATGGCTGAGCATTGCTGGGTGGCTGGCTGTCTTTGTCTTGTCCCATTCAAGAGACAGCTAGCAACAGCACAAGTCCATCTAGGAAGCAGAGTGAGGGCTGGAGCCTGGCACTCCTACATCACTCATGGTAATGCTGAGAGCCTCAGGTTGAGGTGAAGCTTGGCACTTGGGTTGGTAGGTGCATGACGAGGAGAGGCTGAGCAGGGCCATGAGACTCTTGAGGCTCATGCTAATGCTGACCCATGAGACAGCTAGAGCTGGAAGGAAAGCTCTGACGTGCATTCCAAGCTCAGGTTGGAGACTGGTGTAGCAGAGTGTATGTCTTCACTGATGGAGAAGTGGAAACGTTCTCAGTGTGGTGTTCTGAGTTTGTACTTGCACTGGTGCCCTTAACCCTGACCAGCACTCCCTCTGCACTCTTCCATTTCTTCCTCTCATGGCTGACTGTTGGCTGCTATTTATTTCCCATTGTCACAGAGGAATTGAGACTTTATCTAGGTTGTTGCAGCTGGTCATAACAGCTGCACAAAGTGTATGAAAGGAGATGGGGACCTGAAATCAGTAACCAGGAAGGGGGCAGCACACCACTGCTGAATAGACTTTGAAAAAAATTCAGATTTAGCAC
The DNA here is from genome assembly GCA_035772895.1 of Perdix hodgsoniae. NCBI lineage: Eukaryota > Metazoa > Chordata > Aves > Galliformes > Phasianidae > Perdix > Perdix hodgsoniae. The sequence goes on from JAPSGF010000070.1 coordinate 974,689, forward strand.
TTTGCTTCAGGCCTTTAAAAAATAAACAGGCAATTATGCCTGTTTATCTGTATGAATACATCTATATTTAGATAAATATATTTCAGAGTATAACATATGTTTTGTGGAAGTCAGTCTAGTATACTAATCATTATTTTTGTAACACTTATTCATTTAGGATTTTAAATAGCTTCATTTTGTTGACTACCTCATTTTGCAAATAAGTGAATAAATTCAAGAGGAAAGTCAAGTAGAAACTGCAAATCTGGAATATCCTGCATCAACTTATTTACAAGAAGAGGGAATTGGGAGAAGAGGTAAGCTTTTTTTCCTGGTTTGCAGGAAACAAAGATATTAAATAGTAATTATATTCAAAGTGCACGTATCAGCTGGGGCAAGTAATACTTTGATATCTTTATTTCATCAGTAGTATAAGTTCATTCTTTCATTTCCTTTCTGAAGCTGAGAACATACATTATACACAATAGCACATGCTTCTGAGACAGAAAAGGCTGATCTACGTTTAATTTTATTTTGCTCAGTTGGAACTTTGGCTCCCTGCCTCCTCTGGGGAAAAAGAAGAAAGACAAGGGGAAAAAAAAAAAAAAAAAAAAAAAAAAAGGAACAGCAACTTTTGTCCAAATCTTGGTGCACTTTTGCTGAAATTACCAGTGCTGACATCTGGATGATACATAAAGTGTGCAGTAGGAGTAAAGGGAGGGAATTGCATTTAATTAGATGTAATCTACCCAGGAGAACAAGACAGGGAAATGTCCATCTGGCCAGTTCTTATTAATAGGACAACAAAGGATAAAAGTATTTGTAGTATGCAAAGACACCATTGTTGAAACTACCAGTTGACCATTTTTATTAGAATCCTAGACAGCCTGCACTGTAAGTTGAGAGGTAAGACTTGGAAAGAAAGAAGCATCAAAAAATGTGACAGTCCTTGCACATCCTAAAAGGAAAGAATAAGCAAGTGATGGGTGACCATGAGTTCCCAGCCAGCTATTTTGTCGAGATCCTTCCTCTGACCCAGACAAGTTACAGACCCTTTCTGCAAGAACCTACAGTAACAAAGGAAAGCGTGACAAAATTGTTTTAATGTCCTTTAATGAAATTTAACATTGATGCAAGAAGGAGTGCCAACAAGATGCTCTAGCCATTCCGATGAGTCTAGTGATTTTAAGTGGCTCTGGTTTGAGCACTAAGGTTAGTATCCTGTGGGTTGCTAATTCGTGGAAGCTGCATAAGGTCTTCTGGAAGCAAAGCTTTCTTGAGGTTTAGCAGTTTCAGATCTCCCAGTTCATAGGAGGTGTTTGAAAACAATGAACTGTAAAAGCATCAATTTAGAATTGCTTCCTTAGCTGGGAAGAAAACAACTTTTTTAAAAGATGTTAGCAAATGGAGGAAGTGATAGTGGAATTTATTACACTACACTTTACTACACTGTTTGTAAGTCTTGCTTTCTCTAAGGGAGGAGAAGACAAAGGAGCTTCGGAGTTTCAATTAAAAAAGGTAAATGTAGTATCTCAATAATATGGTGCTGTATAAAACCAAACCCCCTGGTGGATGAGGTTTTGCCCAGAAAATCAGGAAAACTTGATAAGCTCATTTTTCCATTCTCCAGTAGCAGTGAGATCTGTTTGTATTCAAAGATTTATATAAATTATCACATACTTAGTAATTGCAGCAAGCAAGCAAGCAAACTAGAGAAAATCCTGTGTCTTGGCAAAGGTCAGTGCCAGGGCTGGGCTAGTGATCCTTCAATATAGGGATTCCCATTGCCATTTTAGCCCAGAAAGCAGATGCACTACAGGTCATATCTGACAAAGCACACTGTCTAGATGGCTGGCCTCACAAGAAAGCCCAGGGTCTTGCTGACCGAGGCAGAGCAGTTGATACAGCAGAAGGAAGGGGATGCCATCCAGAGGGACTTTGATAAACATGAAAGGTGGCCCCCTGTGAGCCTAATGAGGTTCAACAAAGCAAAGTGCAAGGTTTTGCCCTTGAGGCAATGCCAGACATGTATACAGACTGGGAGAACTCCTTGAGAGTAGCCTTGCTAAGAAGGACTTAGGGTTCCTGGTTGATGAAGAACATGAGCCAACAGGATACGCTTGCAGCCCAGAAGGCCAACGGTATCCTGAGTTCCATCAGAAGAGGAGGGAGGCCAGCAGGGAGAGGGAAGGGATTGTACCCCTCTATTCTGCATTATAATGAGGACCCAGCTGGAGTCCAGCAGGCATCCAAGTCTGGGGCCCCTGGCATAGGAAAGATGTAGAGCTTTGAAGAGGGCCCAGAGGAGGGCTATAAAAATGATCTGTGTGCTAAAGCACCTCTCCTATGAAGACAGGCTGAAGGAACTGGGCTTGTTCAACCTGGAGAAGAGAAGGCTGTGGGGAGAGCTCATTGTGGCCTTACAGTATTTAAAGGGAGTTTATAAACAAGAGGGAAATCAACTTTTTACATGGATAGAAAGTGATAGGACAAGGGGGAATAGTTTTAAAGTAGAGAAGAAGAGATTTAGATTAGATGCTGGGGAAATTTATTTTCTGAGAGAGCGATTAAGTGCTGAAACAGGTTGCCCAGAGAGGTTGTGGATGCTACTCATCCTTGGAGGTGCTTAAGTCCCAGTTGGATGGGGCCCTGGGCAATCTGATCTAGCAGTTGATCCAGCAGCTGGCAACTTTGCCTGTGGCAGGGAACTCGATCCTTGAAGTCTCTTCTAACCCAAACTATTCTATGATTCTGTGGCTTGCTTCAGAGGTTACCAGTGTGGCTGTAGAACCAGTTGGGGCTAAAGCTGCCTGCCTGTAGTGATAACTGCTAATCCATTGGGAATATTTTTTTGCCCCTCAAACTCAGACCTGAGCAACCACCTTCTGAGGGGAAGCTGGAGAATGCATATTCTCCAACATTTAATTTAATTACATGTAAGTTGATTAAGGATGTTATCTTCATTTCCAAGGGAAACGAAACATTCATTCAGAGTAGTGTCAGAGCTCTGGCTGAAGGCTTCCAGGTCTCAGCACTGGCTGCTTTCTGCAGCTTCCAGTGGGGTCTTGGTCTTTCCTCACAGCACAGGCATTGTCTGACCCAGAACACAGCTTCTGGCTTTAATGTTCTGAAGAGCCTGAGTGGAGCTAGAACAAAGAGCAACTATTCTATCCAGGCTCTAACAAGAATGTTTTTATGTTCTAGTTAGCACAGATCAGTCCAGTTCCAAAAAATGCAAATACCACTGCCCCAACTGGTAGCAACTGTAACAAGGCCTCTGGGAGGCGAGTGGCGGGAAGATGTAGGTAAAGGGAAAACAGAGGGGCAAAAAGAGAAGTCACAAGAATTAAGAGAGGTCGTCACCATCACTGTTACTGCTTTACAGCATTGTAATCTTTTGTATCTTTTCGCAACAGGAGGTAAATAATAAAACACAGGGGAGGGAAAAAAATTAAAATAAATGTAGTGTGTGAGTGCATGTTAAAGCAGATGTCAGATTAAAAATAACTGAAAAGGAAATTCTACTGTAGGGGGAAAGCTGCGTTTTCCTTCAGCATTTTATATTCCACCTTCATTAGGCGGAAAGTGAAAGAACTGTAAAGGAAAAGGGGAACTTTTGTTGATTCCCTCTGTACACTAAGAGAAGCCTAATGTGAGTGTGCGGGCATGTTCTGTGGTGTGGTGCTGCAGCAATTCTCTGGGTGAAGCCCAGAAACAGCAGGGACGTTAAGCAGATGCAACTGCGTGTGCCAAGCTCTGGGACTTGGAGCTTTAAGCCTGAGGTGCTGCATATCCAGATAGTTTCATCCACTCCATTCTCCTTCAGACCCTTCAGGGTTGACGAGTCCTCTAATGTTTAAAAAAAAAAAACCCTGCAGCCTGCTAGGATCACGTTATCCAGTAATGCCCCTCTAACTATAGATTTAGGCACCAGAGACTTTTTTCTAGTTTCTTCAGCCCTTTTAAGCAGGCTGTGTCAGTGTTTGACGACAGCAGAGCGGGGAACATCTACACAAACATATTTTTCCCCACATGGCTGCCAAACCACACTGATCATTGTGGTACTCATGAAAATGGCAGTGCCACTCCATAAAACAGTCACAGCTCTCTTTTGCTAAATGTGCTTCGTGATGGCTCCTTGAAATTTGTGATCTGAAAAGTGGCCTGGCCTGCACATGTCTAAAGCCAAAGAAGCTATAAATAAACACCTGGAAATTGTGCTGAGCCTGGACTGGGAGCTGGAGTGCTAGCATGGGTAGTTTGACTTGTTCCCACAGCAGTATTCTTACAGTGTTTCAGAAACAAATTCCCACAACTCTTATTTCTTTCAGACATTTAAGCTAATGAGGAAGCAGCCAAGACAGAAGTAGAAGACATCCTAGCGGCTATCCCTGCCAGGCTGAAGGCAAGAGTGGTTTTCCAACTTTCAAAACTTGTATTGGGCTCATACAGTAATTGCCAGGGAAGATTGCAAACCAGAATCATCCTAATGAGAAGTGACGACAAGCAGAAGCAGCTTGTCCTTACAGAGGCTTAACCTGGAATATCTTCACCTAGCCAGCTTGGGTTTTAGCAGGTATGTTAGCAATGCATGAGAGTCCTCTGCTTGTGAAATGCCTTGTACTGGACTACAATCAGATCAGGCTGTTTTAATGTGCTGCAGAAAGTGTTCAGAGGGGCTCTGCAGGTATTTAAGGCCGCACACTGTGCTTATATCAGCTCTGTCCAGTCTCGGTGTACCTGTCTCTGTGAGATACTGAGAGAAATGTCACCGTGGCAGTGACTGCCCCAAGCAGGCTGTGGGCAAGGTGTGGGGCTGAGGTCTCCACGAGCCTTCACCTGTGTTTCTTCTGCTGATCTAGTGCCATTCATTGCCCACCTCTGCACCTCACTGAAAACTCAGGACCCTCTGCTCAGAGTAAATTAATAAATGAGTAAATGGAAGTCACTTCAACTGCAGGAAGATAACCATCTGCTCTTAAATGAACATGTGTTTTCAGAGTTGCCTCCACCAGGGCAGATTTCTTTGTTAAGCATTGATTCTATTTCATTTTCCTGAACAGCTCTGCCATTTTCTCCATTAGAGGGCTGTAGAGCAGTATGTTACAGTATTTTAGAACACAAATGGATATATATATACTTGGGGCCTAATTTTCTTCTGTATTGCTCTCCTGAAACTCAATGAGTTGTAAAAGTAGTGCAATACAGAACAAAAATGTACAGCACCTTAGAATACATCAGAGCTCTGAGTTTTGCTGACAGTGTTCAGAAACTCAGAGCTGGTAAGACTTTTAACACGTGCGTGACGGGTGAGGCAGATGAGTGAGTCAGTTGCTGTTAGCATGTTTGAACACAATAGAGTTGGTCAGTAGGATATGTTTTGATGAAAAAGTAGCAAAAAGCACGTGCAAAGCACAAGTAGAGCTTTGAATTCTTAAGAACTACAAATATTATAGGCAGAGGCTAGATTAAGAATCATAAATGTTATAGGCTCCATTCTGCTCCAGCTGTGATACTGACAAGCTAATTGTATAAACTACAATTTTCTAGGCAGATATCTTCCTCAGCTGAACTTTATTCAAAGAAAAAGGAACAAAACAAACAAAAAACAAACAAACAAACAAAAAAACAGCAAAACAAAACCAGAAAATAAAGCTGGGGAAAAAAAAAAAGAAAGAAAAAAAAAGAAAACATAGAGTGGAATGGTATTTTTCAGCCCACACCTGGAAATTTCAGTGTGCTGAGTTCCAACACTTCAGAGTATGAACCATGGCAAAGGAGAGACTAGCCCCTGTCCTCGCCACTTGTCTTCTGCAGCATTTATACAATGAAAGGTGCTAAGAGGAATGGTGCAGGATGAATGCAGTGAAATTCAAACAGCAGCTGAAAGCTGGACTAGTGGAAGAGAAAGACATTGGCACAGTAAGTCCAGTGCAGATTAGAGCTAAGGGGAACTAAACGAAACAGTGAGTTCAAGTGCAAGCAAGGAAAGGAGAAGGAAAGGCATGGGGGGAAGATGCCTCGGAAGATGAGAACTTAGAACTATCAGCTGAGCAACAGTAAAGTGATCCAAACAAGAGCTAGAGTGAACTCGTTGGAGACACAGTGCCTCATCATAAAAGGAGCAATACTGAGACCAAAAGAAAATTGCTCACTGTCCAGATCTCTTGCCTGTGAATTTAACTTTTGGAATGGCTGGAAGAACAACAAATCAGAGCACAATCTCACTGAAATGGCATTTACAGAGGCTGAGATGCAGTGGCATGGGCAACTTTAAAACTAATATTTTGTAACTTTGAAATGCTTTGGCTTTGAAACTATTATTTCTTTCTTTTTGCTTGTTGTGCATGATGTAAGCTTGTTCCATCCTAGCAACTCATTGAGGCAGAGATTGCTTTTTTGCCCTGTTTTTGCACACCACTTGCTGTAAAGTGTTGTGGTTCATGACTAGTGCCATTCCATGTCATGTTAATGCAGATAGGAAATAGTATGCTGGTAGAGATCTATAATAAAAGCTAAATGTGAATTCTAACAGTGGAGGAAAATGGTTTGGTACAAAATGTTGGGAAATTATTAGATGCACCAGGCAAAAATAACAAGTGGAAAATCGGAGGTGAGTACCAAAGAATGGTTCTATAAGTGGTTAGGTGAGGCTGTTGGGCAGCCCACTGTGGAAGCAGCAGAAGCCCCTCAGCTGGGACTTGGCTGAAGATGAGACAACTCTATTCAGAAGGCACAGGCCTTTACAGGGTCTCAGACACTGAATGGTCTGGATGCTCCATCTCCAGCTTCTGTGATTCTGCACAGCCTTCCCCAAAAGCCAACACGATGGAGCACATCAAAAGACGCGATACTCACAGACATTTCTTGAGCTGAGAACTATGAAAAGAAAGTTGTTCTCATCCATGAGCTGAAATTGAGAGTGCACACTAACCCAAAAGGATGTCAGCTCAAAGAGCACTGTATGAAAATCTTATAAAGCTCTGCAACACTCCATAAATAATTTTCAAACAGGAAGCTTTTTGTTTCAGTGATAACAATACTAAAAAGGAAGAATGGCAAATATCCATGAAAAGAAAAAAAAGGCTGAAACAATCTGCACTCTATATTGATGATAGTTTTAATCACTTCCAGAGTTACATGCACAATTATCAGTCACTTATTACGAAAATGATCATTACAGAGGTTTAGATTAATACAGGCTGAAGCCTGGTGTCGTGTCAGTGGTGCACCACGTGATGGGCAGACCATGGAATAAACATTCTAGCATGTCACCGTGCTATAAATCCTACAAATGAAAGAAATTAAAAAGCCAGGAGCAATTTTGAAAATGATTTATGATTGGCGGTGCACTTAGGAGTGCTTTTATTGTCACAGGAACATCTCCTTTCACATCCTTAAGGTGAATGCACCACTCTGCTTCGCTCTGAGGTTGTCAGGACAGCCTGTGACTGCGTGAGGTGTGGAGGCAAGCGCTTGGGCTTGCCCTGAGTGCTGGTGAATATATGTGCACTTAGCAGTGTGCAACTGCTTGTGAGGGTTAGCTTTGCACAGCCTGAGGGTGACAGAACAGCAAATTGCTTCTGACACTTAAAGCATGCGAAAAGGCACCAGTTGTGGGGTTGTTTTTTTGTTTGTTTGTTTGTTTTCTTTTACGGCTATATTATAACTCCACTCTGAAGTGCACGTATAAACATTTTATAACATAGGTTTGGACTAACACTTGAAAAATAACCTGAAGACTGGTTCTTTAGCAGAAGGTATTCCTACCAAAATAGCAGTCTGTTGCAAGTCAAACTTTTTCTCCATGCATAAACGATGCAGAATTTAGTGTACTTCTAATGTAGATGTTACTAGAAGTTTTACTAAAATATCATGTTAGTATTAATATGGATATGTTATCTTAAATAGAAAGTGAATTCACCTAGAATTGAAAGACAAAATATTTTAGTTTGCAAGCACTGTATTGAGCTGCCCATGTAAAGAATGGCAGCAGTGGAAGTGAGTGAATCATAAAAACATAGAATACACAAAGTTGGAAGGGACCCATAAGGATCATCTACTCCAAGTCCTGGTTCACAGAATCACAGAATTGTAGGGGTTGGAAGGGAACTCTGGAGGTCATTGAGTCGAACCCCCCTGCAAAGCAGGCCTCCTGCAGCTGGCTGCACAGGTAGGCATCCAGGCAGGTTTTGAATATCTCCAGAGAAGGAGAATCCACAGCCTCCCTGGGCAGCCTGTTCCAGTGCTCTGTCTTACTGTGAGGAAGTTCACATGTTGGTGCAGAACTTCCTGAGCTCAAGTTTATGGCCATTCCCTGCGGGAACACCCAAAAATCAGACCACGTTACCGAGATTGTTGTCCAGGAACTTCCTCAACTTCACAAGCTCAGTGCCATGGTCACTTCCCTGGGAAGCCTGTGTCAATGCCCAGCCACTCTCTCAGTGAAGAACTTTTCTCTGATACCCAACCTGAAAGTGAAAGCTTGGATATCCAAGCAGGATAGTTAATCCTCCCCCAGGCCAGTGATACTGTGCCACGGGCGCAAACCTATGTGATGCCTTCCTGGTTCCTCCTTTGAGTCTGCCTTCAAGCATTTGGACTTGTGCTTTTCATTCTTCTGGGATGGCATGAGGACTTTCCACAGCAGCTTGCCATATACACACACCCAGCAGGGCTGGCTGGTTAGATATCTGCAGTTAGAAGCCAATGTCATCTCTGCTGCTTGCATCCACAACTGTAATAAAGCTTTTAAAAATATATTCTACGTGGTTGTTTATTCAAGGAAAAGGCTTATAGCTGTCTTAGAGTTGCCTGTCATTAGGTGACGGTGAATACCTGTTTCAATCTAAAACATCTCTGCCAGAGCAATGTTTCCATGTCTGACTTCTCAGAAAGGGTTAATTTTGCATCTCTGTACTGATCCTTCTCCATCCTCAGGCTGCATAGAAAAACAACTTTAAGAACTTGGTTGGAGGTCGGCTCTTCAAAGCTAGCAGCTCAGGGGCTGTCTTGTGATACCCTGCGTGTCTTTGCTTTTCCTTCTCTGGTCTTTAAACTCCTGCGAGGTTCTTTCACCCTTCTGCAGGGATACACAGCCTCCTCTTGTCAAAGTGGCTGGATAACAACAACCAATGGAGAGGATTGTGAGTGTAGATGCTGTGTGTAAGTGGGGTGCCCCATACTATTTGCCTTTATAAGCCTGAAGAGGAAGAAGATGGCCACTAAGTAGATTAAGGAGTATCCAGGGTCCTACAAAGACACTAGTGAAGAAAAGAAGGTGTCAGCCAGAAAATGTGCATAAAAATGAGTAACATGCAAAGAGAGAGGCCACACTTCGTGCTCAGCTCCCTCAGGGTTGGTGCTGCCAAGTTTACTGTGGTTTACAGTGCACACGGGGGAGGCTGACTGCCTTGAGGTGCCTCCTCACCCTCAGGGGGCACATCACCGTGTGTGGATGTGAGAGGAAGGGGGGTGGTGTCAAAACCCTGAAGGAGGAGCTGCTGCTGAGGGGCAGCGCTGAGCTCTGCTCTGTGTGACAGCGACAGGGCCCGAGGGAACGGCATGGAGCTGTGTCAGGGAGGGCAGCTGGGGGTGAGGGACAGGGGCTGCACCACAGGGCGGTGGGCACGGAACGGGCTGCACAGGGTTGTGGGCACGGCCCCGAGTGCCAGAATTTGAGGGACGCTGGGACACTGCTCTCAGACACAGGATTTGGATTTTGGGTGGTCCTTTGCAGAGCCAGGTGTTGGGTTTGATGATCCTTATGGGTCCCTGCCAACTTGGGATATTCTGTGGTTCTGTGATTCTATGAATCTTATGGAAGGCTTTTCTTGAATTTGTGTTTACTTTTGTAAGCGTCTCATATTTTGGTTTCTCTGTTATGCTTGATAAAGATGTTGGATGTATCAATCACTGATTGCCAGTTAATTACATGCCATTAATAAATCAATACATTTCTTTGATCCTGATTTAACTTAAATTATTGTGAATTGAGCAGCTTTTCCCTGCAACAACACTAATCTTTCTCTGTCTGATTTCTCAGAAATAAATAAACCAATAATGTTCTAAAACAGACAGCCAGAATGTGGGTGTCTGTGCACATCATACCTCCTCCATCACATCGAATAAAAGGGGCAGGATGAGATTAAAAAAGAACTAGATAGTAAGGGGGACATTCCCCATAGCACTGGAAATGAAGTGTACAGCTGAAGTTGATGAAGTACAGCTGAAGAAGCTGTACAGTGCTTTCCAGGGTGGCAGTAACTCTGGGTGGGGATAAGTCCAACAAACTCTTGCAGCACAGAGAGAGCACTGCAAGCTGTACAAATTGTGCTAAGGGAAAGTGCATGGACTAGAGCTGTCGTAAAACGAGAAAGTACAAAGAAGATTTTAAGCCATTTAAGCTTCCTCCTTGTGAAGTCTGTGCTGAGCCCCTGCGGGCTTGTAGCTCAGGAGCTTCCAGGGCCCTGTGCAGACCAGGTGTTAGTTTGCTCTGTGCATCTCATCTGCTCTTGATCTCTCTTCCAGTTTTACTGACAAGGCTGCTGAGTAGTGGCTGCTCTGACAGCAACGGGCACTTGTGGATCCCTATTTAACAAGAACTAACCTGAGAGAAATTCTCCATCTGCATAGTAGCCTTATGGTCCTCCTTTTTTCTAATTTGCATTGATTTAGAAATGCTAAATCATAATTTCAGCAAGGCAGATGCTGCAAGAAATGGAAAATGCAAAAAGAGTGATATAATCACCGTGTTATATTTGAAACAAAACTGTTCCCCTGAAGGACATCTTTGCTTGTGTCAGCTTGATCATGAGTTCTCCATCCTAAATGGAGGGAGGGGTTGGTCAGAAATGGTGGCATGGGAGCCACACACCTCAGTGGATTTAGGCACTGCAGTCCCACTGCACAGCCTACACATCCCAACTAATGATATTCCAGCATTGGAATTTGAACTGCTCATGCACAAAGTTATATGTATTTTTGTAATGGATCTGTTGGTGTCCTCCCTGAAGTTGGTGTCAAATCTGCCAGTCAACTGACCTCCATTCTCAGAGAGAAATCTCACTTTCACAGTTTGTAAGGATATATGCCTTGCCTCCCAGGGCCTTCTTCTCTCTCTCTCTCACTCTTCCCATCAACACTCCAGCATGAAAAAGGGATGCCATCAGGCACAGTTATTAATACATAATAGAAGTGCCATGTGTGATTGTCTGTGAATATTCCAGTGTTTTATGTAACGCAGATTTAGAGATTTCATTGTAAAGTCATTTTAAACTCTGAACTAATGGGTAGTTTGGCAACAGCCTCTAAGTATGAAATCATTATTAATTCCTTTAGTACCATAATAACATTGATTTAGATGAACTCTTATAACATAGAAATTGTATAGTATTTAGCTGTAATTAACGTCCCCTAATTAGGAAGTGTTGCCAAGTAGTTTTCTCTGCTGGCTCTGTTGTACTTAAGTGCAGCTGGATGAAAATTAACCACAAAGGGAACAGCTTGTGTTTTATGTGAAGTTTGCCTATGATTGATTAAAAAAATATTCCTTGGTACTTTATTTTATTATCAAAAAGTGTGCACTGGATTATCAGTGTTACAGAGAGCCACAAAGTCCACATGCCATAAACTGCACCAACATTTGTATAGAATGTTAACCCAGTGACGTAGCTACATATTCACAAAACTCATAGATGTATTTTGCCTTAATACCTCGAGTTATCACAGTAAAAATAAATTGATTTTCATGTGGCGATCATTAATAAAGTCTCGAGAAATTTAAGAAGAATTAACAGAATTTAATGTCCACTCAGAGGACAGAGTCATGTGCTGCAAGCTCAGAGCATTTGTTGATGTGAAAAATGCTGACATTTTTGGAAATTCAAATTATAAATGAAATACTGCTGTCAGTTTATTGTGCAACTTCGTAGCATATGGTGCTTCTGCTGGTGGGTGTTATTTCAAAGTTTGCAAATCACACTATGAGAGTGTCCCTCTGGTGAGCTTTTGCAATGCTTAGCAACTGTGAATCAAAAGTGACAGTACAGAGGAAGAGGGACTAAAAAAAAAATCTGCCTCTAAGACAGTAGAACAAAGTACACGATAAGTTAATACATTTTTACAGGGGGAAAAAAGAGGCCAACACGCTAAAGCTAAAAAAGATCCAGTGCCTTCATTCTTGCACAATAATGCACCAAGTCTTCTAAATTGTTAAAATAAAAACATGGTATCTCCCTCCCAGTCTTTTTGACTTCAGTATGACAAGGGAATTAAAATAACTTTCAAAATTAGGAAAGTTGCTTCAATACATAATGTGGGCTCCTCCAGATGTTTCTTCTATCCATCTGACTGACAAAAAGTTTGTACTGCCACAAAATAGCACTGGCCATCTGAAAATCATTCCCCACAAGCATGATAACATGGAGGAAAAGCATTAGCTAGAAACAAAATTTAAGTGCTCTCTTAGCCTGGCATAAAAAGGGATTTCAACTAATTGGGTATAAAATACACCACAATAAAGTAAATTTAATTACAATAATACAACACCTTCCACCACTGTTTTCGAGACTAGTACCCAGTGGCTCTCTTTACATGCACATACACTATCAGGAATTGAATAGAAATTTTGATTCATTGTGATTTGATCTGACCACTGTTGATACTTGTTGTTCTGCTCCAGGTAGTGATTTTTGGTGCCAGCATGCAGCCGTGATATGTGTACAGGCCTCATCACTTTGCCAATCAAGCTGGCTGAGAATAGAAAGTGATGGAGCTGTCAGTAGCAGTTCAACCATAAGCAATTCTAAACTAAGCAATTTGGAAATTTAAATAGTTATAATGACCAAGATTTTCTACGTTGGCCCTTAATTACTGGAATGTCAATTCAGCTCAAAATTGCCTTTCTCAGGTAATGATAATTCTTAGAAAAGTCTTTGCTCATACACCCACCCATAGCACTCATTAAGTCAAACTTCTTCCTTTTGTCTGAGGAGCTGTCAATTTTATGTGACATCACCAATCATCTGCCATCTAAAAAATGTCTGGGCTGTCTTGCTGAAGGCAGGCTGATTCTCTTTTAGCTGCTGTGCACTCCATGGTGCATAGCCTGCTCTTAAAAGCACTGTTGGACCAAAAGATGTCATTAGTTGTGTAGTCTTGGCACCACTAAACGGTGATCCACTCAAGTTTGACTGTGGGCATCTTGGCTGAAACCTAGTGTCTGTGGAATAGCAGTACACTTTTTATATATGAAGGAAAATTCTGCTTCCCAGCCCTTTGCAGCATTCAACATTGGAAGAGAAGACAGATGTCCCCTCCATCACTTCTTCTGGAAAGGAGAAAGAGAAGGAAGTCGTTGGATTCACTGTGTCAGGGAGTTCCCTCTGAGATGGGCGTAAGATAGAGAGATGGGCAGAATGAACTGTGTGTAAACATATTCCCATACTTATTCTATATTATTTCTTACATGTCTTTTACATCAATCTGCTATTGCCAATTCAGAAACATTTGTATTGCAATTCTCTGTGCCAACCTATGCTAATAGACATTTCTGGTTGTTTTCTTTTTGAAATAAATGAAAAGTAGGCAAAACCATCTCCATGAGCAGAAGGTGTCTATGAGCAATCAGTTTTTCCTGTAACCCATATTATATGACTGCTTCCCACTAAAGACCAACAGCACTTACAGCTGTAGCTACAGAACAACTATGTTGTGGTCCTCTCTTCCAGATGACCTGGAACAAATTTTGCCTTCTGCCCTCATGGGTAATACTGAATTAGAGGGGAATCAAGAAGAAGTGAGAATAGTACAATCACATCTGCTGAAGAAAGTCTGTCACGGGTAGAGGGTAATCAAAAAATACTTCAACGTTCTGACTAATTCACAGAGTTTGCTACCTCGTCATGATGGTGTTTCATGTGCCCTAAGGTAGTATTATACCTCTCCAGACACCATGACCAGTAATAGCATTGTTTTTATGTACAAAAAAAAAAAAAAAGCACAAAAAAAACACACACACACACACAAAAAAACAGGTAAGGAACTTTGATATTGGTTTGAAAAGTTCTCAATTTATTTTCCTTCATTAAAAACAGAGAGCTTTTCTATGCTGTCTCCTTGAACATGGCACCCTCCCTTCCAGGCCCTACACACTGAGTGTACCATTCCTCCACATCTGGAACAGCTGCACAGGGGTTGCAGTCTCATTCTTCCAGTTAAACTCTTTCTTATTAGTTTGGCTGCAACTTGTTTACTTTCTCTCCTCACTCCTGATTCTTGGCATGCACACAGTGAAATAGTAGGGGCCTTAGGCACTTAAAACAAACAAACAAACAAAAAAGAAACCCTCAATAAATCCCCCTAAGAGACCATTTTAATTCTGCTTCTGCTCTTGATGTGCAACTTCTTACCCTACTATCCCCCTAGAAGCAGTTTATTTCTGTCTGCCAGCACTGCCAAAAGTGACAAAATCCTCTTTCCCACCCACCATGTAATTGCTCTGTTGTTGCCCTTCCCACACATGCCTGTAGAAAGAAAGCTCTTGCTTTATTTGTACTGCTGAAGTGAATAGCATCCCTTCCTTCCCTCTCTCTCTCCCTACGTGTGGCTTTCAAGTAGTCACACTATCATTATTTGTTGCTATTCTGGAGGAGCTCCCCATCTGAGAAACAAGTACATTTGATACGAAAACAGAACAAGGGCCCCATCCTGATCCTCTAGCTGGCCTGAGGAGTTTGATGCTTACAAGGAATTCAGGAGCAAATATTGCAAGTAAAGATCAAAATTAAAGCATGTTCAGAGGAAGAGTCATAAAACAAGAAAATCAGGGGACCCGGCTGTATTTGCAATTGCGTTTTTCTTATTGGAAAGTCTTTGGGACAGAGTAGCTCCCTTTGTTCTGTGCTTGCTCAGAGTTGCGTTGTTAATTTTAGTCTATGACAGCAAAATTTTCAATTGTAGTAGTGATATTTTTACTTTTCTGGCTGTTCACTCTGTCCACAGAAAACAAAACCTGTTCTGGAATCATTTTTTTCCAATGCTTTTGGGCTTATTTATCCATTTATTTCAAAGGTACACAGCAGATTGATTTGCACACCTCATTCTTGGTGCTGAGTGTATGATTACAAGAAGACCACAGCACTGCTCCTAAATACATCGTCAGAAATGATTTGTTCAACTTGCCTGAGGAAACTGACCCCTATTTCTTGTTAAATCTTCAAAATTCAGCTTTATGGAAACAAAAAAAATGCAGTTTCAGAGCCACTCACCTCTAAGGAAAACGATACACAATATATTTTTCTTAATACAGTTTTATTTCTTAATAAAAAATTGCGGTAACATAGCCTCAACTGGAACAGATGCTTGTTACAGACATGCTAAGTTGTTCACATAGTTTTTGCTCTTCTCTCTGATTTGGCAATGCTGAATTGGTAAAAAGCCAGAGATGCATTTTTAAATAATAGGGATGTCATTTGTTTTACATTCAGCTTCCTATTGTATGCAGCTTCACATTTTTGCAGTGACAACTGTCTCACTGTCTGCGGAAAAAAAAAAAAAACCCACTCCATAACAGTGGTTTAAATCACACATTTGCTCTTCCTTCAAGCAGTGGCAGTTGTCAAAACCTGTTGCTCTCCAGTAGGGGAGCCTTTTAGAGGTATTCCAGTGCTGGCTCCATGCAGACAAAATGCATTAGAGGCCATTCAAACACCACATCTAAACAATGGCACAAACCTGCTTCTGCCCACTTCATCCGTGAGCAGTCCTGCAAAGCACGCAGAGGGCAACTGGTCTCCTCCCAGCTGCTGAGCACTACCAAGCATATCAAATATCAAATATCAAGGACTGATAGAAATTTACTTGTATTGCTTCCCAACTGTCTATTTACGGTATCAGTGGGAGTGTTATCAAAGACAGCAAGAAAGCCCAAGTTGGGAGAAAACAAACAGAATCTGACTGTAGCAGAAGCATGATGAGCTAACCATGAATTTATATGTCTCTGTGTGTCCAAACCTCTCTTGTTTCTCTCAAGGTCTCCTGCTCAGCACTAGCTGCTTTACCCTAAAACCTACTTTTTATTCAAACTTCCATTTTTTTAGAATTAATGAATTAATTTTTGAAACAGCCCAAGCTTACTTCTGAAGAAGCTGTTTGGAAATGCCCTTCCTCTCCTGCCTAACCTGAAGAAACGTGTGCTGGGAGAGCACTTTATTATGCTACTGGCAATGATGTTCTGATGATGCACAAGCCGGGCATTGGCTGTGCAGGTCTGTACTCAGTTCCCAGTCCTTCACTCTGCTTTTGTAGCCATTGTAGGACTTCCTCTCTCCAGCTCAGTAATTGTCAAGTTTCTCTAGGTGTGTCTGATTGATTTTGGATCCAACCCTCAGAGGATTGCAATTTCACATTGCAAAACCCAGCACTGTGGTTTTGGTGATGCTACAGCATTTAAGATCAGGCACATATAGTCATGAGCTTTTTTCTCAGCTTCAGGAGCTGAGATCCACATGCCTGACCTTAACCACCAGGCTACATACAGGTGTGCTCATGCAGCTGTGCCCTAGCATGGCCCTGTGTGAAGGTGGGCAGCCTTCACTCCTATTCTCTCCTCAAAAGCCAAAGAACTTCAGTACTAATTGGGCCACAGAGAGAGGAGAGGGAGTGTGTATGAGCAACGGGGACTGTGTGGCTCTTCAGATCATTATTTAGAACTTTCCTCTGAGAGGGAGAGTGTTGGGTTCCAGTGCACGCTCTTAGAACTTGATGTATTTTACATTACATGGATTTTACACAGATAAAATACAGAAGGAGCTGTGACTGGAACTCAAGACTCCCTCTTTCAAGCCAAATGCCCTGACCACAAACCTGGCTGTGGTCTTCCTTCTTCTCTCTGGCCAAATCATTGCTGATTCTCTTCTACATGGTGGCTCAGCTCTCATAAGAAGACTGGGAAAGGCAAAAAATTTCAGACTCCTCAGAGAGAAGCAAATGTACAAATATATTGCTTGGAGATCTTAGGCTTAGACATGATCAGACTTAGCTAGCAAGCTGGTCGGCCATTTCAAGATTAAGATTGCTTCTCTGGGTGCACAAAGATGGACTGGAAAAAAGGACTTTGGAAAACGTGCAAATAGAAAATTGATTATAAAAGCTTGAGTCAAAAGGTAGGGTTCAAATAGGACTGCAGATTGTGTTACTTGCATGTTTCATTGAAGTTCTACTGAGCTATCCCAGTCTTCTGTCCTCTTTAGAGAGTGATGCGTCCCCCTGTTCAGCACCACCTCATTCAGCTGACAAGGTAACTAAGTTTGAAGCATTGTATCTCCACTGGCTCTGACTCCTTCCTATTTTAAGCAATCGTACATGGAATGAAAGACAAGCAGATATTTCTTAGGCAGTCAGAGGCATTTAGCTTTTGGTTGTGTGACACAGGAGGAGAGACGCACCAACCAACCAACTTCTTGCCTGAACTTGGAGCTCGTCCTTCCTTCACAGCTGACATTTATCCTTCTGCCAAATCAAATCAAATCCCGCTCTCACAGCCATCCCCAAAAATGCATTTACATCCAGTCCAAGGCTCCCAACCTCGTGCCAGCTCTTCACACGCGTCAAAGTGCCTGGTGGAAAGGAGAACATCCTTATTAAACACACCTGCTTTGGTTTGCTGGACAAGAGCCTATTCCCATTTACAAGTCAGGCATATCACTGCTGAAGACAGAGGAATCATTCCTTTATACGCCAACTCTAAGAGCAAAATGCATCCCTCCATTTACGTGAAGTGTAAACCTTCACTTTTGCCTTTAAGTACCCACTGCCAGCTCCACATTGATTGTACCTTCCATTAATTTAAATCCCAAATTCATTTGGCTCATGATATGCTGCACTAATATATGAGGAAAAGAGTGGCCTTGCTCATGAAATATTTCAGGTATAATTGGGAAACTGTGGCTACAGATGCAATCCAGGAGCATTTTGGGTTGGTAACCAAGGCAACACATTTTGCTTCAAGACACACTTTTCTGTTGATAATCTATTGTAATGCCAGTAATTGCAGCTGACAAGGCTCTGTTTGTTGTGAGAGATAATTAGCACTTGAAATAAAGTAACAGATTTAAATAAATTGAGGGGAACTGAGTGGTGTGACCTGATCGCTTTAGAAACAAACAGGAGTGTTGGGAGCCTGCATGCGGTGTGTTGTTAGTGGTGGCCTCCTCAGTGGCTGAACAATACCAGCATTTATTAGGCATTGTTTAATTGGGAATTACAGTCCCCTTCGTGATGAAAACGCTTTTTCTGTTTCTCACCCAGGTTATATTTACAATATAAATTATGTGTTAGAAATAAAACAATAAAAACTCTACAGAATAAACTATTGATGTTTTCATCTGCTTGCTCTTTTGCCTAGCACCTGATATGCTTAAAAGATGATGTTTTTAAGTAAATAAGCATTTTGGACAGCTGCAGGGTTTTAAGAGATCCTTGCACCCTCTGCTGAAGGGTGTGCAGGAAAGACTGTTCATGTAGCATGTAGCAGGAATGTCCATATGGTCAGCAGGCAGCAAAGGCGCTTCAGCTCAATGCCAGTTTACTCAAGGCCAGGTTGCATGGCTTAGGTTGTGAACACAGCTCCTTGGTTGGTGTTTGTATTAGCTATCGACATATTTGAAACTGGGTGAGCAAGCCAGGGCTGCTGCCTGTTGTTCGACCATGGCCGTTGCAGTGGGGGCTGTTAGCTGGAGGAGTAGGATGCATGCTAGAACCACAGCACCTCTGGGGCTCTCCAAATAAAGCCACTCCATGTCTTGCTTTTCCTTTGCTTTTAAGGCACAACTGCTTGCCTCAGTGCATAACAAGAAAAGGAACACTGTCCTACTAATACTTGTGTGAGGCAGGAATTGAAAGTATTTTACATCAACTTGTAGCTGCTAAACTGAGGATGCTTCTGTGATGCAAATTAACCTCTTAAAGGCTTTGTGAGACTCTTTTCCGTGGTCTCTGGGCATCAGTTTTGGCCTTCAAGAGAAAATGAGATTTCCTAAGAAAATGAGGTCTGATAGTTTACTTCAGAAGCTCAGGCTGGGCCGCTTTGTTAGGATCAGCAAATTGAGCCTGCAGGTCAGCAGCATCAACCCTAATGGTAGGCTACTTCTCTCCTGAAAGCCAGAATGTCTGGAGATAGAGCAATTCAGCTTCTTCATAGGCTCTCACCAAACATGCAAAACCACCTGTCCAGGAAACTGTATCATAACCTGTTTGAAAACAGTCTGTTGTGTAAATGCATTCATCTCATGGCAGGCCAGAAGGCAAAATCAGTATCCTCTCAAGATTTCCTCATAGACATTAAATGACTTTCTATGGCCACTAATATTGTTTATTTCCTCCATACTTCATCAAAAAGACATCTCTGTTATTCTCAGGATAGCAGGCACACTATTTCTCCAACAAACATTAATCAACTGTTCACATCAGAATCATGCATTCATGATACATTACTGTTCATAGACCCTTTAATACAGGACAGTGATATTCTCCTGAGCCCAAAATCATATTATTGCTTTCTTTCCACAAGTGGGGACCGTGGTTAAAGGCACCAGAACCAGATACAGCAGTTTGCTAGACCCAGCTGAAGTTACAGATGTGATCAGGAGAGGAGACAACCTGGAACCCAGGGGCCATGCCCTCCCACATGCTCAATTTTCTGTACAAGTTCTTGAGAAGCAATCAAATAAAGACTGTGTTAAAAACACAAGTGGAGTGCATAGATTATGATAATCTTTCTTTTGTAATCAGCAATTTAGTGCCGCCAGGCAATGTTTTTGCTTTTTAAATGCTTTGAAACACACAGAAATGTTGCATCTATACGTTATTTAAAAAACAACAACTAATGATCTGCAGTAGTTCCCCAGGAATTAAAAATTGCTTACAATTTATAGCATATGCAGGATCGTACTGCAAATCCCATCCCATCCCCAGTTCTAAGTAGCTCATAAAAATGGCCTGTTTATTTTCTAAAACGATCTGCATAAAAGGATTAAGTTTATTTATTGTAAAAATTAACATCTTTCTGAAACAGTAATGACTATATCATCGAGGAATGTTCTCTCCCTGAATGCCTCCCTCGGCACTGCTGTACAAGGAGACCTGCATTTATAGTCTCCTAGAATAGAGTTAATGCTCATAAGACTCCGCTCTTGTACGCCTACAGCTAAATCATGGAATCTAGCAGATGGTGTATGTGTGTTTCCTAATGCAATGTCTTGTATATGTGTAGTTGTCATAATTAAATAATAACTCCCTACACCGTCTCATGTAACAGGAGAATTTCAGCCACATTTCCCATCAGAGTGAAGCCGTCAAACCCAACTTGTGGGAAGATGAAGTAGGCTACAAGGAAACTAATATACCGAGTACCCCCCATCACCTTCTCTCAGGAATAAAATGAGTTCTTCTCTGTGCAGCCAGTCCTCGTTAAAAATTAAGTAGGAGCATCTCAGTCCAAAAACTGTTGGATACTATAGTCCCAACACATTGCTGAGGTTAAGTAATCTGTCCTTGAGAGAAAGGAGTCTGGCTTCATCTGTTTGGGATTTCCCCTGCTTTTTCTCGGTCATTGTCATGACAGAGAAATTATGGACATCTGCAGGAGGAGTGCTGGTGAGGCAAGGCAATTTGCAGCTATCATCTTTGTAAGATAAATGCCACAGCTGCTTTTTATATTCTTTTATGGATGGAAGAGAGAATGATAGGTCTCTGCAGATATTCATTCTTTCCTTGGCTTAGAGAAAGAATTAAGTTGTTGATTACGCCCAGCAAGAAACATCTCTGTTCAAACTGAGGACAAATGTAACTTATTTTAAGGGATACAAGTTTAACAATTCCAGTATTATCCTTCACTTTGCGGCAGAAAAATCCTTTTGCTAAGGATACTATAAATGCCTGGAACAGATGAAAGGCATTTAGCTTTTATTTCATACTAAAAATTAGAATGTGAAATCGAGAAAAGTATCTTTCAAATAGGAGTCTGCAAGTGAAAAAGGAGGCAGTGGGAGCTATCTGTCTCTCCTGTGCACAGAAAATACAGGGATACGTCTGCTGCTGGTCCCCTTTTGCACAACCTCTGTCTCCAGGCCAGTGCTCTCGTCCTGCTCACAGCCTGCACCTCACTCTTGCAGCACTGGGAAGCAGCAAGCAGCACCTCCCTGCAGCTTTCCCTTCTGCAAGATGGCAGAGAAGGAGGTTATCATTTCTCCTCCTCTTTCTCAGCTTCAGAGAACTGATGATTCCAGCCAGGTTTCGTTCTAAGCTTTGCAAGGAGCCCTGTCCCCTTTGCAAACAAATCACTCCTCTATCTTCAGGATCCTAACATCCTCTTTTGGTTTATAAAAGGGAAGATGTATTTGACCAGGAGGTATGAATGGCTCTCTCAGTATTTTTATTTCACAGTGATCATTTTGCTGCGTGAGGGAGAAAAAAATAAGAGAGAAAAAAAGTGCCTTTAAATTTCACATCATACAGTCTAGTAAACATTCAAGGGTTGCTACTGCCATGGAAAGCTCCTAAGAACAACAAACTCACTTTTTTAATATATTTTTTCTTAAAGTTTGCACTGTAATAAATATTCATGCCATATTCCCTTCACAGTGTAGCTGCTGGAGAACACACAGTAATCTGTTTAAGGAGAACATGAATCGGACTGATAAAAATAATTGGTTGGGTTTTTCTTTTATTTATTTATTTATTTTTAATGTTTTAAATAAAGCTGTCAAAGGTTCATGCGGTAATGAAGAGCTTTGTTGTTATGACAACTGCTTATTCTTCTCCCTTTGAAGAAGCCTGCAATTCGATAGGCAAAACATCAGGAATAATTAAAACAAATGGGAAGTGAAGACAAAACATCTGCTATGAAAAATTTAGAAAAATTTAGAAAAAAATAGAAAAATCCCACCCGAAACCTTAGCAGTGTCTCACTTGTGCAGTGACAAACTTGAGGTAGAATTCCTTCGTATCAGCAGTGTGGGCACACTCAGCAGCTGCTGGGGTTTGGGCATCCACGCAACTGAAATCCCACCTATTTGTAAGGGCACAGGGTGACTCCTTCATGTATCTACTTCCTCTCCAAAGCGTATCCTTATCAAAGAAGTCTACTTTCAGAAGGTAATTATGCGATAGGCGCATTCCTCCATTTTAAATGAGCAATAAATTGAAGTATGGCCTCCTAATATTTGGTGAGCTGGGCTAGTTTCTTTCATGACAGGTGGCGCCTGCTCTGCAGGACAGGGACTGTGGGGCAAGGAGAGTTTTGAGAAGGGTGATGTGGATGGAAGGGTTTGGGGATCCAGTAGGGTTTTCCTTTAGATGTGAATGCAGGCACTGCTGGAGAGGCCTCTAGAAGATGAGGTAGCCCTCAGAGTTCTGACTGGGCACATACTGAAGGTCCTCATGGTTTTAATGCATCTCCATGTGAGCAGCTAAGGCTGTCCATAGCTGAGATGATAAGTGGCCAGCTGTGGTGTGGGGAGCTGTGTACATGCACCAGGAGATGCACCTAGCAGAAGTATTCCTCTTGTCTGGAGCTAATGTTAGGCATAAGGAAAAAACACACTGTAGACAACTACTAAAAATTTCGGAAGGTTTTCCCCAAAACATATTTTTTCCTCATTGTTATCTGACTCTCATGAGCTGTCCTTCCCAGGGGACATGTGACTGTCAGACTTCAGTCTACGTATAATCAGTCTACGTATAATAACTAATCTGCTAACACAGAGTTTTACTTTTCAAACTGCAAGACTTAACCCCTTAGAGTCAGTACAACAGGAGGGCAACAAGTACGCATTCCTGGCTCTGTAGTGTTAATAAACTCAGCATTTGGCAATAAGCTAGCATGGCACACACTGTGCAGAGACCAGCTTCAGGGATGCCAGCATTCTTGCTGTGCTTCTGACTTCACAAGACACTTTGCAATAATTTCTGTAGATTTGCATGCCAACGCACACTACCAGGTGACTGCGGTCTCATTTTGCAGTTCTCTGAGGCACACACTGCTCTCCATTGCTCTATCCACTTGGAAATAAGCCAGCACGCCTGAGCAGCAGCATTTTAACTGCTGTGTTGTCTTGCTACCTCCATTTAGAAGCTTGCATGTTTCGTGAAGTCTCTTCTCAGTACCTCTGTGCACTCATTCGTTCAGCTAAGATACAATTCCAAAAAAGTGAGGATTTCAATGTTCCCACTGAGAAAATGTGGTCCCCACTTATTACCCTCTTCTATGCAGAGAGATTTCAGACATCCAAGAGAAGACTATCTTGCTAAGAAGGTGGCAGGATTTAGAAATAAAAGCAACTGTATGGCAGTTGCAACTGCAGGTTTTTGGGAAACTTATGTAGGAGTCTTTGGTAACAAGAAAACAAACAAACAAAAAACCAACACCAACCAACAAACATAACAAAACAAAATTCTCACCGTTAATATCCAAACAAAACAGAACAAATAAACCAAACCCAACCAATCACCACCACCAAACCCAACCATATTTGACTTTCCCCCTCCCACTGACTGTATTCCTCAGTTGATCATACACGGGTCTCTAGGCTTGACACTAGATGGTGCTAGGATGATGGTGAGTGGGGATATTCAGTTGGAAAATTCTGGGTGGAAGAGCACTGTAGGTTGCAAATGATTACTTGTCAATAATACATCTGCTCTAGAGCAGCTAATCCATTACTATCTGTCTATGTTAGGCTAACTCACATGCCATTAGCTGGCAGAATGGATGTCTAAGGCTTTGTTTCCCCAGCCTGGCTCTGATACTCTTCTGGAGTGTGTTCCCTCACTTCCTAGATGGAGCATATTCCTAGTAAAGAAGAGATCCTATGAGAGGTGCATGGAACCTGCAGGTGATACTCAGCTTACTTGTACACAAGGCCTGTTCCTATGCATAAAAAATTCATCACAATATACAACACAAGGCTTCACCCCGCCCCTCCTCCCCCATCCCCCCCTTTTTTTTTTAATTGATGAAGCACCACTTGGTGGCAACAGGAAGGCTTTGTGCAAGAATGTCCCAGCTGCAATACCTATGTCTTCATCAGTCAAATCATCTTGCATGGGTAGACAAGCTCGTGGTGTAGCCAGGTATGGTATCCTATCCAATAGTTTTACAAAGTCATTAATTACTAAAGCTCAGAACAATGTTATCTATATATATTATATAAATCTTAAGGTGCCCTTAAATGGAATAACCCCTGTTTTGGCTGTAAGAGACACAAGCAGTGAGTAGCTCTTCATGGATTGCATGCATTTCTCTACTCCACTCTTGCTATGTGTGCAGGGAACTTTTGAGGCAATACTTCATGCACATTCAAAAAGCGTTTTTAAAAAGCAACAATAATTCGTTGGCTATTTGCTATCTAAATGAGTAGTCTCAGATGACCATCTTGTTAATGCACACTGTAAAATATACTGTCCTTGTTCACTGGATGTAAAACAAACGCAGAGATTTGTGGGTTCTGGCAGTTGCTGCTTGCTCAGTAATGCTCATTTGTCTTGTCACAAATATAAAATGTAGATTTTTTTGTATATAAATATTTCTAGCTTGGCAAAGTGATTAAAGACAGAGGATATCCATCTTAAAATATCTAAAGGTATAAAAATGAAAAAGTGAAAATAATAGCAATATTTCACAAGGGGATAGGTCAGAAGACCCAGACATTATTATGTTTTTTAGCCTTTGAAAAAAATGTGGCTAGCCTGACAAGAAACCATCCATCCTTGGAGAGCCACCCCTGACTTCAGTAACACATACCAATGACCCCATCCCCTTCCAGCAGTGACCTCCTCCTGCTCTAAGTGCAGCCTCGTCTGAAGGACCTGGAGATGACTGTGATCCACAGAGCAAACCAGTACTTGGGATACTGCTACTTACTGTGCAGATATTTGCATTCAGAGGGCTAAGATGCTTGGAGTGCAGCAGAAGTGGTAGCATCCAGACAGAGGGGAAGTGAGCAACCCTCGTGTGTGCTTGCAGAAAACAAGGCATATACACCCAGGAGGCAGCTGTTGCCTAAGGCTGGGCGAAAGTGCTGCTTTAAATCTCTGCATACTTCTTTCAGTTACTGCTAGAGAGAGAGAAAAAAAAAATAGTTACATGAAGCATTAATAAGATCTGAAGTCCTTTTGGTAATAACCAGAGAAATCAATGGAACCACAGATGGCAGGAGCATCAAGTGTGCACAGCTGCTGAGCAAAACTTCATGGCATGAGGTGTGGATCCTCAGCTGCAAGAAGGGGCACTGAAACCTGCCTGTCTGACCAGCTGTGTGTGCTCATTGCAATAAACATGCTTGCAGACATGGGCTCTGGTACTGCTGAGAGGGAAAACAGCACCCAAGAGCAGCTCCTTTTACAGTTGCTGAGATGCCTCAGCCTATGTTCTGTTGCTTCCTTCTCAGCGACTGCATGCAACTGCATTGCCACTTCAGGGTCCCAGGGATAGTTATTAGGCAATGGCCAGCAAATTACCTTCATTAGAGTGACAAAATGCAATGCCTGAAGCAACGCAAAAATCTTTGTGCACTGTTATCCCTCATCATCCAAGGGCTTTTAGCTTGCTGCAGCCAGACTGTTGAGGACCCCCATGTATTAGCGCGCAGGCAGAAGACAGGAGATGGTAAGAGATGATCAGACGGCAATCATGGAAACAGATACTTAAAAGATCTTTTCATTTCACCGGGTGATGGACCTGATATGCTAATTGAAACAACATCTGTGTCTGCTCGTGCGATTTCAAACCATGAAAGCTTTGTTTTGACACTGGTGCGATGGAAAAAAGGTCCTCTTCAAAAGAGTAGTAGTGACCTCATTCAGACACACTCGCTTTCATGAAAGGTAAAGATGGCAGGCAAAGCAGTGATGCCAGCAGTTTGTTCCTGAGCAGAACGGGGAGGGGAGGGGGGGGGGGGGGGATCATCACATAGTTTGTCTTTCCAGCAGGCTGATTTCCTTTAGCAGCCTGAATAAGCAGTTGGCTAGTAGCCAGCTGCGGCGGATTTGTCCCGTGTTTGCAAGATCAGTCAGCGAGCAAAGCTGTTTTCAGTTAATAAATATTTGATTTACAAGGTACAGTGAGTAATAAAAAGGGAAGAGAGTTTAGCTGCTGGGAGATTTGTTTAGCACTTTAGTGGGGATAACTAACAACCAGCATTGGTTGTTTTTCCTCCTTCGCATGGCCAGTGGGCAACCAACTTGATCAGTCTTGCTGCATTACAGCTTGTAGTGAGCAGAACTAACACACTGAGCCAAATAGAGGTGGACTGGGATGTATACTGTGCCTTGACAGAAACACAGCTAAAGGGAACATTCGTAGATTCCCCTTTCTTCTTCTCTGCAAGTAACCTGTGATAAATATTGCATTTCTCAGTATCATTGGGAAAAATCAAAACTGTTTGATCCTTTCCATATGATATAGATAGATATATACAAGAGGGGGAAGGACATAACGTAGCAGGTACAGAACAGCCAGCAGCATTTTATCAAAGAAGAAAAGACCCCAGAAGACACTACTAATCAGCCAACTACAGAGTCCTGGGTATTTTGGATGGAGCTGGAAAACAAAGTGGGACCCCACCCCTCCTCCAAAAAAAAAAACCAAAACAAAAAACAAAGAACAAACAAACAAACAAACAAAAAACAGAAAAAAACCCCTGTATTTAAATTAAAAAAAAAACAACGAAAAAAGCAACAACAACAGCAACAAAACAAAACAGAATCAAAAACAGCTACAAAAGGTTGGTTGCATTTTTTTTTTTTCTTTCTTCTTTTTACGTTTTAATTTCCACCTACAGCACTGAGCCTCTAGGTGGGGATGTGGCCATGCAGGCAAGGAAGGAACAGGGCATCCATCGGGTGGCTGGCAGTGCTCTCCTCGCATGGTGCCAAGCGCAGTCTGCTTGCTGAAAGAGCCAATGCTCCTGTGCTTGGTCTCCGGTGCACGGCACACCTCCCGTGTGTCTGTGAGAACATCTTCCAGTCCTTCAGATCTGTGCTTCCCCCTCTTGTGGAAAGGCAGACTAACCTACCCACTTCTCAGGCACAGCTGGTTGTTTCCTTCAGTCTCCGTACAGGAGTTCTGTGTTGGGAAGCAGGCACTAAGAAGTGCAGAACACTACTGTTAGTGTTGTGGTAGTTCATTGCAGATCAAAGCCTCCTTCAAAGGAGAAGAGTAAAAGCTTCTTTCTAGAGGCTCAGAAGGGCAGCGTGGCACCAGAAGTACCATACATAGACAGTTATTGTTTTCTAGGGCTCTGGCAGAAGTTTCTTCCCAGCAGCTACTGATAGGACAGAACAAAGTGTTTTCTCTGTCAAGTACAAATTAATTATTCTGAGTTCTAGCTCTTCAGCCCACTCTATTTTACATTGTTAAACTGCTTTGCATTCGTCCCCAGCCTGATTCCAAGTACATGCCTGGCGTGAGGAAAGCCCTACACAGCCTTACAGGAAAGGACAGACTGCAGGCCTTTCTTGCAAAGCAGTCTGAAAATGTGGCCCACTCTTTACTCCCAGCAACACAGAGGACATTCCAAGCACTGGACCTGGGCAGGACAACAAAAGGCAGCCCTGGGCAGCACTATGCCTTCACTTAACACCTCAACACCTGGTGGCACTGAGGCCAACCAGCTGGCTGGCTGGTCTAAGAGCAACAATGCTGCTGAATGGACCGGAAAAGGAGAGTTATGAGGAGTGTCAGAGGAAATTGGAGCTATTTAGTCTGGTGAAGAGGAGGCTGAAGGGAGTCCTCATTGCTGTCTATAACTACTTGAAAGGAAGTTGTAGCAGGGTGGGTGTTGGTCTCTTTCCTCTATTGACAAGTGATAGAATCCAACAAAAGAGTCTCAAGTATCTCTATGGAAGGCTTAGATTGAATACCAGGAAGAATTTCTTCACAGGGAGGTGGATGGGCATTGGAATGGGCTGCCTAGGGAAGTGGTGGAGTCCTTATTCCTGGAGGTATGTAGCATGTGTGGATGTGACAGTAAGGGAGATGGATTAGTGATAGGACTAAGTAGGTCAGGTTGCTGGCTGGGTATGATCTCGAAGGTCTTTTCCAGCCTAGATGATTCAATTGATTCTGTGGTGTCCCTACTGGGCAAGCAGCAGGCACGTACCCCTGCAGTGACATGACAGCCTCCTCCACTAGCCAAGTGTCTTACAAAGGCTTTCTCTTTTCAGCTCTGCTAGTGTTGTATCAAAGCCTTAAGAGGAATAAACTATCTGGTGTGTGTGCTGGGAGGTTGGAAGCTGTAGGTTCTTTGCAAAAAGATTATTTTAAAAATCTGTGGGGAAAAAGGTGTGCAACACACCAGAGGCTAAGAGCTTAGGATGTTCTCAAGGGTAACAGGAGGTCCCAGTTCATTGCCCTGTGGTGCCTGAACTGAAGAGGTGAGCTCCTAGCTGTGCTACACAGGCTGTGCATGCAATAGGCACTCTATTTTGCAGCCTGACATCCTCCAGATGAGTGGCCCTGTGCAGTGATAGAAGGCCCATATTTGCTTCTCAACTATCACAGAAGTTATTAGTATAAATTCTGTACCAGACACAGGAAGAACTTTGTGCCAGTAGTTTCATCAAAGCATATGCTTCTGCAAAAGAGCTTTAATGAATAAATGTTTACTGACTTTTTTTTTTTTTTTTTGCCAGAAATCCTGTCCAGATCCACCATTCAGTTATCTCTAAAGATTGCTGTCTGCCATCTGGAGAACAAGGAATTTTACCTGCCTTTTATGAAGCACATTAGGGTTTAGTGGGTGAACAGCTCACAAAAGAAAAAAAAAAAAAAGTGTAACTAAAAGCTAGTGCTTTCACAAACTGATGTGGCATCTGCCACACTAATATTGGACAGTAATATCCAAGTACACCACGCAAAATTTTGGCGTGAACAGGCCTGTGTTATATTCTTTTAAAATATCCATTCATTTTTATGGAACTGGAGTCCGATGGTGATGTCAAGTGTTTTGGGAAATTTCTTTTGGTGTATTTCTTTCATACGTGCTTTACTTTCTTATAGCTATTGGGCTGTCTGTTCATAGATAAACGCAGTGGTTTGGGATGGAAAGGAGCTTAGAGATCATCTAGTTCCAACTGCCCTGCCAAAGGCAGGGACACTTTCTGCTAGACTGAGCTGCCTAGGGCCCATGCATCCTGACCTTGAACATTAACAGGGATGGGGCATCCACAGCTTCTCTGGACAGCCTGTACCAGCACCTCAACCCTCCCATAGGAAATAATTTCTTCCAAATCTTCCAGAGCTGTTCTTGGTGCCTATCCCCACATCATCACCCTAACTGGCTCAGTCAGCTATAGACAGTGTCTCAGTCTTACTTCAGAGCTCAGGGCAGAGTTGCCACTATTAAGCCAAACTGTAATAGTTGGACCACAAACATATTTATTGCAGTAACAGCAACAGTACAAAACTGATCATCCCCATCCCTCAGAAGCAGGCTGCATCTCTGCTTCTTTTCTGTTGAGGAGGGAAGTGTCCCCATGGGTCTCCCTTTGGGAACCCCTGTCTTGGCATGAAATGAGTAATGCGATTTATGTAGACGCTGCCAGCTTCTCTCCTTTCTCAGACAGAAAATGGTTTTATCTAGTCAGGTAATGTCACAATAAAGTAGTACAGTAGAAATTTCATCACTGAAAGGTCTAAAAGAGATAGATCACCCAATCTATATTTTCAAAGGTTTTTCAAGCACTGTGCTGTGCTCAAATGGCATCAAGCAATATAATGAGAGAAAAAAAGAAAGGAGCACCAGAGATTTTAAGCAAAATATTTTCCCGAGGGATTGATAATAACATTAACAAAGTTGGGTAAACAAGGAGCAGACAAAGCAATGCAGTCAAATTTAGTGAATGCATTATACTTCCTTTTTGGTGAGCTTTCTCAAAACAACTTGATGTATCCTCTGTTTAACCAGGCGGGAGCTGAGAGGAGGGGACAGGCTCTGACAGGACTGACAACCCCCTGCTAGCTGTGTTCAAGATGATGCTCACACCTCTGCTTCACATCTGCACGCCTGCTACATCTCCCCTGCCTGTTGGGTTAGACTGGGGCCGTGCCCCACTCTGTTTTCACACATGCATAGGTGGGGATTGTCAGAGGCTAGTTTTTAAAGAAAGGGTAAAGAGCAGTGAACTGAATGCAGTGAACTAAAGGTATTTGCAACACTATTTTTTCCTGCTACACTATTTCAGTGTCTTGCTCTAATCACATCTGTCCCTTACAGGAGACTGGCCGTGGGTACAAGCTCTGCCCAGGTACAGCAGAGCTAGCAGCAGTCCTACATCACTGCTTACCAACAGGGTGAACACAAGTGAGAGCTGGGTTTCCTCTACACCCTTCACATCTCTGTTCTCATTTGAAAGAAAAAACAGTATGCGTATGTGTTAGGAAATGCCACAG
Organism: Perdix hodgsoniae; assembly: GCA_035772895.1. Taxonomy (NCBI): domain Eukaryota; kingdom Metazoa; phylum Chordata; class Aves; order Galliformes; family Phasianidae; genus Perdix; species Perdix hodgsoniae. The sequence goes on from JAPSGF010000070.1 coordinate 1,005,119, forward strand.
GAATTTTTTCTTTTTAGGTCAGGCTGAGACAGCTGGGGCTGTTCAGCCTGGAGAAGAGAAGGCACCAGGGAGACCTGAGGGCGGCCTTTCCATATCTAAAGGGGACTAAAAGAGGGGAGATTTACACTGGATATAAGGAAGAAGTTTTTCACAATAAAGGTAGTGAGGCACTGGTTGCCCAGAGAGGTGGTGGGTGCCCCATCCCTGGACAGGGTCAGGATCAAGGTCAGGCTGGACAGGGCTCTGAGCAACCTGATCTACCTGTGGGTGTCCCTGTTCATTGCAGGGCAGTTGGACTGGATGGCTTTTAATGGTCCCTTCCAGCACAAATGATTCTGTGGTTCTATAAAAATAGGAGGGGTTGGGAGGATGTTTTAATTTTCTAACTCAGAATAATCAGTGGTCATGGACCACTTGCATTTATCTTAACACGCCTCTCCCTGCTTTGTTACTAAATGTGAGACCAGTGTGTCACTATGATACTTTCTTGTTTTTAAATACACAAAGTCTTAAAGAACAACCAACAACCATATTACTCAAGAAAATGAACACCAAATCCTATGCAGTTAACTCCTGTTCTGTCAAGGAGGGATCAATTAGCATCTCAAAAAAAGTTTGTTCCAAAAAAACAATTGCTTTTCTTGCAGTTCTTATTAGTAGCTCTGTACCACACTGTCAGTGCCAAAGAAGGACGAGAACACAGGAATTGGGGATGGGATTTAGTCAACTAAGAGAAAAAGGTGTGTCACCACCTGCAGAGATTTTTTTACTTACTTTCAGAAGAGTGAGTGTTTACAAGCTCACTTCCCACAACAGTAAAAGCAGATCTAAACCAAACCTATGTAAGTCACTACTGTCTCAAATGATTTAGGCAGCTGTTGTTGCTGATGGTATCTTTGCTTCTCGACATTCATGAATAAATTCCTTCATCTTAAACCTTACAAACATACAAGTTCATGAAAGAACCCACATGACTCCTTTTATATTTAGGAGATTGAATAAAATATTTATGTCCCTCTGTGTCCCAAATATCAATTACTTCCTTCACCAAAAAAGTACATTTGCAGTGGGATTAAAAATTTACCCAACTACAAAACAATATACATTTAACTCATACATTTCCAGCTGTCTTTTTCAGACATACACTGTATTCATTCACCTCCATCCCTTTTGAACCATGCATACCATCAACACCTCCTCTCAAATTTGACAGGTAAGTCAAAAATACAACTATTGTCAGACAACACATCTGCATGATCTCATGACAGCTACAAGCACATGCAGCATTTACCACTGGGAGAAGTCAGCATTTACTAATGTGTGTCAGACAGCAGCCTGATTTTCCTAGATTATTAGATTCCTAAATTAGGTTGGCCTCAAAATTAATTTTTTAGATATGGGATATATGAAGAATTTTAAATTTTACTTAGAATTAAGTAACAGCTTTCAAATACAGACTGGAATGTGTTTTCTGAGATAGTCTTTCAATAGTGTAACCATGAAAATCAGAGCCATTAAAAATTGCACGATAGATTGCCTAGTAAAACAGAACAACAACAAAGAATAAAAGCAGTCCCTCAAACCAGAAAATCCAACTGGGAGATCAGTGCTCAAAGCAGAAAGGCCAACACAAATGTGTCTTTGTTTTGTTTTGTTTAAAAAAAAAACAAACCTCTACATCATTCTCAGTACTTCTTTATTCTTAGAAAATCTCCTGAATCTCTCTAAAAATTAACTCTGGTGACGTTTTGACCACAGGAGCTGAGAAAGAAGTGAAAATGATATGCAAATTACAGGTTGAAATGCTGTTTGTGAATGTCAGGTCCATAACAGAATACTTCAGGTAACCAAAATTTTGCTTGCTAGTACAAAAAGTTATTATTTTTGCAATTTTTTAAAAATAAATTGTTATTGTGTAGAGGAAATGGACATGGGGTTATTTGTTGATGCTCAGCTGAACATGAGCCAGCAGTGTGTCCGGGTATCCAAAAAGGTCAATGGCATTGTATTGTATCAGAATCATATTGCATCAGAAATAGTGTGGCCAGCAGGAGCAGGGAAGTGATCATCCCTCTGCACTCAGCACTGGTGAGGCTGCACCTTGATGATTATTGTGTTCAGTTTTGGGTCCTCATTACAAGAAACACATCAGGGCTCTGGAGCATGTCCAGAGAAGGGCAATGAAGCTGTTGAGGGGTGTGGAGCACAGGCCTTATCTGGGGAGGCTGAGGGAACTATGTTTGCTCAGTCTGGAGGAGAGGAGGCTCAGGGAGACCTTATCACTCTCTGCAACTACCTGGAGGGAGTTTGTGGTGAGAGTCAGCCTCTTCTCCCAGGTAACTAGCAATAGGACTAGAGGGAATAACCTCAGGTTACACCAGGGGAGATTCAGGTTGGACATTAGGAAAAAGTTCTCCTCTGAGGGAGTAGTCAGGAGCTGGAAGAGTCTGCCCAAGGAGGTTCTGGAGTCACCATCCCTGGAAGTGTTAAAGAAACATTTAGATGTTGTACTGAGGGACACGTTTAGTTGGAAATACTGGTGATAGGTTCACAGTTGGAATGGATAATCTTAGAGGTCTTTTGTAACTTTGGTGATTCTATAATGTAAAATAAAATAGCTATGATACAAAAAAATTGCCAATTGGTCCCAGTCAAATTGGCATAAGGTTTTTCTTAGCTACTTAGTGATGTTACTATGCTAAAGAAATGCCTTCAGGAAAGCATTTCTTCTTTTGCTTCTGTTTCTTAGAAAGCAAGGGGTCCACTCTATACTTTGTGACTCAATGGGAGGGTGTCCTGGATGAGTGTTTAACTCTCTATGCAGTAAATAAAGGGTACTTTGCATCTCAAATCTTGTTAGGTAGTTGTTTTATTTACTATGGAGCTGTGTTAAATCATGATTTTCATAGAAAAGACCTCTAAGATCATCCAGTCCAACCATCCATCTACCTCCAATATTAATCCCTAACCCATGTCAATAAGTACTACATCTACTGTTTCCTTAAACACCTCCAGAGACAGTGACCCCACCACTTCCCTTGGCAGCCTCTTTCTGAGAGCCCTAGCAGAGGCTGGGCAGCCTCACCCCTCTTTCTGAGAAGAAATTTTTTCTAATATCCAACCTCAACCTCCCCTAGTAAAATTTGAGGCTATTCCCTCTTGTAACCATCACTATTACCCGGGAGAAGAGGTTAACCCCACCTCACTGCTGCCCTTAGATTTAATTTTTGCAAACAGTAAGAGCTCAGATCCACTGAGCAGGAAGCACGTGGTTCTCATGCAGACGGGATTGGAAAGAAAGAGAGGAAAGGAAGTAATGTACTTCTGAAAATGGAAATCCCCTGAATCTTTCACCTTCATTTCTCTAACTGTGCCTATAAACAATATCACAAAATCTCAGTTGTGGATCTGAAGTGGCCGATTTTCAAAATGAGAAGAAGGGAACTGCCCGACCTGATGTTAACTCCATGCTACAATGGAGAAAATAAGCTTGAAAAGTTACGTGGGTCAGAGACAAAGCTCACAGTACCATGACTGTATAGATATTTGAGCTAGTACTAAAACCACGCAGAAGTAAAAGTTCTCAAGTCCCCATTCAAGGTTGATCACATGCCTCTTGTATTTGCCTTTGGGAGACCTCAGGATTGTTTCCCCGTTTCTGCATTCCTACAGCTACTGCTAACACACAAAGACTTCCCATCTGGATGGTTCTTCTGACAAGCAATAACAACACATGACTCAGTGATTTCCAGCAGGAGTCCAGAAGAATGCACAGTGGAAAAATTTATCTTTGAATTCATAATTTTTAAACTTATTTTCATTCTCATTCTATGAAAAATTCATTTGTGCTATTAAAAACCGTGGTGGCGGAAACCCAAAAATCCAAGCCAAATTCATAATCGAAGGCAATTAAGTTGATTGCTTCATGATAAATACCACATCTTTTCTTAATGGGGATACTGCTCTTGAGTAAGCAAACTGTTTCTCCGTTCATTAATTTAAAAGAATGCATCTCTCTCAAAAGTTCAATGGAAAGCATACATTTATTACTGAGTTCCTGAAAATCTCAACCATTTAAACAGCTTATATACCAATAACAGGAGCAGAAAAAGCAACCTGATTCTTCTTATGCAAAAATGTTGATCTTCGTTGTCTCCTAAGGGTAGAAAATCTACCTCTACAATTCCTGGCATCTATTTTTTGTTTTCTATTCATTTCTAAGAATGAACACATTCCTTGGGAGTTTGATTCAACAACTGAATGCAAGAATCACTGTTAAAGAGTGTTAAGTGACAAAGTTTGTTTCTCAAGTAGGACAAACAAAAATATGCTACAGAAGCTGACTGATTTATTCCCCTGGTCCAGACCATTTGAGCTATATAAGTTAAGACTGATCCTTTATTCTTAAAAATAGACAAAAATAAAATAACCCAGTCCAGAATTCATTTTAACATTCATATGGAACATAGATAAAGAATTTTAGTGCTCGACAAAATGGAAAAAAGTGAAAAAAAAACCCAAAACCAAAAAAAAAAAAGAGAAAAATAAATGATAGAGATCAGCTTTGTAAGTAAAGTCGGGAAAGAGTCTTGGGCTACAATTATAATTTGCAGACTAAAAGTATTTCTGCAGCAGTGAAATAATGAATGACAACATGCCATTCTTTATTATGATATGGTCAACAAAATCAAACTGTAGTTCTTAGCTTAGATAAACCACATGCATTAAAGAGATAATGTAAGAAATGTGAAAAAATTAACTATAAGAATAGAAATACAAACCTTATATAGGAATTTTAGGACTCCACATTTGAAAAAATCATGTCAGTCACCATACTCATGCAAATTATCCTAGCCACATCTCAGACCCTCTCTGAAGACTTTTCTAAATCAGGCAAAAGGAAAGCAGGAATTAAAGCCCAAACAGGAGTCCATTGCAGTCATGATTCTCATAATCTTGAAATACCTGATAGTAACAACTGAGATGAAACTTGATAAAATATTGTCAAAAGAAATTAAGTGAATAAAAATTTGAATTGCTTGGAGTATGTGGCAGTTCTCTCTTATTTTCCAGTGTTTCTTTATTGTTCAAAATGCAACAACAAGTTGCGGGGGGTTAACAGAACTCCATCTGTTGTATTTGAATAACACACAGAAGTGAACTCTGAATGTAATCAAAATCTTTGGACATGTAAGGAAATTAACGACACTGCAAAAATAAGAAAAAAAAAAAAAGATTTTCTCAGAAAGCTGCTCCTCCTTTCAATTCTGCTATTTACTGCCCAGGCTAAGATTTGACTGAAGATAATATAGATGTGAAAAAAAAAAACCGAAAAAAAAAAAAATTATATATATATATGTTTGTGTGTGTGTGTGTGTGTGTGTGTGTGTGTGTGTGTGTGTATAATGGCAAAATCCATTTCTTCATGCTTTGTGGTGCCAAGAGGCAGAAGCAGCTCTTCAAACCATCTTTAGAAAGAGACTAAATATGATGTGTTTTGGAAGTCCATTCTGTTGCTTATTTATGGCTATGTGGAAAGTAACGTACAGCGCTAAGTGTAGTAGTTACTAACTGAAAAGCTATAATGCGCGGAAATGTTGGAAGATTAGGCATATCAGAATACTGGGAACATACATACTCCCGTTCTGGGGACCAAAGTCAACGTAGTATGATATGATCATTTTACATGCCAAGCAGTATCAAGATGTTCTGCAGGAAAAGCTGGCTTGTAGTTTGCTAATAGGCACTGAATGCTCAGGGTGATATTTCAGCCAAACTTGATTTTCCCTCATGGCTCATGTAGGTCACATCTCCTAAAAACATCCAAATTGGCATTTTAAATGGAAGGTACCACCATAATTGTAGAAGTGAGCCAAGGTCTGTCCCTCTCTTGGCTTCCATAGTCAACTGACCAGAGGGCACCTGAGGAAGATCAGCACCTTCAGCACTTCTGCATGCAACACACTCTTGGAGATCATCCGTTCAAGAGATGTGCATTGGTTGTATTTATCATAACCAACTACCATCCCCTGCATGTTGCAGCTCCTTCACGAGTTTCTGTTTCAGCATGTACAAGGATAAACTCTCTGTGAATCTCTTAAAGATATGTACACTGCAGGGTAATAATAATAATAATAATAATAATAATAAGTATTTAATGTGGCTTCCTGATATGACTCAGCTGTCAAATATTTATTTTCATTCAGAGATATTTAGCATTACAATTCAAATAGATGCAGGTGCCATTAGCTATTTATGAGGGAAAGATTCTCAATTAAGTATTCTTGATTTGTTAACAATTCAAGTTACAATGGAGCTTTTATTTCCTTTTAATTGTAAGCAAACAGTATTATTAGTTCTCAAGGCAGACAAAACAGCAGTATTATCACTATTCATTTAGCATTTTTTACTAAAAAGCACTATAAAAAAGAGAAAGTAACAAACCCCCCCAACCTCAGTCTCTTCCTCCACCCCTCAAGATATCCTTTCTAATCCTATAAAAGCATCTGTCTTTGATTTCAAGTGGAGTACCTGCTGTGCAGGATGCAATGCCAATCCAATTTGTGCGCAACAAAACCAAATGGGTTGAAATGAACTCTGCATTTTAAAGATGTTTTTGTTTAATCATTACCGTCACTTCTCTTTAATGAATGCATTAATCAAGCAAAACTTCAAGCGAAAACGGAAAGGCTCATCTCAAGAAATGAAAAAACAAACAAAAAAACCTTCCTATCTTCACAATATCCGCTACTGTCAAACGCTGTTACACTTTCCTTTGGCAGAACTTCAAATGCATATTACTGTAGGTTGTTTGGAGATGTTAAGTATAAGCAGCAGCTCCCTCCAGAAAGAAGCGGAGGAGGAAACAGGTGAGCTGCCTCACAGAACTGAGCTCTGCTTCTGAGCTGATGGATGACCCAGGATGTACAGACTTGACACTTCCTGACTACCCCTGCACATGTCCTAAATGCCTTTTTTTTTTTTTTTTTTTTAAATAGAGAAGAATGGTCAATATACTACTGATACTACTGACAGTGATGTGTAAATAAAACACATACACAACATTTATTCTGTCCTTAGAAATATGCTTGTTGCAAAGTTTGGTATCAGTAAGAATGTTCAGTGTTGAGCAGATGTCCATCGGACAATATAAGATACGCAGTTGGCATGAAAAGAGCCTCATTTTTAGGAATTGGGTAGGTATGAACATACATTTCACATATATAAATTCACATATGCCCATAATTTGCCACATTATGTTTGTTCCAAGTTTTGAAGATTAATTTTCCTGGGAGAATATAGGCAAAGAAGAACACAAAATGAGAGAGTAACACAGGTTTTTCAGTCTGGCATTCCTGCCACCTCCATTACACAGATAGGATTAAGGATTTATGAAATTTGACCATCATGATACACTGGCAGAAGCCAACTGTCATTTCACGAATAAAGTGGACATAACTTAATGAAACATGCTCAGCTGTCAAATGCATTTATATAAATGCTTTTTTCCTTATAAGGATTTTCCTAATTTAAATTGTCATAATCTTTTGTCATTGTAATATTTTAAATCCATTGCACTTCTCTCGCTTAATTTGTGCATTATATTTTTGCAAACGTTTAAGGAATTTGTACTGGTCACTGCACTTCGGTACCGCATGCAAATCTGGGGAAAAGAGCTGATGAGAGTTGTACCAAAGCTGCAGCATTCCTTCACAAGGGTTTATTACAGAGCTAGATCCTTTCCTGGAGGAATTATCCAATAGCGCTCTATTAAAGGACCATAAAAATTTTAAAGACATTTTATGATTAGGCCAGTGACCTCTACAAGAATTTCTCCCAAAGCTTCCACAAATTTTACCTCAATGTGGAAACAAAAAAACTGCACTGGAGCAATCAGATTTAATTTAAATTAATTTGTAGTTTGGCAACAACAAAAACCCAGTGTTTCTAGAATCAGGTGAGCTAAGAGGATTATTATAATATTACATAAAATAATCTTCCTTTTATTCTAACAATAATAACAAAAAGAGAAATGAAATTAGATTTCCATATGCTCTCTTTATTCCTGGAGGGTTCATTATTCTTTTTCTCCCATATCTGAACCAAACTAGGGAGCATCAAAGTTGGCTACACTGATGTGCAGCAGATAGACATTTTGCTGTTTCGATGCTAACTAGAAGATTAGGAGCTCCCGAAATGGCACCAGCTAAGTGACTGAATTTGATCACCAGCACATTCAGAAAAGGGAGCGAGACAGCTCCTCTCAGACTCATTAAAGACTCCAGGATGAACCAAGGTACACATGAATTTTGTATGAGATAAATTGAAAAAGTTGTATCAAAAGTTCAAGTTGTGATTATTTCTCATTGAAACTTTTTTTTTGAAGAGTGTCTATCCACCTAACAGAAAACATATTTACTCCTTATTGCAGTGTTGTGCATGCAGAATAATAGCCAATATTTCCCTTGCTATTTCTCCCAAATTCTTCATTTGAAATGCAATTAAAAGATACCCACATTTTCTTCTGAGAAAGACCCAATTTCCTGATTTCAGTTGCTGATAGGTATGAAACAACATCACATGGGGGGGGGGGGGAAGGAAAAGACAAGAGAGAAAGAAGTCATCCCAACCTTCTGTCAGGCACTTTACAGCATAATGAGCTATGATGAAAAACAAGTCAAACACTGAAAAAACAAGAAAGCTTGGAAATCTGATCTTGCTGACAGGATCTGGAGTAATTAATTTTAACCCATGTGACCACTGGATGTCCTCACTGTTCCTTGAATGCAGTGCAGACATCATCTAGCTGGCAGGTAGAAAAAGCAGCAGATTTGACAAAGAGCAGAGTGTGTGCAAGGACACAGCCAGTGATGACTCCCACAGTAGCCAAATCTCTAGTGCACACAGACACAAACACGCACACCTGCATGTACAGAAGCAAACTAGAGAGCAGGGGAGCAGCAGCCCACAGGTGCTGAGAGAGAAATACTCTTTGAATACAGTTTCCACCAAATTCACTTGGCGTCTGCTGCACGCTTAATAATGTATCACGGAGCGAGGCTGGGTGACAGATCTGGGAGAGAGCCAGAAAGCAGAACTGCTTCTCCTGAGGTGTGCAGGCATACTGGATTGGAGCTTGGTGTGCAGTGCGGCAAATGGAAAAGACCCCAGTGCCATTACAGGTGAGAGTACAGGTGAGAAGGAACAGGGATGTCGGCACCAGACCGCTGAACAGCTGCCAGTCAAAAGCATCCAAAGGAGCCAGAGTAACAAGAGAACACCTACAATGCCATGGGGTGCTCTCCAAATCAAAGTTTCGAGGGCACTGGTGGGATGAAAACTGGACAAAGCAAGGGAAAGGAAAACAAAAAATCCACCAGGAAGCCTGCTTCTACATGTCCTATTTTGAGGTCAGGTTGCATGAGAGGTTTGAGTTCACATAAAGGTGTAGCACACTGAGGTGTTAGCATCAACTCATACTTATTTACTGTGTCATGTGACTGAAGGTCAGATCCAATTCTGCCATCAAAAAAAAAAAAAAAAAAAAAAAAAGTAAAAATTGCCTTGCTTATTTCTATGCCAAAAAGGAATGAGACCCTGCCGTTTTTTTCCATGGAAGGAATTTCCTATCAGTAGTTTGAAATCAAATTACAAATCACCTATGTCTCTTGTGCAGACCTCGAAAGCTCTATTTTTTTTTGCAGCAAGGGACTGTGAGAAATAACCCCCCCTAATACCCTGGGTCCTTCCTCTATTCCCACATCCTTCCATTAACTGATGTTAGGCATTGAGCTAAAAAGCTGTGAGAAGGCAGCAATTACTCATACAAAACAACATTTGAGGAGTGAAAGTAAACGGTTTGTGCATTCCCTCTTCTTCTCTGTGATTCCTACTGCTTCTAGAAGTCTGAGCAGTGATGAGGTTCGGCCACAGCTGACTTTGAGAAAAAAAAATATATATATATATATATAGAAACTTCAAAAGCACAGGTAGCTAGCAGAGAGATACTGGAAACAAATTTGAACGGTAAACAGCACATTGCACTGGAACACAATCAACTTGAAAATTATATAAGGTACAATTCACATCGGTATAATGTTTAGTTATATAAAAAGTAGGATGACCAGAATCACAGAACTTGGAGTAACTCCTTCAGCCTGAATGCTGGGCAGGGCACAAGCGGGACATCGTGTTCTCCCCTGTGCATCTCCCTCACAGCCTGCTATAAGGATCATGGGGCTGACACAGCACCGCTATTCTTTTGTTCGCATTTCAGACGTTCGCAAACTGAACCACAGTGAAAGGCAGGGTTGTTTTTTTTTTTTTTTTAGGGAAGATGCCCTGGGGGAGGGAAATGCATGAATATATTTGAATAATAAATTAATTTGAGAATTTCATGGTTTGCAATTAAATTAATTAGGTACTCTGAATTACTGTCCAGTGACTCTTCAAGCTTGTTCTACTTGGTTTGAAGTGATATAAATACATAACTATGCCAGATAAGCCTTAGACAGCTTTTGTTTTCTCCCCTGGATCTCATCTGTACTATCGGATCAGCAACTGACCATAATGCATGTGCTTTGTATGAAGAACGAAATGGCTCAAGTGATTTGTTGAGATTCAACAACAATAATAAAAAAATGATACCTGTTAGTCTGACTTCTTGTAGTCAGTACTCTCTTCTGAAGCATGTTGTCTGACAGAGAGAATTCATTGTGTATGTTTCAGCATTCCAAAAATATGAGTTACTATCATGACTCTTCATCCAAAGATCTGAGATTGCTTAAAAATGTCAGAGATGCTTTATGACAGCTGCTCGAATTCTGAGCAGTTTCTTTATAGCTTTTGGCTCTAAAGGTGCATAAGTAACACATCTAATCCCAAGACCTGATTACTTTCCCAGTTTTAAAATGGAGACTGCGCATTCTCATTTTCAGGCTGTCTGCTGGAAAGGCAACTTTAAGGCACCTCATCTACTCTCAAGGAGTGACACCGCCACTTCAAGACAAGCTGAAGTCAAGTAAGAGTGCTCTGCTCTCTCCAGCGCTCAGCTTTTTTTGCATCTTAATCAGGTGCTATAATTAGAAAATAACCAAAATCAAGGGAAACAAAAGTTTAGGAAGGAAAAAAGCTCAGAAACATTTTGAGTCTGTCAGGTCACTTTGGGGCCCTAAATTTCAAGATCCTGTCAACACTCTCTTATATAGAGTCCAGAGAAGGAAGAGTTTGGCAATTAGTTTTATGGCTATGACTTATGGCTAAAGCAGATTCTTCTGAACCCATCTGATTCCTCCAATTTTAGTATGACCATATTTTGAGAATTTTCAGGTCTACCTCAGGATAATTTATACGAAATCTTTGTCCATTAGGAATACAAATGAGCTCAGAGAAATGATAGTTAGGGAAACAAAGTCAACCCAAAACCCATTGCTAGGTTCCTTCTCAGTACCTCTACAGAGAAAGTTTAGCCCATGCAAGTTGAAGATGACTGAATGCAGTAATATTAAGAGGTGTCCTCAGGCTTAAAAAAAAGTCATAGAACAAATTCCTTATACTTTTCTTCTGTTGCGTTTGTTCCTTACCTTTTACTAAATTAGCAGGATTAATGCAGGCCCAGAGTTGCTGCAACAAGCTTCGATTAAAGCAGTTTTAACTACTCTTACGTGATACCACAGAAACCACATGCATGAAATCACCATGTAGTCCAGGCTGAACTGCTTGTAATGCTTGGACAGAGACCCTTAAGTGAGATAAACCAGAACAGGACTACATGGCAAAACCTGCCTTGCAGTAGAGTCTCACAAATTCAAGTTTTAATTTTTGTAAACAGATTGCTTCTTGGGTTGTTATTATTAGTGTGAGCTGGACAGCTTGAATTGGAGAATAATTTATTCCCTGTGCATTTCTAATTACAGAAAAGAGGTTCGCTCACTGACACACTTGTCCGTCTTGTTCTTTCCTGTCTTTCAGGCATGGCTGGTTGCAGCTAAATAGACAGACCAGCGCAAACTGCATAAGAAATACAACTCTGTCAAAAAAGGACTGAAGTGTTACCATTAATTATTCTGGACCATGTGCTCATTTACAACAGATCTAACATGAGAAATATTCTCAGAGGTGTCAAACAGCCTCAGTTTCATAGGTGCATGGGGGTAGCACTGACTAAATGTTTGAGTGACTGGTAGGATGTGACCTGCCAGAGACCCCTGAAGCTTGGGGATTTCATGTGCAATTTGTGTTTCAGCATTCAATAGATAATTTAAATTGGGCCACTCTCTCTGAGCATTTCTGAAGGATCTACATGCCTGAGCCCGCCTTGGAACTGTATGAGAATCTCAAAAAAAAAAAATTTATGAGCATCTGTGCAAGTGATTATTTGGAACTCACTGCATCTTAAAAGGCTTGAAGAAAGAAAGTGAGAATGTAGTTTTCTAAAGAATGTCGAAAGCTAGGTGTAACAGCCACCAGCTGCATAGGAAGATAGCTTGAAAATGCAAAGTGCGGGAAAGAACTGAAACAGAATCGCGATGATTTAGTTAACTATCTCGGGAACAGGAGTTGATATTACAAAAACCTGAGGAGAAAACGGTTCACCCAAGCCATTAACCAGGTGAACTAACTTTGCAAAAGCAAGAATCGATTAATTGGTAATTCACTTTGGAACTGGGAAAAAGAAAATAACACAAAAGACTGGGTTTAACTAAGCTATACCCTACAACCATTTCAACCAGTGCTACAGGAGTATCCTTCTTCTGCGCAATTTTTGAACTTTGAGCAATGCATGAGATAAGTGTTCCCTCCATGCCAGTGTATTTACTTTTACTTTTATTCTATTTTATTTTAAAGGCTCTGTATGTTGTAACAGGGAAGACCTCCATCCACTCTCACATACTCCGATAAACTGGAATCTTCTATTCCAAGCAACAACAGAAAGCTTTCCCACAACTCAAGATTATTTTCAAATCAGTAATAATAACCTTGTCTCCTTGGCATGGTTTGCTGTTCTGTTATTGAAGCTTTTTACTTATTTTTGCAAAATCCGTATAGTTTGTATATTTGGATCTCTGTGGTGAATTGTCTTCCTTAAAGTGGTGAACATTCCTTTGCTCTTTTTCATAGAAAATATATGCAGAACTTTTGGTGTTTAAAGTTTTATACAGCATTCCCAACATTAAAGTTTACTTTACAAAGAGTTTAAGCTTTAAAAGCATTTCCATTAAGTGACAACTCTTTATAAGCAGTGTCAAAGCTTGTTGAAGAGGTTATCATCTGTCAGCAAGTTATTAAATTATCTCAGGTTTCTCTATTTTTCACCTGATATACTGAACATTTTAAAACTAGCAGTTTCAAGACAACAAGAGAACTCCGAGACAACGTAAAGAAATGCAGAGTTGCGCACAGTGCTGGATTAGCTTTCAAGCAACACCTTCTGGTAACCTTTGGTTACTACTTAAAATTGCTTTTGAATTTGAGATTTTTGTTTGTTTGTTTCAAAGGTATCCTCTTTCTGCCAGCTAGCCAAGTAGACAGCATTTACATACTGCATTCATTGGCCATCCTTAAAGCAAAGCTGAGAAAACTTGCCATGCTCTTTTAAAGCACTCCTAAAACTATCATCCCCAACCTGACATCATCTGAAGTTCACAAGACAGGACAAGGAAAACATTCAGGATCTGTTTTCAAAAGATGCTTTTTCACAGCCTACAATTCAGGGAGGACAAATGTTGACTGCAATGGGCTTTTGTTCCTTTGTTTCCTGACAGATTTTTTCTTTTATTAGGGTGTTTGTTGCTCATTTTTATTTATTTTTTACAATTTCAAAGCATTTCTTTTTCTGAGTTGAAAATTAAAAAATTATTTTGTTTTATTTTTCATTAAATAAAAACAACGTGTCAAAAAAACCAACACCTTCATTCAACCTCCATTCCAGAGATGCCCTGCTGGGTATAGAAGACTCAGTTTCCACTCACTGCTCTAAACTAAACTATTGCAGAGGTAGTGCAGTAAGCACTTGAATAGGAGATTCCCACAATAAGAGGAAAGGAGCATAACCCCCAAACTGTAAACTTAATTAAACTTAATTACTGAAGTATTTTCTAGATATGTTTTTTTCTCAAAAGAGTATTACATGATTGGAATGCACATATTTTGGTTCTACACAAAACCCTGGTGTGTGGAAAGAGGTGGGCTACCCTCCATTCAAACTGTATATATACTTTTCTTTTTGTGCATGTGATTAAAACAAAAAAGTAGGAAGATATGCCAGTCACACAGTATTTTAAGAAAACTTCTGCTTATTTTCTGAGTGTGCAGATCCCCAACAAAAAGCACAAATTGCCTCCATGATTTGTTATTCTTAGCGTGTTATCTGCTCCTCTGCAGAGATGAAGCATCTCCAAAATACAGAAAAATCATTACCAGATAAATTCTTTTTAGTTTAAACTCTCACTGTGCATAAGTACTGATTAACTAACTTTAAAAAACCCACACCAGAACTAGTAGACTTCATAAGGTTCAGATGTCAACTTCCCCATCAACTTATTCTAAATTAAGGAAATCCATACTTCAGGTTACAGACAGAGACTGAAGCTAGAATATTTGAAGAACTAAACTAACAGAATAATACTTCTTCAGTGAGCATTGCTTCAGATCAGGAAAGTAAAAAGGAAGAAGTAATTTGTATTCTATTTAGAGCAGATACACAGTGAGGAGACTTGTGAACCTATTTTTATTGTAAAGAATTAAATAAAAGGAGTACTTTCCAAACACACTCTGGAAGGCAGTTATGTCTGTCCCTGTCAAGGCATGTTAGTTTATGTTACAGCAAACAGACAGCAAGCTGAAGTCCAAAAGGTTTAATTCTGGGGCCAGGAGGAAGGCTTCTCCTGACTCCTTCCTACCCAGATTTCCCATAGATGCTGAACAAGAATGAGAAGCTAAGCAAGAGTGATTTTTATATCAAGCAGGTCAGGCACCTCTTTCTCCAGAAACTTGTGGAAAAGAAGCAATTTTAGGAAGTGTGCACAAGCTTTTCAGATGCACTAGTGGTTCCACCTAAAAGAAGGCAAAAAGGTATCTAGCACAGACCCACAGAGATCGGTTTAATGCTGTAAAATTACATTTTAATCAGACACACTCAGAGTTCTTTACCAAAAAAGAGTTCAGAATGTTATTACTCCTTTCACAGACAGAGAACCTGACTCGGATTAAATAATTTGCACAAGGACACTCACAAAGTCTAGGCAATGTCTGATCCAGGTCCTATCTTCTGACTGCTACTGCTGAGCCTTAACAGCTCCCTCTTTCCTCTGCGAAGCTTTAGGCTTCAACAAACAAAGCATTCCTCATAGCTAATTGGTATTACATGGAAACTCAACTGCTCTTATTTACAAAACTACAGATTTATGTCAAGCAAAGCCAATTATGCTTAATGTTTAAACTATTGCAGGTGCTCAATGACATTGTTGCTAGGCAGTAGAAGTGAAATTGCTCTTTTAATGCATCTTGTTCCAACTGGGAGCATGTGTTTTATCATCAGTGCAAACTTAACAGATGGAGATCTTAATCCTCACCAACGAGCTTTCTTCACCCTTCCGCACTTGAAATGGTGTCCCATACATTTAGACTTAACTGAGGTGCTCAGTGAACTGTCTGGGACAGCTCATTTTTCATATGTGCATACATGAATACAGAATAAAGTACACATTTAACCCTTAAAGCAGCACCAGCAGTGTTCAGCACTCCATATGGCTATTGAAGGTTAGTACTGACCTTTCTGAGCTCAGCACCTGAGTAGGTATAACCAGATCTGTTAGACAGCACATAAGCAGCTTCTTTCAAAAATCAAGACTGAATCTACAGATTCCTTCATATTAATTTCATTGCTTGTCAGGACAAGATTTGGAAAATTTAAGCAGTAAAAGTACAAAACTGAACTGGGATGTTTCTGTTCACTGACAGCCTGTGAACCCCAGTTTGGAGGCGACTTCTTCCACATACTATTTCAAAGCTTCAGTCCTTTATGAGAATGATCACAACATGCATATCTGCATTTACTTCATGCATTGCAACATGAACGTGTAATCTGAATGTTTTATCGCCTCCCACGAGACATGTCATAGATCAACAAAATACTGAACAAAAGGCTATTTTAACAATTTACAGCTGCTTATTACGTTATTTCATATGCATACATGCCTTGGTATTTATTCTCTTCATTTTTCATAATGGATTAACCCAGATGTAAAAGGCAGCATCTTTCAAAGTCAAGACCACAGCTGCAGAGTCCTTTATACTTATTTCACATAGGCTGGGACAAGATTTCTAAAAAGTGGGAAATGGTCTGGAATTAAAAATAATTCCATTATTTTTGTATACAGCCCCAAATGCTCCAGTTGGAGAAGCATCCCTGTCTGTTGAGGTTTAACTGCTGAATTGCTGTCATAATAACAAGCAAATATTCACACCGCAACCCATTTTAATTCATGTAATTCTAATATCTCCTTATGAAGGATGTCCAGTGCTTCACTCCATTGCTGCAAGCCTTTCTTGCAGTGTTCCATGATAAAATCCCTGCAAAGAAGGATCTCTTTTTTTCCTTCTCTTTTTTCAGAATGACAGATCTTCATCAGACAATTAAACTGCAATATTTTATGTTCTCTGATGTGATCTATTTTCAGATTTTGATCACCGAGAAAAAGCAGTCTCAGTGGGTACGATCTCAAATTTCCTAAGCACAACTGGAAGAAATACATATGTTCAGAATGGTGGGGATCACCAGAACCACAGGCTTCTAAATAATTCATCTTATCACCGAAGCCAAGTAGATTTTGCTACCGACTAGCTGGAGAGAAGTCACCAAGACAGCACATCAGAAGGCCATACCTAAACTCCTAACACTCAGATGTGCACAATTTTTAAGATTAAAGAAGCACAGAAATAAAAATTCCCAGACCAGGTCTCAGAGATTTGAAAAGGAATCTTCTGCTTCAGAAAGCTCTCTCAAAGAAATCTAAACAAAATCAAAGAAATCTAAACAAAACAATGAGCAAGCTCAAGATTCTCAGTAGATAGGGCCTCTTCTCTTCTGGGACCCCTGGAGTCTCCTCCTCTTCACTATGCCGGTAAGCAGAAGCCAGGGTGAGAGAAGTAGGCAGCCTTCCTCCATTCACTCCCCCCTGCCACCAAAAACCCTCACAGAGCAAACAGCCAGTTGCACACTCAGCTGTGCCACTGAATCACTGTCTCAGTCAGAAAGCACCTCTTGAACATGGACAACAATTACTGATGAGCTTGCATGAAGATACTTGCGTTGGTGGAGAAGGAAGAAACATCCCAGGTTCGGTCTCCATTTTATCACAAAGGACAATATTAAACAAGTTCCAAAAAAGCTTACTTGCAGATGAGTACCTCTCTCTTCCACAGTATCTGTTGCCATCTGGGCTTAAACTGGTCTCTCAGCCACCTTCTGCTGACTCTCATCTACACAAGTTGTTTCCCCTCGAGAAGTATGCCAAAGGCTTTACTGAAATTAAGGCAGATCATCTCTACTATGTTTTGTTTAAAAGATGAGTGCTCATTACACACAGGCATTAAGGTCGTCTGGAAAATCTACCTTTGATACATCAACATAGCATTTTATTCAGTTTTCCTTTTATCTCATGACTTGAAAAATTCTCTTTTATTTATTTATTTTTAAACAAAACCTTAAACACTAGTAAGATCAAACTAACAGCTTTGAGACAGCCTTCCCCTCTACTTCTTAGATATACTTACTGCATTTCGCTTCACCCTCACAGCTCCCCACCCCAGCCTATACCTGCAGCATGGTTAAATGGATAACAGTGCTGTGATTACCTTCATCAACTCTTTTACAGTTTCAGTGCATAAACTACTGTGTCACTTCAGAGCATTGTGTGCACTCAGTGTGATTTCTCCTGTGGTATATAGCATTCCTTGTGTCTGGTAGCATTCTGACAACTGAAATTTTCAACTCTATCAACTTCTGATCAAAGTGTTCCTCTAGTTTTTGGGTTTTGTATGTTTCTTTATTACATGAGAACCCTAATACTTTCCTCATTATCTTTTTATTAATATGACTTAAAAAGGTTTGATCAGCATCACAAGTCAGTTTTGGGAGTGCTAAACACTGTTTAGATTTTTAAGATTAATTTCATTAATTCATTAATTTCAATTTTGATAGTTGTTTCTTCCTCAACTTGCAGCTCTATCTACACTTGCCTTAACATCTTCCTAACACCTTTCACCATCTCCAACTGGGTAACAATTAGTGATTTTGATGTAAATAAGTGGTAGCCTCTGGATCTCCCACTAGCAACATTACCGTATATCATCCTCTAGGAATGACAAATCCCACAGTGCTTCTGCTAAAGTGATGGCTAGAAGCCTCAGCACAAGTGTCTCACATCAGAATTTTACAGATTTGTCACTAGCTTATAATATCACTGTATTCCTGGTAGATCTCAAGGCAATGTGTAGAGAAGTTTAGCATGGCGGTGTCCATTTTCCTGAAGAGGAAACTAAGGTGAAGCAGCAACTTGCTGAAGATTGGAGAGCAGATAAATATTAACCAGGAATAACACGAGACTCCCACCTTCAAAAGTATGAATTAATACTGCCTACAAAGTTCTTTTCAAATGATACTGTCACAGTAATTTGCTAAACAAATATATACATGAATTTATTAATTTTTAACCATTATTAATCATAAATACACATGAATACCTGTCCTTGTTCCTATACAGATTAAAAGCATCTCTACATCAACCATGCAAAGCAGTGAGCTCTCATTGTCCGTGGCATGCATTATGACAGTGCAGCATCCTACAAAGCTAAATCCTAAGACAATTGCTATTTCATAAGTTTATAAATAACATTAATCCTAAGGTGATTAGTAACTACACTGGTGGTTCCATTAAAGTGCACTACATTATTTTTCATTAGAAAGCTTGTAGTTAACAATTGAAATTTAGTCCAACGAGAGTGAAACTTCTCAGGTTGTCTCCATAGGAGACAAAATGGAAGAATGATCCAGGACACTACCATAGTGCTCAACAACTTTGTCATGCTTCAGAAAGACTTCTTTTTCCTCAGAAAGACTTCCTCTGAACTCACTGGTATACTCCTGGTTCAGATTGCTGTATCTGGGAAGGAGAATAGTGAAGGAAAATGATAGGGTAGCCATCCTTTCTGGGACTGATTTCACACTATTTAGAAGTGCCTTCTGAATCCTGAGTTCCTAAGCAGTCAAAGAATATGATAGCAATATGCACTTTCATGGAAACTTTCATAACAGAAGGACAAGAAGTGCTAAACTTAATGCAAGCATTAATAAAAGCGGTACTTTATCAATGAATAAGCAGCAATTAATATCCGGAATCATACACAAAAAACACTGTTTTGCAAACATGCTTCTCTCAGAGAAACTTCAGTAGGCTTTTTCTAACTCAGAGTTGTAAATGCTAATATCCTCCTACACTTAAATCAGTGCTTGTATCTGTACAGTCTCATCCTTTTTTCTCCCTTCTGCAAAGTGACAAGTATGAGAATTTGGCACAAAATGAAACGGTAACATTTAATTCCAAAAATATATTTAGTGTTGGTCTCGGTCATCTTACTGAAAAATAAAATACCTCAATATTGTAATGAAATGTCAATTTGAAATAAAATTAAATATATACACACAGTATTTGCTCCAAAAGTAATGCCTCCTATCTTATTATGTTGGCTCACAATGTCAGATGCAGATATTGATGGTATGGTTGTAGAGATTAAACTTTCCCATCAATATTTTGTTATATTTTGTTGCCTTGGGATGGATGGCAGCAGAGGGGCAGCCTGACAAAATGGTGTCTGACACCGAAGTGTCTATGAAGCAAAGGTGTCTCACTGAATTCCTCCTTGTGGAAAAAACTGCATCCATTAACATTTATCAATGCTTGCTGAATGCTTATGGAGACCAAACAGTGGATTTTAGCACAGTGAGGTGGGTGGTTTGTTTCAGCAGTGGTGACACTGATGTGAAAGACAAGCCCCATTCTGGACAGCCACACACAGCTGGTGCATATTTTATATGATCACAGCTTACAGGCTCTTGTTCATTGCTTTTGAAAATGCACAGCTGTGCATTTGGTGGTTGAAAAATTCTGTTCTGTAGCTGAAAATTTGCTCTATCAAATGGTGCTATTGTACTCTTTCTAGCTGTTGCAGTTGCCAAGGAAATAATAGGAAGCATTACTTTTGCAGCAGCCTACATATAAGAAAATATGATAGTTTTGTTGACTCCTAAAAACAAGTTAATTTGTGGCAAAATTATCTGTTGAGCTTAAACAAGTTTTGAAAACCAAAATTCTTCAGTTTTCACTGTTAAGTGACACAAATAGGTTATTTCTCATTTTATAGGAAGACAAGACAAAATACCTGGAGGAGAAACATTTTCAGCCATGATGCAGGTCACAGTTAAAAGAACTAACTACCTGTACAAATGGATACTCGTGTTTCAGATTATACTGAAGTGATAAGATGCTACAGTAAGTGTTGGTACTGCAAAGTTAGAGTAATATGTAATAGGAAAAGGAGCATTTGTCTTCAAGAGTTCCTGGTGCCTTGGAAATCTTGTTACTCTCATTATCTAATCACTATTTCAAGTCTTCTAAAAGATTTTCATAGAACTGCAGCCAGATATCTTGAGAGATTGCCATTTACACATGACTTTTCCCTCCCTCATGATAGCACTACTTCCCTCTCCATTCTTAACCACAAGTATTCCTTATAACACTGACACACTGATTAAATATTCCAGAACACAAGATGTAGGCCAGCTCTGAAGACATCCTGGAGACAAGGAGAATTGTTTCTTGTAACTCCTTGCATTTTACAGGCAATATTTGGGCAATAAACCTTGGCTCTACATGTGGCACAGACTTGCTTTCTCTTTGGAGGCTAATTGAGCAATTCCATTATATCCAGTAAGAAGTTTCATTCATCTCACTACTAAGACTAACAGAAATTATTTCTCCATCATTACTCTGTTGAGATCACTACATCAAGCATTAACCAGTAGTGTTCTGCTATCTTTCTGCAGCTCTCGCATCTACTGCCTTATGCTAAGGCTCACAGGGACAATAGCAGTGTTTACCATATTTTGGTACATAAGCAAGTGCACTGTAAGTCATTTTCAGGGTTTTAATACCTTGGTGCTGTAGTTTTAGGATTCTCTTTTCAGTTCAACACATTTTTTGTATTAAAAGACTTGTAAGGTATCCAAGGTTAATTATATGCCTTCGGCTATTAAGTCTTACCACAAACTTCCTGTGAAATCTCCCACTACAGGGAAAGAAAAAGCCCACAGAGTTCTGAATCCTGGACAACATCATACAATCGCTACTAATTCAGTATTGTGTGCTACTTACAGGTTCTGCAAGAATTTCTGCCCTACCTACAAATGAAACTTCAAGTTTATTTCCTCACACATACCTGTGTGCAATGGTCCAGAACCCAAGGGTGTTCACCATCATCAGGGAAGCCAAGAAGAAGAAGAATCTCTCCAATTTACCTTCATGTAGCAAGTGCGGAAACCAGTTGCCTGTCATAGCAGACATTTGAAACAGAGTTAGTTGGCCTTGCAGAGACGTGGTTTTTATGAAAGACACAAAGGGAAGCTTGTGTAATACACAGTCACGGCAGGTGACTTGAACCTCCCTGTAGCTATCTGCACAGTCTTAATTCACTCAGTGTGTATTTTTTCCAAGTCTACAGTGCACTTTGCTTCTGATATGCAGACATGAAGAATCTGTTTTTTTTATTTTTAACAATTCTGAAGCATACTGGAAAGTTAACTATACAACTATTGCAGTCATGACCAGGCCATTATTCCATTAAATGAATGTCAGTGCAAAAGTTCTAGGAAGGGTTAGAATCAAGGTGGTTTGTAGAAATCTTTACTTACATCTCTCACAGTTTTAACAGGCTTTTGTTTCAAAAAAATTTTTTTTTTTAGTGCCTTGGGTGTTACTCCATTACCAAGATGCTAGATGACATTTACCTTTCCCTACGGTTGCCTTTAACTAGGAGTCTGTAACACATTATTGCATTGTACACATAATTTGTTCTGCAACAGTCACAGAGCTTTGGCTCACTGAGGCTTCTAGCAACAGTGTCTGGGACATTCTGGAAGAAAGACTCCCTTCAACAGCAAACAGTACCACATATAAATGCACACCCAGAGCCTCTGTCTGTATTCTTGCGTGCTTTCAGTGTTGCTCATTACAGCCAGCAAATAAGCTCAGGTGGTAAATTATTACTATGGAAATTGATATGCTTAACAGGAAAGCAAGCCCCAGTCAGACTGAATCTGAGCACAATCACCTCCTGAAGCATTATAATCAGCTACAATGAGAGGTAAAACCAAGGTGAAAAAAGAAATGACTGTGGATACAGAATATCAGAGAGCTGTACAGTGCTATAATGACCTCTTACGTTATTTGGGAGCACAGGTTGTTTATTGCCTTTGAGGAAGGAGAGTCTGCCCTCATTAGCAAGTAGTGAGGTTCAAGAGGAGCACTCAGCCACAGCTGAGAACCCGATGCCCACACTGCACACAGCTCAGGAAGGCCGTGTCAGACTGATTCCCATTAGCAGTTGGAACACAGCCAGCACAGGCATTTTGGGGATTTAGTTTCATCCAAAGGAATGATTACTTTTCTTTTTTCATTTGTGGTCCAAGATTGCTGTGATGCAAGTCAATACACAAATAGAGATGATCAGAAAATACAAATCAAAAGTACACACCTGACCTGCACTAAACCACCAGCATTTACACACACAAATATGCCTTTCGTTGTTCCCTCAGATCTTGGTATCAATTCCATTCCATTTATATGGCTCACTATTCACCACTTGAACTAACTTAAAAGGGAGAGGAAGAAAATAGCTCTCTGTGGCATAAGTATCCTGTACAGAGCTGATAGCCACAATCTTATCTTATGACCACTGAAGACATCTTTAGCCATCCAACACAATTCTTAGCATGTTAACTTTTTACTAATTAGATTTGGAGAGAGAAAAAAAATGATTACACACACACTTGCATCTTTCCTCCACATTTTGGCATGGT
This sequence comes from Perdix hodgsoniae, assembly GCA_035772895.1. Lineage (NCBI taxonomy): Eukaryota > Metazoa > Chordata > Aves > Galliformes > Phasianidae > Perdix > Perdix hodgsoniae. Next base: position 1,028,253 of record JAPSGF010000070.1, read on the forward strand.
AAACATTTCTTTTCAAAGCAGTTACCTCTCTCTCCTGGGACTGTCAGGGAACACCTGCCATCAGTGCAGCAGCTCTCCCCCAGCTCTCAGCTGACTCTGTGCCATGTCACCTTCCTGCCTGTCACAGCACAGCACCACCTCACCTCCACGCCTGGTGCCTTTTGTAGCATTATCTCAGAGCGAGCTTTAAAACATATCACTTAACACTGTCAGTTGACTGAGCTCCTAGGTGCTATAACTTCATTTTAGTAGCTTATAAACTTTTACTGTCATAATTCACAATCAGGTAGTTTTTCAGTTCACATCCCCATGTGGCTGACAGAGCTCACAGAGAGAGCGGGTCTATCTGATGAGAGGGGAAGCACACATGGGGCTTGGTGCTACAGCTTGTCAAAGCAGAGTTCACACTGTCTGCCAGGTTACTTCCATCGGCTGGTCTAACTATACAAACAGCAGGAGTTTCCTAATGGAATAGACTTTACAGAGTAAACCAAAGAGAAAATACAGACTTTAAAAAAGTACTAAGCTGAATATAAGGAATTTAGCAGCTTGTGAGAAAAAGTGAAATGGATTTTGGACACGATTTAATGATAGGAAAGGTACCATACTGAAAGGTTGAAAGTGAGACTGGTTGGTTCTATCAGGGTGGAATATGCACATGGGCATTAGGAGACCTGGGTTCTGCCTTTGTTTTACCTCCTCTAGAACCTCAAAGATCAGGTTGGTCTGGCAATATGTATTTTCACCAGTGTGTATAGCCAGCATTAAGTAATGACTTCCCAGTTTCTGCCACAGATACTTGCTGCTTTTTTTCCTTTTAAAAGTAGGTGGACTTCCAAAGGAATAAGTGTTGTACCTGGGCAACATTATCTTCTGCTCACATACAGTGCACAGAGAATCCTCCGCTGACAGGAAAACTTAGGAGAACAGCTTATTGGTGTTGCAACTTCCACCATGCATTCTGGGCAGTGAAACTACCTTTTGGCACCTCTCTCCTTGCCCCACCTAAAGCTTTCCCAAGCCGTATCTAGCACAAATCTAGCACGGGCTGGCTTTGGTTCATGTTTTCAGAATTTTATTCTCAGCTATGAATGCTAGGAACTTATTGGGTCTGTTTGTTTGTTTTTGATGGAATAAGACGCCCTTGGCACTACTGTGTTTGAAGAATTCAGAACTTTTTCATCCTTCAATCAGAACGCAATATGCTAACAATTCACTTTTCCCCAAAAGACACTGCCTTTGGGTTCTGTCAATCCTTTACTTTTCTATAGAGATTGCCAACAGAAGTGCCAATTACAAGGTTGGTTTGTCACATAGATAATTGCTCACTGGGAATTAACTTTCTACAACAAGCTCCTGATTTCCATTTTTATTCCAACAATAGAAATACTCAGTAGCATGAATCACCACAGAATCAGAAGTTTCCTTCAGCCAACTATTTTAAAGAGCCTTCTGTTATTTGCTAGAGGTGAACTGGTTATGCATTTCACGGCAAATATAGAAAAGAATTAGAAGACTAAGCCCAGGAAAACCTTGAGTTCCTTAATATTGCTACCAGATGTTGTCAAATTAAAAGTACCTGGTAAACTTGCACCAACATTCATCAGCCTTACCCATTTTGCATCAAAAATGCTCAAATAGAGCAGAGGAATATGATACAACACCAAGAAAAAAAAAAACAACACCTGATCCTTCCCAGACAGGAGAAAAAGTAGGTGAATCAACAACTTGTGCTAGTCGTGGTGGACAACCCCATTAGTGACAGACAGTAAAATAAACTACAAAGGAGTATGTGGAAAAGACTACAAAAAACATTTTCCAGATGTGCTGGCATACACAAGGTACTTGTCACAGTGGTGGCACACTTGGAGTTCTCAAGGGATTCACAGAGAAGCCCAAAGTCACATAGGAAGGCATTGTTTACTGAATAATACCATCATTTTTAGTACAGGGAGAATAGAGAAGTTAAAGAAATCTTACGAAAGAGATTAGCTCATTCTGTAATGCTCCTATATTTTTAACTCTATCCTTCAACATAGAATGTGACTATAGAAAAAAACAGATCTTAGAAAAGAATTGCATCTCCTATAATTTCATCATGTTAGCAGGCATATATTCAGTGTTTAATCATATCTGAATTCAAGTCTTGGTCTCCCTCTACTCCTTATTACCTAAGTAGTATCCATTGGCTCCTACCATCTGGACTACAAGAAATATCCTTTAGTTTTATCATCATTGGTGTTTAGAATCACAAAAAGCTCCAGTCTGGAAAGAGAAAAAACTAGCTATCTCAGTACAACTGTGTCAGGGCAGTTTTCTTTCTCTGACCTTTCCCCCCCCCACACACATATTTACATTAATATTTTTAGAGAACAGTATTCTGAAATGATTGACATAGGAGGACAGGTTGTGTCTTGCATCTTCTTCCATTAAAATGTTAGGAGAGATAAAAGATCCAAAAGAAAGCAGTTAACCAGCTTGTACTGAAAATATCACTGTCACCCATCATCTGTTTGCACTCGTCAGATTTTTTTTTTAAATGTTATATTTCATCATATTCACACCATCCCCCATAAATGTGATTAACAAGTGATTAATGCAATTTTGCCTGTGACTGATATTTGATCAACTTTGCCAATAAAAATCTAAATTATTTTCTAAACTAGTGACATGAAGTAGTACATAAAAAGGTTTAAATAATATTCTCACTCTCTATGCTTCAAAATATACATTGGAGGATCATCTTCACTGCATCCTGAATTGCCTCATGGCAATCATGGCCACATTGCTTAAATATGGGAAAACCAGAAATAGTTTTGGCATAAGTTCAGTGAAACAAGAATCATTGCATAAAGCAAAAACATCCATAACCCAAGAATTACATGCTGAGACTTGTTAAATCCTACAAGAAGTGTTGCATAAACACTGTCATCTTTCAGCAAAAAAAGAATGAATTCCCATCTTGGTTAAATTGGTTTAGCTTTTCAGAGAAAAAAAGATCAGAGTCAGTCGTTTTTCTCCATAGTTTCTTAAATTGTCCAGGTACCAAATGTTTCAGAAGCTCTTTAAACAGAGCTAAGAAATACCAAAAGCAAGAGTATGTCCTTTGAACTTACTTTATTCAGGAGAGGCCACCATTTTGCTCTTTGAAGCTGTGTCATCTTGAGAAGTTTCAACAATTAACTGTTCATCTTTATAACAACTTAAAGAATTACTACTTTGCTGATCTAAAGCTTTCCATTGGAAGCACAAAAGAACACCCTGAGAAGCACTTTATAAAAATTCAGAAAAGTACAGAATATGAATATTTCATAAAAAATGCTTTCATATAAAACAAGACCAACTCCAAGTAATCGTTACACACTATGTCCAGCCTCAGAAGCTAAATTGCAAGTTTACTTTGATTCAAGACAGGGAGACGGGAGTCTGGTGGGGTGAGTGTAGGAATACTTCCTTAGAGATGCTCAAGAAGTGTTTGGATGTGGTACTAAGGGATAATGTTTAGTGGGGAAACTATTGGTGGTAGGAGGACAGTTAGACTAGATGATTTTGGAGGCCTTTTTCAACCTTGGTGATTTTATGATTGTACAATAAAAAAATCTGTTCCGCTGGTGAAAATTCAAGCAGCTCTGCTCACTGCCACAGATGTCTTTGTACATGATGGTTCTTTGCCTGATTCATCCACTGCTTTTACCCATCTCCAGGTGACACTTGTCTGCCTGGTAATTAAACTCTAACAGAAGCGTGAGTATAAAAACCACCCCTATTTCGGATATGTAAACAAAGGAATCCCTGTCCTTCAGCTCAAGGTCTCAAATGCATCCCTTTTCAAATTTACTTATGAAAAAGTCATATGTATTGAACAAAGATCTATCAGCAAAGGAAAAAAACCTTAAACCCTTTGCCTTTCTTCAAAGACAGCATCACAGAGAAAGCTGCAGTGTGGGGGCTTGAACTAAATACTGCTTAGAAGAATTAAACCAAATTACGTGTAACTTACCTTGAAATGTACCAAGTTTTCTGAGAATGGCATTATTTGCCTGAAAAAGGGTAAAACATGGCAAAACCATGTTGTCACAGAATCTGGTTCTTCTAATAATTGAGGAAAGGAAGAGGGGTAAAGACTGCAAGAAAGGAGAAATGTGTCAAGGGAATAAATCCCTTGGATAGCTTTGAAATGCTCGACCCACCTTCCTTTTCTTTATGACATAGTGAAACAGAAGAGATGCATTCTGCATTCTCTGAAGCAGTAATCTTGCTGTCATGGCCAGAAGCCTCCATGTAATAATTGTGGCTAACATGAACATATTTGTTCATTAACAACAACAACAAAAATACATCCAAGAAGATTTACTTTCTAGTATTCCAGAGGAGAACAGAGATTGGAGGTAGGGGCTTCCTGCATAGTGCCATTCTCTAATTATTCCACCTATCAAAACTAAGATTACTCATAAAAATCAGCTTTACAGCTGTATTCATTTATGTCCTATCTTAATTCCATCTTAACTGTGAAAGCACATCAATAAAATTTTGCCATTCCCTTCAACTGCACTGTCTATTGCTCCAGATCAATAATAATGGGATTAGAAAGCTGCTCAGAAACACCAGTCATGGGCATATTCTTACCTTGAGTGCCAGAGTGGGCTGTCTGAACAAAGAAAGCTCCCATAAAGCAGCCAGCTCCATTGAAGAGAGTTAAAAAATGCATGGAAATTCCTCGAATTCTTTCTGGTACAAGCCAGAATGATAGCAATGAACCTTTAAAATAGAAGCAGATACAGTGACAGCTTTGTTTTATTTTTAAAATATCAATGGCAGAAGGTAGATAAGAATCTCCAGTCTGTGTAATACGAACTTTGTATATTTTACCCATAGAAGCTACTGGATAAGGACAATTACATCTGTTTGCACAGAAGTTAAGAAGAACCCAAGGAAAACTCCATTGCAAGTATGATGTGTGAAGAAAACAGATGTGATATTTAACTGCAGGACTTCACATGACAGAGCCAGTGCAGCAAGGCCATTAATGAATACTTCTGAACTTCAGTGCACTGCCTTTAATAGGACACTTGACTTGAGTTAATTTAAGGCTCCCAGTGCTGCATTTCCTTGAACAGAAACCCTAAGGGTCACTAACTACTTTAAAACCTATTGTCCTTCACTTGCTTCCCAGAAGAGTAAACTAGAAAAAAGAAAACTTCAGATGTTGGAGGGTGCAGCATATAATTTTAGCATAGAAGACTGTAATTCCCCTAGCTGTAATTTGGCTAAAGTTTGTTATAGTAACAGCAAGCTCATATAACAAGTTTCCCTGGTCAAAACTTTTGCTCCCCAATGTTACACCTTGAGCCCTCATCCAGAACAATTTTCCAAGCCCCAATATCTTCCAGTCTGCCTTATTACCTGAGTTTGAATGACTCCCAGCCTGAGAAGCTTGTCAACGGAGAAGCCTATTTGAATGCTGAGCTGCCTGGAGCATTACTGAAATCAAATGAAACTCCACAGCAGCTGTCTTCCATCTTTTTTTTAATTTGGATGTCCAAATTAGAGATTTAGAAACATTTTAAAAATGAAAAAGGTACTATGGGCAGTGTTCTTTTTTTTTCTCCCCTTGTTTGCAATAGAAGCCAAAGGCCTGAGTGCAGGAGAAAGCAGGTGAGCCCAGGACATCATCTGTAGATGGAACAATATAGTCTGAAACACTGGACCATCAGTGTCTTAACTACTTTGAGTCTGAGAGCCTAGGAATGGGAGCCTAAGTTTGATGGGCTTATTTTGCCCCCCTCATCACCAGGCTGCAAAGTATGTATCTTGGCAAAATTCTGCTTGGTAATAGTATCCTACTTAGTAAATTATTCCTGCCATTTCAATTGCATACTTAATTCCTCACTTCTCCCACAGTGAACAATTAACCAGCTGCTGCATTTCACTCTGGAGACCACAGCATTTCATTGGTGGGTGAAGCGATCTCCAATATATTCTTTAAATAATAGAGCAGTTTGTTAGAAAGCTTTCCATTTTTAAGTGCTTGGAGAAATGGTGATGGGCAGAGGGAAGTATAGCAGTGCTATAGCAAACACTGTAAACCTGGTAAATTTGGGCAAGCTGCTACAGAGCACCCAATTGCTCAGATGCTGTCAGTGCAACACAGCTGCTGTGCTCAGTAGAACGTCTCCCCATCACCATCCCCATCTCATGCACTGCAGGGGCAAATGCTTGCTAATGATGCTCCACAGGATGGACTTCTTCCCCCACTTCTTTTTTTAGCCTTAAGCTTCAGAAGAATAATTTCCTCCTTCAAAGCAAGCTAGGGTATCAAATTCAAGCTCCCTGCATGTGTGTGATCTCAAATTCAAACAGTGAAGGAGAGCAGTTATTTTATCATTTTATCATTTCATCATATATATATATAGAGAGAGAGAGAGAGAGAGAGAGATTTTAAGCAAGACTTCAGCATTAGGCAAAATTTATATACTGTTCTTACATGTTCTTAAAGATCTTCATGCCACCCAAGGCAGGTGATTATGTAAGCCTCCTATCAACAAGATAATGAAATATATCTTGCAAACAATTGTAAGTACCAGTGATCAAACACAGATAAAGAGTTTAATATGCCAAACCTAGCTTCTCTAACCAGTCACTCAAGAAATATCTCCTCTTTCCTCTGATTACAAGTGTGAACACTTGTCTTCAACTAGGATCATGTACTTTCAGACCAAGTGAATTATTATGATAATTGAATTTGACCTTCTGCATAATACAGGCAGTAAAATGTCTTGAAAGGTGAAACAACTATTTCAGTGTCTAGGCTGTCATTACCATTGATGTGGATCCAGTGAAGGGTTCCTGTACAGTAATTCAGTTCAGACTGAAATAGAAACCAGTAGGCCAAAGAGATGCCAAATGCTGCCCAAGATGCTCCAGCGTGCCTTGGTCATCTGCATGGGGCTGCCTCGGGGTATGCAGATCCTATGGGAAAACCATACTCTACCCCAGCATTAGCTAAAGGCCAGGCAGGTACTATAAAAGGAGCCTGCTTGTCCTGCATGTACATCTTTAATTCTCTATTACACGAGATGCTAGGACACCTACCTGTGGGCAAAGGAATGCAAGCCTGCATCTCAACTGAAAATAGTAGTAATCTACCTATTTTAGGCACCTACCTTTAGTTTTTTTTCCCATGCAAATCTCTAGCTCTGACTTAGTCCAAGGGTTCTTTAATCACACCTATGACTGTAGCTTTTAGTGAGATGCTTAGTCTTTATTTGAATGAAAGACAATAGTTTTCCTCCTAATGCATTCTGACAATAATTCTTCAAAAAAATAAAATTTGGTCTTGTGGGGCATCTTTTTGTTTGCTTTGTTTTTAATCTAATGTCATCTTCCAGTCACTGGGCTTGGGCTGTGTTCTGCTATGGTAGTTAGGAGTTTTATTCCACCAGAAATAATCTTTTCATGCAGCAGCATAAGACTGCAAGCAAGCCACCTTTTAACCATTTCTTTTTTTTGTTAAGCTTAATAGAGGTCACAGTTTTCAGTTACACTTAACCTGTAACCTAGAAACCACACAACCTGCCTAGAAACCTATCTCAATTAAGTACTTGAGAGCAAATCGGATGAAGAGGCATTATGAGGGTGTTAAGTATTTAAAACTAGGGAAAATTACCTTTTTAGTGACAAACCATGACCCACTATTCTGAGTAGTCTTGCAGTGCAAGAATGAAGCCACAATTTTTTCCTACTCTTTAACAAAAATTCAGGCATTTCTGGGGTTGTACTGAAAACAAACACTCAACCTGTCAAACTAAATGCTTATGGAGATCAGCTAGTTAATATCATTACTTATATATATTTTTAAATGAACACTGATTAGTTTATTTTTGTTAATTACTTTTCAAATACATTTTGCAAGGTAAAACACCTTGTGATTCTCAGAAGAAAATAAGCCTCAAGAGTGTCAGTGTAAATGTGTAGAAGTAAGTTGTATGGAAAGAAGTTTTAGATTCACAATCACGAGTACATCTACATAATTTATGGATGACAGATGTGACTGAAGCTCTGCACGTGCTCTGCAGGAGTGTTTGTCTGGCTCCATTACACCAACTAAGGCATGATGCTCTGTGGAGGCATCTTCACATGACTTCTGATGGAGTACAAACAGTAGTCCTGCCTTTGCCTACAATATTTTTCCAGTTATTTGGTCAGTTAAATTGTGGTATCTCCTTGCACACGCTCTATATCTGTGGAAAAACCATGTGATGTTATGACACGGTTCCTTAAAAGAAAAGGGTAAGCTAAATTGCTTCTCTTGCTGTGGTCTGAATGTGCTTAAGAACTGCAACCATGGCTCAGCTATTATGTGTATTTGTTCAGTCTCAAGAAAATCATCAGGAACAGAATAGTTCAGAACTGAGGGAACCTCAAAAACCTATCTGGACTGGCTCCTACATGAAGCAGCTTCCATTTCAAGGAAAAACAGTCCCAAGTCCAGAATCCTACTGTCATACAAGATGGCAAGTAACACAACCCTGAGGCCTGACAAGGCTGCAACACCTCCCCTTTAACCTAAAACAATACCACTACATTACAACCAGCAAGACAAGTTTTGTTACCCAAAGCAGGTAAAAAAGTAAATCTGCTCATTATGCCTGTGAAACAGAGCCAGGGATAAAAGATTACAAGATAATTTATTTTTAGGTAGTAGTATTCTTGGCTACGTTCTTGCATTAGCCTTTTAGGTTTTACTTACAAGAGGGAGTTACCAAGGCTTCAGCCACTCCAAGCAAGATGTACTGAGGAGCTAAGTGGAAGCAAGGCATGGATGAGACCAGGAGAACCTCCTCAGAAAGGGTCTGTTCCACCTGAGGAAAATGCTTTCGGTGTATTTCAGAGAAGCCAGCAACCATCACAGAAAGTGCAGCAGATAACTGACCTGCAACTGGGTTAAGAGCGGAATGTTCAGCAAGGTTGCAGTTATAGGAATACCACTTACTTATGGTGGAGCAGAGTCCAAGTACATACAAAAGAAAAGTTTTAAGTTTTTTTTTTTTAAAAGAGATCCTCCTCCATGAATTTGATTCTAGATCTATGGTAAAGAGACACCAGCTCAGCACACACAGAATGCAGGGATGCAGAGTAAAGGAGAGATTTTCAAAAACATACTTTAAATTATTACTATTTTTTAATATTAGAGGAGATGAGGAAAAAGAGGCAGGTTGTCCAGATACCAGAAAAGATTGAGTACTAAGAGCTGGGGAAATCCCACAGTTCAAGCAACAATAAATTTCTGAAGTATACAGACAGAATATCTGTTGTTTGTTTTTTTCTACACAAAAAATAGTGCAGGCAAACTACTGTATTTCTAAAGTAACCACACCATTTCCACAGCTTAAGACTGCTACCTGAGGCAACAGAAACTAACTACAGCACATACTGTTAACCAACACTTTAATGGAATATACAGCAGCTACCTTTCTGTTATCAGAAAGCCTGAGGAACTGGAAACTGGTAGGTTTTTTTTTTCCCCCATCACTTCTAGACAAAGGAATGCAAAGCTCTCATGTCAGAAGTTATGTACTCCTCACTTGGTACTAATATATCTCTCCACATTATTGCCTCTTCACTACTCTTACCATTATTAATGGAAAACCTGTGCCCTCGCATATTTGAGTTTGACGTTATCATTTTATTCAGAATTTAAAGAATTATCTATTCCCTTAACTATCTGTGCCATCAAACGAGTACCAGTGTTAGCTGAAGTGGGGGAGGGGGGGTGATGAAAAGCTTGGCTATGGGAAGAGAAAAACCGCAGCAGCCCAGATTTCAGTGGTCTGAGAGTGTTCTTCTTCACTGTATTTTATGAAAAAACTTGAATTAAGGGACACATACAACAAATACATATTTCATTCTCTATTAAATTTCCTGTACTAGTGGTTAAATCAAGCAGGAAAAACACACTACACCTAAATCCATGTTTTTCATGAAGAGGTCCACCATCTACATTCGCTTTAAGATTTTCATGTTTGCTACATCATACTAGATTTACAAATAAACCAACAATTATAAAGTAACAAATTACAGTTCTCACACAGGTCTTGTTAGATAAATCAGATAGTTCAACACTATCTCATGGTTTGTCTTTGAAACTTATACTCTTAACATACTGAAAGTTCCCAGGAAACTATTTAAATTTCTTACTCTTAAAAAGTTCGCCTTAAAATATAGTTATAAGCTAGCTTAACACTAACATCCTATTCGTACTTTCAATTTTATTTTCAGGAACAATTGTGAATTTAATTAACTGTCAGCAAAGATATTGGCACTTACAGGTCTGCCATATTTGCAGGTGCAGTCATATGCTTGGATATCTCAAGCCATTGCCTGTACTCAGAGGCATTTTTTATGCCTCAGGTAATTTATCACCCCTAACAGAAGGCTATTTTAATAAATGAACCTATTAAGAAGAAAACACTGCATATATTCTACTGCTGTTCAGTGTAACAGGATATAACATTAATACTTAGTTTTCCTTAAAACCATGGAAACTTCATCTGAATGTGCTTTCTGTGCTTAATGCAGATGTTATTTTAAAAACTAGGGTAATTGCAACCTGCTGTGTTATATGCATCTGGTTTGTATAAAACTTAATAACACTCTTAATTAGGCTAATTTAGTCAGATTAATACCTCTATGTGTGTCAGTACTCACTGTGCTGCATGCCATGGGGCACTGAATTAATAGTAACACACTGAGAAAATAGTCGTTTATAAATATTTTTGTCTGAGGTTTGTAATACAGGCTGCATGATAAAACATGCGGGAAATTTAATGAGATCATCTCTGGAAGGGAGTAGCTTTAAGCGAACATAGAATGCAAGCTGTTTTTCTTGTGGAATTGCACGTAGTTGATATCAGAAGACAGTTGCAGATATCCCTCCAGATCTCAGAACAGAGGAAGTGTGAGGTTAGGGACCCCATGGCAAAGGGGACCAGGAAACTGAAGACTAATGTCAAAGGAAAGCAGTCCAACTTCATTAGGCATCACTTGTGGTAAAGTGTACTAAAATTATCATTGCTTCCAGGCCATGCATTTACATAAATGAGCCCCAAATCTACATGTTTAAGCTTAAATGCTTACTGTTGAATGTGCTGGGACTAATAGAAGCAGAGACTTCTTCACACTACTTTTATGAGGAAAAAGAGCTCTGGAAATCCTTCCTTTCTTCCCTTTCTGCAACTGAAGCACGTAAGAAGGAATGTGTAAGTTACATTTTAGATTAATATTTATTAAAATGCTAAACACTTGGACAATAATATATTGTTTATAATAATTTATATACTTTTATAATCAAGTATTAAAAATATATTAAAAGTTTATAATAAATTACATGTTTAAATTAAAATTCTAGTGTTAGAGGGGAAACCTGTACCTCTCCAAGTAATCTTCCACTTGAGAAATGTTGAAAATTGAAAACAGCACGTAATAATGCACATTTGTTTGTTTACACAACTAGTAGTCTGTGACTTCAGAACTTGGGAGATTTTAAAAATAGCCACTTCAGACAGAACCAGAATTTCTTTTTTACTTCCTATTTGGGATTCAGTTAAAGAGTCAGGAATGAACAACAGCGATAAGTTCCATAGAATCATTACAGAATGGCCTGGGTTGAAAAGGACCACAGTGATCATCTATTTCAACCCCCTGCCATGTGCAGGGTCACCAACCACCAGACCAGGCTGCCCAGAGCCACATCCAGCCTGGCCTTGAAAGCCTCCAGGGATGGGGCATCCACAACCTCCTTGGGCAACCTGTTCCAGTGTTCCAGCCTCTGTGTGAAAAACTTCCTCCTAATATCTAACCTAAACCTCCCCTGTCTCAGTTTAAGACTATTCCCCCTTGTCCTATCACTATCTCCCCCTCATAAACAGCCATTCCCCTTCCTGTTTATATGCTCCCTTCAAGTACCAGCAGGTCACAATGAGATCTCTCTGGAGCCTTCTTTCCAAGCTAAATAAGCCCAGTTCCTTCAACCTTTCTCCATAGGAGAAAGAATTCTGGTAAGCTGTAGTCCTAATGTCAATAAAAGCATAGCTTAAAAAAATAAAAATAAAAATAATAAAAAATATATATATACAGACACACATATACACACACATTTATACACACACACGAAAAAAGCTTATATTTATAACATTTAAATCCAAACTCATCATTTTGAGCAACAGAATCTTTTTCAAGAATAAGAGAGCTACCAACAAAGATTAATCCCCCCCCCCAAACTCCTTCCAAATTAAATACAATGTAAAGAATTAGGAAAAGCATATAGAGGGTAACCAGTGTGAAGTAAAATGCAAGCCTAAATGGTTAGTTCTATTTCTTTCACCAGTTCCTTAGGATGACTCTTAGTTTTTTCCTCAGTGTTTGTCTCAATACATTTTATTGATCAGAAGAGCTTTAGTCTCCTTCATCAATAAAAACTATGCTTTTTACTCTAAGTATCTAACATTTTTCAGGACTGTTTTTTCTAAAGTTTCTTTGAAATACACCTACCTCTGTCATCCCAAAACAAATCTATCTTAATATTTATAGTTTGAAATAGCAGTAAAACACACCATCAACTGCTGAGTTTTCTTTTCAAAAAGAAATGTATCAAAACTGCATGAACAGATTTTAGACTTACCAATGTAAATTGTTGGAGAATGTCCACTTCCCTTGGAGCTGAAGAGATATGAGTTAATGCATTCCAAAATTGGAACAAGAATCAGTAGTGGCACGATGCTTATCACATTCATTGCAGCAATTGGCAATACAAATCCACTGAAGTTCAAGTTGGAATTCATGGTTTGGAGATAATATCCTGAAGGAATCTGTATTGTGGAATACAAACCAACTTCAATATAAGTTACCTTTTATAGATAATGTTTTGTTTTGTTTTTTCCCTGTTATGGATGCTTCTTCAACACTTCCTTCTGAAGAAGTCATAGAAAACCAATTACACACTAACCAAAAGGAGTAACCATTCATGATAAAAGCCTTTCAGATAGTGACTCTCTCTTCTAGGCTTTAACATTATCTACTTCTTTCACTTACTCCTTGGTTTAATAAATCGAAGGAGCAGCCTGTCAGTTTGTATTAGCTCTAATGAAGATCAAATAAACCATCAGTCAACATAATAAATTCTCCTGAGTATTTCAGTGACTTCTTACATGTCTTCACAGTATACAGCAGGACTCTTTTCATTTTAGAATAGAATGATGCAGTTGTCTTGAATTTCTAATTGTTTGCTTTAAGTGGAAGAATATTTTAAAGACATTCTTGCCATCACATAGCTTTAAGAGCTATGTAGATTTAGCCATAGTCTTCGAAGCAGCTTACTGTGGCTAACATTAATGTGACTGGTATAGCAGCTATGTAAAGAGCTTCTTCTTTTTCTTTGATTTACTTCTGTAAATCAAAACCAGAAAGCAATAATCAACACACCAATCAACAAAACAATAATCAACACACCAATGGTAGACATCAGGATATGAAGCTAAGCGACTTATAAGACTGTCTTTCACTTCAAAGAGCAAACAGTCCCTATTTGTTTGATGATACATAAAAATCAGCTGAGTTTATTGACACATACAGAAGCCCACAACTGCTTATATCAACCAATTTTTCTGCTTGTGGTTTTTTTTTTTTTTTTTTTAGGAACCTTGGTATGCTAAGCATTGAAATTTCACTAGCAACAAGGAGTTACAATCCACTTCATTTTACAGACTGATGGGAAAATAAAGAGGTAAATTGAGTAATTCACAGAGACCAGCCATGGCAGAGCTGGATGTAAAATGGATTTCTTTACTCTCATTTCTACTTTCATAGCATTTTGAATTCCTGAAGTTTTCTACATGGCTTTTCCATGCTACTGGCAATACCAAATTCAGACGGAATATGACTTGTAGTTCTCTGAAAATTAAAGTGTAGCTAGTAACCCAGCTCTTCAAGGGTTACTCATCAATGATTATAGTCAACCCTAACCAACAGAATTTCACTCAATGCTAAAGAGTTATTCAAATGCTGGATGTTAATAAAAATACTGTCACCCAAATTTCACTTCCCCTCACAAAATAGAAGATGTAAAAGGATGAATAAATGGAATCATGACAGATCAGACATAAGCTATGCTGGTTCCTCATTTCCATTGCTTATTGGAAATCAGAATTGACTTATTATAAGGAATTAAATTATCATCCACATGAAATCTGTTAAGAGTATGGAGAAATACAATTAATCTTTATGGAAAAAATATTGATCTATTGCCTAGTCTAAGAAAAAGCCTTAGACATATCGGAAATTCTGCTGAATGTCACTGCTTTCAGGAGGTGCAAGCAGTCTTTTCCAGATATATACCTAGATATTACAACAGGGATTAATGATTCCTGACTCATTTCCATCTGGTCATTAACACATAGCCTCAGTCACTTGTGTGTTTGTTTTTATTTTGTCTTCCACTCTCCCTGGCATGGAACAGAGTGTGAGAAGAAAAGGTGGCAGATGAGCAGGAATATTTAACAGTTGCAAGATAATGTCAATGAAATAGTATATGTTACACATTTGTAAGAATTTCCTTAAGCAGCCTATGCACGCATTTTAAAACCAATAACTAAAAATGAATTTCTAAATTTGTTACGCCAACTTGCCAAAGGGTAAGCTGCTTCAAACTCCTGCTTAGCCACCCATTTCCATTGTAGATGCAGCAGATATATAAATCTACCAGAACAGTAGAAATATGCAACTGAAACAGCAAAGATTTTATGCCTTTCCTAAAAATTGAGTGAATATTTAAGAAATTGGAAAGTTGTTTTTCACAGGAGTGCTGAGCCTGAATCTCCAAAATATGTAACAGCATGAGGAGCACAGGAATCTCAGCAATAGATATTTCAGTCAAAGGGATGGATAGAAATGAGCAGAAGGAAGGCACAGGAACTACATTGCAGCAAGGCTGATTTTAGTTATTTGATGAGATTAAGACTGTTCTGCAAGGTTGTTCTGTTGGTAAAGCAACAGTTAAGAATCATGCCTTGTAACATGGTAGTAAACAGTCTTTTTTGAGATTTGGTTTGAAAAGTTGTTTACTCACCTGCATAATACATGTTCTGTAAAGAATTTGGAAAGCAAACAATGGGAAGAGCCTGGCAAGTGACTTTGTACTTTCCACTTGAGTCTCACTGTACCGACCACCATGATATTCCTTGGCATGATCTAACCAGCTGGATACATCTCCACTAAAGTAGCGATACCGCACACAGCACATTTTCAGCGCACTACCAATTACCCCAAAAGTTGTCAGAAGGGAACTGTCTGGAAACAATCAGACATAAGGCATTAGTACATTTTTATTTGCTGCCAAAAATAACAGAACTAAGCATTTTGTGAGGAAAAATACAACTTGATATACTGGGAGGTAGTGTATTACCTTCCCTTCTTTTTTCTTTCTCTTGAAAGAATTTAAACTCAAGACAGGAATGAAGTGTCACATCTCTGCTGAAGTCCAACAAGAGCCATGCAGAAATGATGTGAGAAGGAAAGGGAGCTCAAAGGAGGGCTGATGGGATAGAAAGTTTTGAGGAACATGTTTCAATGTTAGAAGTATCTTAGGACTTCCAAGTAATGTGCTGTGGAAAAAGCTTCCAGTCTAGTTGTTGGCATATTCAAAGTTGTCCACAAATAATTGCTAGCTTGGTTCTCAGACTTTGAAGAAAGAAATATAACAAGGACAGAATTGTTACCTGCATGCTTGAAGATACAGATTTATTTACCTTTGGTAAGTTGCCCATCCATGAGAATGAAAGCTATAGCATTTCTCTGCCTTTCTGATGTGTGGAAGCATTACAGTAACCATCTATATAGTGTCCAAATATAACATGAATTCAGAAGATATTTTCCTATCAACTCTGCTGTTGAAAGTATTTTCTAGAATGTTCATCTGACAGCGATAGGATGTTATTCCAATACTAAGAAATGGAAATCAAAAAATAATGACTGTCTAGCATTAACCTGTGGACTGTTGACAGAGTTAAATAAAACCTGAAGTAGAGAACACAACTGAAGCTTCCAAACAGACACTGCATACAGATTTTATTTTCTGTGACTTTGCTAGCCTAATATTCTTACTAATCACTATAAGCATTGCTAAAATTCAGGATCCAGCATATTTCAAGACCAGACCTGAGGACTAAAAAGTATTCAGACTTCCAGATCGAACTGACTAAGAAGATAATCAGAAAAATGTGTTAGAGCTCTTGTCATAGCTGAGGACCTCCTTAGTGTCATTTCAGTCAATTACCTACAAAAAGTTACTTGTATGAAATATGCATGTTTCTTACAGCAGAATTCAAAGCAGATCAGTATATGGCAAACTAGTAAATGGTAAAGTAAAAGTTGTAGTTCAGTCAGAAACTTGAGTAACACATAGACCTATATCAAGAGGATATTGCCAGTTACATTTTTATAATAAGTGTCACCCTTTCTTCAGAAGCAAAGTAGTAAATCCCACAATACTCCACAGTAGCAGATTTTCCAGATTACAGGAGTAATCAACTGAGTAGTTAAGCATCATATACTCTATACTATTATCTCTAATGTTTTCTTAAAAGCATCTATCTGTATATATATATATATATATATATATATAAAAAATTACATACTCCAGAAGGAAATTTCCCCTCTCCAATATAATCAAGATCTTGGTTCTAACACTCTGCTACTATGACCTTGATGTAGTCATGAGTATCTATATTACTTAATCATAATGAAAAAAAAATTTCTATATTGCACTCTAGATGGTAGATACATATTTTTCCCTCCAGCTCTGGTCACCTGCCAATCCTAAAATTTTTAGCAATGGAAGAAATGCAAATTAAGTCCATGTTTGACAGCTAAACATAATTGAATGCACGATCCATAATTGAAGAGTTACATCAGAAAAAAAAAAAGAAGCACACAAAAATCCTGTAAGGTCATCTATGGATTTGAATAACAGCTTTGATGTATTTAATGTTTCCCTATCTTACAAGAAGATACAAAGTATATTATGTTTTATTTTGACTAAAGAGATAAAAACACATTTTTTCTAGAGATTAGTATTCTGCATAGATGTGGAAAACACTTAAGTTGAATAACATTCATAGAAAAAAACAATACAAGAAATATTCTGCTAGTTTTGTAGATGACTAATATAGCAGAAGATTGGCTAGTATAACACAAGATTGGGTTATTCTTTTTAGTGGTATCAGACTACTTAAATAAGCAACAAGATTTGGTTCATATGAATCATTCCAGTGCAGGCTAGATACTGAAGACTGTTTTTAGCTTCTCAGGTTGTAAGACCTGGAGCAAGACCCAGAGAGCTTGACAATTACTATTCCCTCCATAAAAAAAAAATAATAAAAAAAAATAAAAAAACACAAATCAAAACAAGCTGACACTAGCGTTTACGTACCTCAGTCAGATATGATTTTTTTGAAGGGCATTGGGGAAGGGATGCATTTTTTCCTAGTATTTCCATCACATAACATTCCAAGATACTTGGTTCACTAATAATTTTTGCTATTTTTTTTATTAGACTGAACCAAAAAAACCCACAAATATCTTAATTTCAGTTTGTGTTCAACTGGAAAAAGTACAGCAAGATTTGGGCACTTCTGCAGCCTTATTCTGGTCACTTAGGCTCCAGTTACACTTCTGTGCTTAGTTAAAGGAGAGTCATCTAAACATTTTGAAAAGCTGAAGTACTAGTTAGTACTAATTGCTAAACTGATGAGGCCACAGTAGTATAAGAACTTCTGCTTTAAAATATCAAAAGTCTGTTTAGGAGCTATTTAGAGCTATTCAGTACTTTCAGTTATTTTCAACTATGTACAAATACCCAAGGTTGCATTGGAAAGCACACTGAAATAATAAGCATGAGATATTCTGGAATACTGAGATATTACAAAGCTTCCTGGTCAGTTAAGTAAACTCACGTCTTGGTTGCTCAGTTGTAACTTCACACCAAACTCTGGAGCATGCTTATATGTGAAAACAAGTATGTTTGGTGCACCAGCACCTCAGCCTCAACACACCTGAAAACCTTGGGCATAGATTGAACAAAACAGACTGATATTAGTAATGTGCAGCATGCGTGTATTATCCATTCCTGTACATGAAATTCTCTGAACCTACATCTGGACAAAACAGAAAATGTACATAAGTTCACTAGAGACTGCTTTCAATTTTTCAGCCTATCGTGAATCTACATATCTCTACAAAGAATGTTTTCTCTTACACTGACTCCATAGAGGTAAAACCCCTCCCCAGGTATCTTCAATTAAACAGGTCATTGTTATGGAAGAACTTATTTAGATGTCCAAAATGACACTAAAATAATTTCTAAATATAATTCCTAAGAGACAGTTCCTTCTTACCTGTTTTGGGTTTGTAAATCATTTCTCCACGCACCATGTGAATTGTGATCATGGCCATAAGCACAGACACAATTGGGAGAAGAAAACCAAGATTTCTTGCCACAGATTGCTGGATATAAGAGATGCTGACAAAGACAACTGCTGAATTTAAGTTAATCAGCCAATAAAACCTAGTACACAGAGACAGAGGAGCCAAGATTAGAAGAGCTGCATAATTTACAGCTTTTATATAATGGCATAGTTAAGTATTACAGTTATGGACAGCATCAGTACCACACGCACACACTTACAGAACAGAAACACCAAATTTTGCTTCGATGTTTCAGTTCGGTGAGGTAAATGATAAAACTAAGACACTAAGGCAGTAGAGCTGAACAAATTATCCATCTAGAGCCAGAAATAAACTTGTGGATAGGAATAATTAAATGTCAGCATTTACCATTTATACTTTTAATACCTGATAATGGAAGCATAATGTATGTAAAATTATGAAATTGCATTTTTAATCTTAACAAAGAAATAACATCACATATAACAGCCATTCAATTATTTCCTCTGGTGTGAAATAAAACTTCTTACCCTAACTTAGGTTTGAAATAATATTGCACAAATAATATCTACTGGAGCAGTCGACCAAGATATCCCACTTCCCAAGAAAATGCTTTGGACAGTAGGTTTATAAACATGAAAAAGCTGATTTTCTGTGGATTAAACATTACTTTGAGAACTTAAAAAACAAATTCATTTTGAGTAATGATCGAGCATTCACAGTACTTGCTTGGCACATAAATTCTTCTCAGCTCTAGTCCATTTGCTTGGATTTTGCAGACTAAGCATCAGGCAGGCAGCCACAATGAGCAAGAGGCTTGTTAGTAGACTTTCCCCTTCATTCTTAGAAGTCCATGGAGGACCTTGATTAAATAAGTTCTTTTGAGAATATTACACTTTAAGACCTCTTTCCAAACTGGCAGCATATTTTTTGGCAAATCCATTAGGTAATGTACTTCTCCCATTTCAGAAGCAGAAGAGGAATGGATCTGTAGAGCCAAATATCTTGTTTTAAGGACCCAGTGTGTCTAGCCAAGAATTTTCCTTCGTACTTGTTTTAGTCTGATCCTGTGGGCTCAAAGTTTGCTATTGGCTCGAGAGTACCAAATATACCATAGATTTTGTGGTTATGTATTCTGAAAGAACGCAGCTTCTGCACTCTGATTTCAACTCAAGAGCACATTTCTGATATAAGCAAAAATGTTATCGTGAAATGTCTAGAAAAAAAGATCTTACTAGAATATATTATGGGAATATATTCATTACGAAAACTTAAGTAGTAACACCCACGTGACTTTCAACTTAAAAGCATTGTTACTGTATTTGAAAAGCTTTCACTTACTATAACAATTGAGATGAACTTGCTGAACAAGGACAGATCTAGAGGAAAAACACTTGAAAATATTCCAAAATTGAGTTTTGTCACTTTATTTTAATAATTCTGAAAATTGAATTTGTTTTCTGTCTCTTATAATACTATTTAATTTTTTTTTAATTGATTGAGCCAGATGACCTTAAGTTTGAATCCAAACTCAGACCCAGATATTTCACATACTTCAGAGAGGTCCAGTATCCAAACCACGTATTTCCCTTTACAACTTTTTAGGAGGAGATGAATTTTAGTTAGAATATCTATAAAGACAAAGTGAAACAGATAAAAGTGGTAGAATAATTATTTAATTTAGCGTTAAAGTATCCTGGATTGACAGCAGAAATGAATTCACTGTATTATGGAAAGAAAAGTGATTTAGAAGAGACATAGGAAAGAAGGGAAATACTATAGTTCCAACATTCTCTGCCTTCTTTTGTAGCAGATCAAGTAAGACAACACTGCTAGCTGCCATCCTTTGTCTAAGTTGTGTACGCTTCGCTCTTATTCTCTGCCACCATAGGCAGAATTTAAGAGGGAACAGCCATAGAGCATTTTGGAAGTTAGAACCAGGTCCTAGATATGCAAAGCAATCTTCTTCAGGAATTGAATTAAACAGCAGGTAGCTGCAGGTTTATACTTCGCCATTTCATTTACAACCTACCTATAACTTAGTAAGTATGATTTTCTTTTAAACAGAATGTGGCTGAGGACATTAACTCTTACTCATCATTAGTATGTAATCACCTTTTATATCTATTATTTCAAAATTCAATCCTGTGACAAATATCTACCAAGAAAAAACACTCTACCAAGAGAAAATGATTATATTCTGAGAGGTTGTAATGAGATTAAGACCACTAAGAATACAACCTCATTTTAAAAGTCTTGAGATAGCAATTAAATAACCTCTTTTTCAGATGCCATTGCAAAAAATACTCATGTGCCTTTTTTAGTATTTCCAAAGCCCCAAGAAATAACCCATTTGGATTTCACCCAAGGAACTTTTTATTCAGATTATGTCTTCTTTGTAATCAACACTGAGAAATGTCACTTTGATTAAACACAATTCTGAATGGCTAAGACCACAGTACAATAAATTCTCCAGCGCTATCTTTCAGAACAACTGATTGCACTCCAGTCTTAATCCCCTAGAGTCTTATTTAATCAAAATGATGTTGCTAATTAAGGATTAAAACTCAGAATAGAGTAAAAAGATATTTTTTTTCCTTCTCTCCTATGGGCAGGTCAGGGAGGCAGAATCTGCTCTACAGAACTAAAAAGTCTCATCCACCTTTGGTTAAAGCTGCTTTATTCACTGAAGTTTGGATTTAATTCAGAATTCTCTGATACTAACATAATTGGAGGAAAAAAAGAATAGCCAGGAGAGCTACTCTCAAAGGAATAAAAATCTGACTCAAAGATCTTCACCGACTCCTCAGTGTTTTATTGTCAATATGGCAACATGCTAATTTTGATTTTATTAAGTGTGTGTATATAGGGAAAGGACAGGAAAGGGGGCAGTTTCAGACTTTATTTCACTCTGACTCAAAGCAGAAGTCTAGAAGTTCCCACAGATAACTTCTTTGATTCTTCCCTACAGTTTAACCAGAAGGTCCAGGTGAATGTTTAGTGCTACCAAGTGATAAATGAAGGCAAACATATGACCAAAAACGATCCCCGACACAGAAACAAATAGTTAATTTGAAAGAAAAAACAACCTGATTTTTAGAAACTATTTTACCTCTTCAACTTTTCCTTCAAATTTTCCTGAAAAATGAGATATTGTAAATGAAACATAAATGTAAAGTGCTTTATCTGATACCAAATGTTCTGAGTGCAAGATACCAGCAGTTAGAGTCTACTAGCAATCTTCAGTTCCAACAAGCCAACAAACCTATTGCTACCTATAATTTCTAAATATTTACTCCAATGCAAATTCTAATATATCAGTGAACTTGGTCACAGTCAGGGATTAATAGCAAAATTAAATCAAATTATAGATACGTTAGCTATAGAACAATGTATTCAATTTGTTTTCAGAACAGCAGCAGGACACTAAGTCTGAGTACTGGAGCAAGTTATGCAATCCTGGTTCTTCACTGAAGATTACTACTGAAGACCAAAATAGATGACCACCAGTTGGTCCCGGAAAGCAAGAACTATACTAAAGGTGTTTACAAAAATTCTTGGGAACTATTCCAAAGCTTAAGTGTTCTCCAGTTTAAAACCCAGTAAATAACAACAATAATGCCTTGCAAGTCTATAAGGAATTTAAAGCAATGCAGTATCATTCTCTACAGATATTTAGCTGTTGTTAAATTACTAACCAGTTGAAAAAAGAAAGAAGTTCCTTCGGTCCACAGTTCTCAAGGTTGTATGCACTTAGTGGACAAACTATAGCTCTTATGCCCCCTATTCCCAGGCTAGCTGTGAGTAGTGCAAAGTAGAACACTACTTTCTGCTCCTTTTTGGTTAGCGTATGAAGAAGAATATGTCGTTTGTCAATGTAGATATCTTCAAAAGGGAAAGCCACAATGGGTAGCAGGGCTGTGCCTGGAATCAGAAGGAAATCGTTATTTGAAATAAAGTTGGACTGATAAATATGAATTTGTAAGCAATTATGTTGAAAAGATGAAAAATCAGAAGACAACAGATGAGAGTGAAGAGGAAGGGCCTTGCTTCTGCAGAGCTAGAAAGACAACACCACTATGAGATTCTATGAAAGCAATTTTCTCTAAGCTTGCAAGGATATAGGTCCTTCAATATATTGAAGAGCTTACCCTGGACATGAAACTCCTCCCATTGTGCTTTCCCCATTTCTTGTGTGTAGAGGGCAGTAGCTCTCCATTAGCCAGCAAGGGTCAGGTAAGGCATGTAACTACCCAGCAAAGAATTTAAAACAGCAAAAAGCCTCCCCGTTGTGGAATAATTAAGATTTTTAAAAAATTATTTAAACCGAGTCTTTAATGAAGTCTATGATTTAACAAAGAAAATCTCAAAGGTTTTACTTTTTGTTGTTTGTCTTTTAGCTGTTCTGGTTTTCTGTTCCAGCTTCATGGGAAAAATATGTTTTTGGGAACTTAACTTACAGAAGCACTGCCATGAATTGTATTTACCAGCTCTAGTCTGCAAAGCAAGTCTAAGATTTGGTCAGCTACAGATTATCTGAGCTTTAATTGGAGACAAACTCAAAATATAGCAAATTGAAACCACATCAGCTTGACATTAGGCAAGGTTTAAGACTACAGCTGTGCATCAAACCCTTACAGTTTAGAAGCATTCAATTAACCCCACAAAACAATCACCAGCTCTGAATTGCATCAATTGCAGAATCTTTCTATTTAGTTTAAACAGTTTTGGAGATGTTTTTGCATCAAAGATCTCCAGAAAAACAGTTGGGGAAGATTTGGATTTCTGTTAGAAAGCAAGCTCTCAATATAAGTATTAGGATATGTCCTAATATATAATCCTATATATCCTAATCCTACTCACTGCAATGTTTGTTTATACTGATATGTGCTTAAATGCATCTTTCCCAGTTATCCAACTACAACAATCATGTCTTCACATACAATAGAGTTGTTAGTACCAACAGCTGGTAAGTGCTTTCCATTCTCTTTCTCAAACTGTCTAAAACATCACATTTGCCCTAAACACTAGCAACAACAGATGCTTGTTAAAGGGACCAGTTCTAAGAAAGAGCTGAGCAACTGTATTCTTAAGAGCTAAGCCACTTTAAAGAAGTAAAGAGACATATATGGAAATGCTTCTTGGTCTTGCTCGAGCAAAACTGACCACGAGCTTGGAGAAAATTACTGAATTTCAGTGTTCAACAATGCGTTTCTTGACAGAAGTATTGTTGCATTAAAGGACACCTGGGTGTCACCTACCTAAGAAGTGTAGAAACATGCAGATGCACACCAGCTTGATCCGCCCCACAAGGCACTCGGCGAGCCAGCCAGCCAGCACTGGCGTCAGCATGGAGGTGCCCACAAAGCACATATTTACAATGGCAGCCTGGTAGTTGCGATAGCCAAGTCTGACTGTGCAGAAGAGGATCATATTGCAGACGATGCCAAAGAATGTGAACCTCTCACACAGCTCCACCAGCAGCACACAAATAGCCTCCTGGACTTTCTTTTCGGGCAGAGTCAGGTTTCCAGCATGGTTTCTTCTACCAAGTAGCAGGTTTTTCTCCTTTTCAGTATCAGCCGTAAGCTGCTTCTCTTGAACCTCACCACTGCCTGCACCAGGCATGCTTGACTTCTTTGACTAGGACTCAGGAGGACAGCTTAAGTTACAGGTATACTTCTGTTCTCCTCCACTGTAATTAGCAAACTGGTAAGACTCTCACTTTGAATTCCACACTTTACCACTACAATTTTGTAGGGCACCAGTCACTTTTGTGCTATTACATATAGGATCAAAGAGTTTCCAATAAATAAATTAATCAGAGACATACCAACATTTCAACTTCTGAATTTAGCAACATACAGGAACACAGCCTATTTAATTAATCCATTCAAATATGAAAAAGATTTTTCCCCCAATGTAAGTTATCTGTTAAATTACTTGAGTCAGTACATACAACTTTATTTTTATGTCAAAGGGAAAGGTTTAAATACACAGGAAAGCCAAAATTATCAGCAGAATTTAAATAATAAATCAAGAAAATAATTTGGTTATAATAAACTGCAGCTTTAAGTAGGCAACAGACAAAAAATTGCAAGCAGAGTTTTTTTAAAAAAGAGAGTTAATAGTATCTAACTTATTAGATTTGTTATATTTAGTTGAAATTCAGATAAATTAATCATAAAAATAAATAATGCAACTACATTTATGTTAGAGAATCAAATTTTAAAAGGAAATAAGTTGAATGTATTAGCAAAGAATAAAAGATATCTGAAAGCAACACAAACCAAAACTGCTTTTCTAACCAAATATTGCGGGACAATACATCGTATCGGTCAAGAGCACATCTGATTTATCCCCAGTAAAACCAATCACTAGCTTAAATAATAGTTCTGATGAGACAAAGTTATAGTACTTTATAATGCTCCTTGTGCCTCTCATCCACAGAAGAGTTTGCAGATTTCACAAATCAGTTTATTTGTTTCATGGAGCTCATTAAGTTGACTATCACCTTTTTGAAACACTCCTAAAGAAGTATGAGAAGTACTTTAGACAAACATAAATGCATATGCATGTTGCAAAGCAGTGGTAAAACAGGTATACTTCTTTAAGAAGATCTCTCAATGCCTCAGTATTTTTGTGTCATGATTTTCTATATGTCTATACAACTGCTTTCATTTTACCTTCTCAGATCTATTAAGACTCCTGCATCCCCAACTTGATGCACAATAGTATACAACCAGTATTGATAAAGATAGATTTATAGAATACCTCCAAATAAAATGCTACTGCCAAATTCTAGTTTACTTCCTTGTCTTGTTTCAAAAGTATCTGAGTTAAACACAGAGCCTAGAAAAATCTGAAACTTGGGTCTACATAACAAAACACTGAACCCTAAAATAATTCTAAAATATATATTTTTAAAATTGAGTAAATGTCTAAAGCCAGAATTCAAACACTAAAGACATTTTTGTCATCCAAATGAGGATAAAAATAGCCATGACATATAACACAACCAAGAACTGCTTCTGTCTTTTCACCTATTGTAACTATAAAGATTTTCATTTGGGCAAACGCAGCAGAGAAATCCAACCCCAAAATCACCTGTAATTCAGCCAATCTCACTAAAGTCTAATGAAACTAACTCCAAATCCAAACAAGTAAAAACAGCTTATAGACCAAAAGGCTTACATGCTTTCCACTGCACAAAGATACATTTCTCATTTAACTGTTCAGAAAGAAAATGTGAAAATGTTATTCCCTTACTTTATTTATTTTTTTTTTTTTTTAAGGAAATATAGCCTTTAAGGAAATACTAGAATCAGATAGAAAACAACAGGATAAACACACTCTTACTACCATAGGCACTTCAGTATAAAATAGCCTAGTTTTCTACAAGCTATTTTCCTCTTAAAAAGTAGAAAGTTTACCTGTTCTCATGGGTGCTAATAATTCAAAGTGAATCATATCATGGAAACTACTAGAGACAGGAAAGTTGCTAACTAAAATATCAATATCTTAGTCTTCATGTAGTTTCATTTACTCTAACTTTGGATAACAAACAAGGGAAAGGAAATAATTGGCTGAGCTTTATATATGCCATTGAAAGGAGGCAGTGGTGATTGTTTTCATTGTTGTTTATTCTGAATTGCCTTTGCATGTGACTATTAAAGGCGTGGCGATCCTGATAGTCAGAGTTAACAATTAGTAAATGAGTTAAAATGAGAAAACACTGTGGTCTTTCTTGATCTAGTTATTAAATCACATCTGTAGTAGATAGAGGTGGTCTATTAAGGTATTCCGTGACATGGTTTCAATTGAGTTCTTGATTCACCTGATACTCTCTTAGCCTACTCTTAATGAAAGAGGTAGTAAAACTACATAAAGAATTAAAAATGTAGATTTAATTTCAGTAAGAACTGCCTTTTTTTTCTGAGTTTTATTTTTTGTCTTTTTTCCCCCCATATGTTTTTATCACTTTGAGCAATATCTTATTTCATGGGAAGGATTATGAAACAATTTCTGTTTAAAATCTTACCTTAGACAACTATTTCAGAGATTTCTGTGCAGACAGCCTTCAGTCAGAACTGAGATGAACTGAAATCAATTATAGGTTATGATGGTCTTGTTTTGTCATATAGTTCACGGTATTTGGAGCCTGTATCTGATGCTTCTGAAGAACTTTGTGAGCATTACTAAAAATTCAGGAGAATGTTTGCCTGCCTTTTTTTTCTGACTACATACCAGAAGAACAAATGCAAACAAAACCTAGGCACTCTGTAAATAACGTAAAAGATCATTAAGAAAGTGAAATGCAGTCATCAGGAATGAGGCTGAGAAGGCTTATTTGTGAAATCTGTTAGATTAGCAAATCAAATAAAACTCTACTGTGTTTTATAAAGATCTGTTACACACTATGCAAGTACGCTTTGATGGCTGAAAAAAAAAAAGCATACATGAAGTAATCAGTTATTAAAATTTTTGAATATTATAAAATTATCTCAGAACTTCTGGACCTATGATATCCACTGCATTACATCTGGATAGTTTTTCCCTTTACTAAGTGTTCCTGTAATGTTTTTCCATACTTTAACTGGAGGCAACTGGGAACCCTAGCTCAGTTCTGCCTTGTTGTGGGACAGATGTCATAGCCACTATCATGTTCTGCAGCAGCTTTTGTCTGTGAGGAGGCAAGACCAAGGTGAAAGATGTAATGTAGAGAATAGCTATATTCTAAAAAACATGCTTGTTATTTTTTTCTTTTGTAGACATAATTTGATGGTTTTAGGGAAGCTACTTCTGCCCACATGGTCAGACTGCCTCTGTAATTGTGTGCAAGCCATGTTAATTTGCTGGGATCTTTCTATCTCCATCTTGAAAATAGAAATAAATTGAATTACTTCACTGAGGTGCTAAGAGTTTAATTCACTAAAATTTACAGTGGTGTTCTAATTCAGACGTAAAGCATTACAGAAAGACAAAATACATAATATATTTTTTATATATTATATATATAATTTATATATTTACACTTATATTTTTATATATATTTTTAGACACTACTAAGCCTAAGGTATAGGAGTAGCTTAACAGGTGACAAGGTACATCATTAAGTACTTAAGGAAGCGCAAATACAAGAAGGTACAAAACTGGACACACTGGAGAGAACCCAAAGAAGGGTCATGAAAATGATGAAGGGTCTGGAGCATTTTCCATCGAGAGACTGTGAGAGCTGGAACTGCTCGGCTTGGAGAATGCTCAGGGGATTCTGATAAGCGTACATAACTATGTGATGTGGGGGGACTAAATAAATATGGTGGCCCAGTGGGCCCGGTGACAGGAGAACAGGCAGAGGACAAAGAGACATAAACCGAAACATAATTTTGAACATAAGTAAAAAACTGTGCATCTCAAGCATTGATAGAGATTACGCAGAAAGGTTGTGGAGTCCCCATCCTTGGAGATCTTCAAAACCCAATGTGACTTGCTGCTGAGCAACCTGCTGCTTGTGACCCTGATTTCAGTGAGGCTGTGGTACAAGATGATTTTAAGCAGTGACATTGAGCAGAATCTAAGGAAAAAGGTGATAGAGGCAAGAAAATAGTTTTTTATCTTGTTGCTGAGTATGCCCTCTACCAATAGTTAGAGAGAAAGATTTGCTAATTTACTTCTTTATTTTTTTCAGGGAAGTGGTTTTAAAATTGCTGATCCTCAAACCCTTGCTATGAATGAAAATTATTTTGGCATGATTACTCTGTTCCATCAAACTGCACATCTTTTATTTTGGGGATTTTGTTCAAACATATATAATTATCTATGCTAAGCAGTTTTTCATATGTTGTAAGGCTCTTGTCTTATTGCACCTATTTGACGGTTTTATAATTCAGGAGTAATTGAATTGCAATTATTTTTCATGATGCATGGTACAGTTTTATATCACGTTGTTGGCAGATATTCTTTATGATGTCGTTTGGTCTAATGGGAAAATTAGAAGTAGCTCTATCATATAGAAATATGGCTTTTTTTGCGCCATGTTATAGTTTATAGATGGCACTCAGGATATTTTCTTTTGACATATAGATTTTTAGGTACAGACTGAAATGAGATTCTAAAGCAGGGTTCACAGTTGAGACAATATTATCTGTACATCCAAGATTATTTCAACTATTCTCCCACAGTGACAGTTCATTTATATTCAAGTCCATTTAGCAGTTAGTATTCTAAAATACATACGTAAGTATAACATGATGGGAGAGTTTCTACTCTAAATTCATCCCTGATTGAACCCAACTAGTTCCAGAGAAGCCATGGAAAGGTGCTAGCATCTGTTTAGAAGCAAATACTCATCACAACAGGGGGATTGACATAGATCTCCCACCTCGTTGAGGTGAGCTTTCCACTCACCGTAGTGTTCAGATAGTCTCTTAATCTCTCCTGCTGGAGCTGTAACTCATGGTGTAAAGCTTTATGAGTGGTACAGAAGCTGTCTCTGTAGCTTTGAGATTGTTCTGTGGATGGTTCTGTATTTAGGGAGAGGCAAATTCAAGGCTCTGTGTCAATGAATAATTAATTATGTCCACAAAAAATGATAGTCCTCAGCAGATAGGAGTTAGTAGACATCATCTGAAAAGAGCATGTTTTGGTACAATGGATGTAGAAGAATAGTAGGCAATGGGAGATGAATGCTAACGCCAGCAGAGCATCGTTTTACAATGGGAAAATAAAAGGAAGTTTTCAGTTTTACTTATGAAACAATATTCAGAATTTCGCAAATTTTCATGGGATGAGTCAATGGGTTGTATGAAACCAGTATCATTTGTTCATATGAAATTCTCATGAACATCACATAGAAGTTGATAACAGAACGTTGCAGATGTACTGCCATCTTTAAGTCTTTTTCTGTCATCTATTTACACACATTTGAGCCTTGTGAAATGGTACAGGGAAGAATGTCACATAACTTATTTATTCAGCTGCAATGTTGGATGTCCAAAAGCTGAAAACTGTAAATAACGGCAGTCAATAATACCTTGTGTGGTTTGGGAGAAAATGTTAGAGATGAAAATGCATGTTCTTGTAAGGGCCAATACATTCTTATTAAAATTATTATTTTTTAATGGAGAAACAGTTGTCTGTCTTTATGAAAGATGTCAGCTTTGCCAGCAGGTCCACGGGAGGTGACAATTCCATTCTGCTGGAACTGGTGAGGGTGCACCTAGAGTTTTGGTGACAATATCCTTCATTGTTGTAAATTTGTCTAAAAGGAATAATATTGAGGTTATACTGCTAATCTCAGGATACGTGCAGTAGCACATTTTCAAAATTCTCTTTCATTCTTGCTTCTGTATTATTAATAGTTCAAGCAAAGGAAAGTTGGAATTTTGTACCAAGCACAATCCAGACAGAGATTTCTTTGTTACTAATTTTGATATAAAACCTGAACTGAAGACTTGAGTTTGAACAGGTCTAGATTTTGTTCCTGATGTGATCTTCTAAGTGCCGACACTTCTTTAAATTTTCTCTGTTTGGCATTTAATGTAGAAGACTTTTGGGGAATTCCACACACAGCTTCTGAAAGCATAGCATGTGTTCAGCAGCAGGTCAAACTGCCTTATTTAGTTTCCAAGAAAGTCAGAAACTGCTTGGGATAGCATACAATATTTGTCCAATTGTATGTAGTCCATTTTCTCTTTTTTTTTCCCCTCTTCCCATTACCTTTGTACCAGTTTGAGACAGGGTCTGCACAGAATGATAGAATCATATAATGTCTTGGACTTGAAGAGATCTTAAGATCCATCCAGTTCTAATCCACTGCCATGGACAAGGCTGCCACCCATCAGCTCAGGCTGCCCAGAGCCCCATCCAACCTGGCCTTGAACAGCTCCAGGCATGGGGCCCCCACAGTTTCACCTTCTAAATGAATAATTTCCTCCTAACTTCTAGCCTAAATCTCCTCTCTTTTAGTATAAAACCATTTCTTCTTGTCCCATTACTATCAGACCACATAAAAAGTGTGTCTCCCTCTTCTTTAAAAGCCTTATAAGTACTATAAGTCTGCAATGATTTCTGCCTGAAACATTCTCACTTCTCCAGGCTGAACAAGCCCAGCTCCCTCAGCCTTTCTTCATAGGATGGGGCTCACTGAATGTGGCTTATATGTGGCACGTGACGCATTGCTTGTGTCTCGTGGTGTGTGACTTCTATCTTGCACGCTGCCTGCTCACGGCATGCTGCTGTCACGTGGCTGATGTTTTTTTACTGCAAAAGAACGAGATGTCACCCAAAGGGACATAGACAGGTTTGATAAGTGGGCCTGCATGAACTGAATGAAGTTCAAGAAGGCCGAGTGCGAGGTGCTGCAACTTGATCAGGGCAATTCCAGATATGTGTACGGACTGGAAGAAGATCTCACTGAGAGCCTAGATCTTTCTACATTGACCTCTGAATGTTAGTCCAGTGGCATATAGGAACCTTAGCAAAAGCAAAATCCTTAGTCCAAGTTATGAGCCTTGAAGTGAAAATGGCTTGCTCAATCATTTCCAGTTTCACACACATCCACAAAAGCTATGGCTGCTCAGTGTTCAAAGAAAGGCACAGTATGTATTTAGACATCAGTCTTTTCACACCTAATCCTCCAGATTTCAACACAACATCATCAGTTGATTGTTTATGAGATTCACTTATGATATATCCCAAAGCACTTATGATATATCCGAAAGCATTAGCATCCATCTAATACTTTCTTTCAATGGTCCTCCAAAGAGATGAGATGGAGAGGCTGAGTATGCTGCACCTAGATGAAAGAAGAAAAGCTTGGATTTACTCAATTGGTCTTTGGCTTTTGTTACCTGCGTTAAGACACAGTATTAAAAAACTATAAAGATTACACTACTTAAACCTTGAATTGTCTTTTAATATAGTCGGGTAGCATGCATGCTACTGATTTAATACTGCAGACGAGACTTATCAGTGTCTGTTACATGCTACAAATGATTTGCCTATCATTTCAAAGCATGCTTTTCATTAAAGAAACAAAATGGTTGTTTTGAAACTACCAGTACATAGGAAAAAGGAGAGGATTGCCAGATACCGAGCTAATAGAGTGAAAATATTGTGTTGCTTAAAAAAAAAAAAAAAAAAGAATTTTTAAGTGCATGTCTAAGGAGTCATTATTGCAGATTTCAGAGGCTCCCTGGCACTCTCAGTAGATGGTGCTCAGCTCCGGCAAGAAGGTGCTCTTGAAAATCAATGGGCATTATGACACTCACAGTATTTTCAATGGCTTGCACTGGTGATGTGCAGGACCAAGAAAATATATTTTGTTAACTTGTAAGTATGGGCAGTATCTATATTTAATTCCTCGGGATGTCTTGCCATTGAACATGGCAGGTGAAAAAAAACCCTGACAGTTAATTTCAACCTAAACATAGTGGATTAACTTTTCCAACTTCAGTTACTACTTAACCTGACTGATTTTGACTGAAGCAGATTAAAGAAGGCTCACATAATCCTTCCCACTGATGAAATTGGTGGGTGCTGGGATGGCTGTCCCAGGGTAGCGATTTCTTCAGCTGTAAAGGTTTATGAAGAGAACATCTGTCTATGCCTAAAATGCCGAAATCAATACATCGTGTAACTTCATAGCAGGCTGTACTTCTGGCCTCTGCTATTTGATGACTTAAACGCACATTTTCCTGACTACTGATGGCAGTTCAAAGACATCACTGAATTTCTAGAAGTATAATTAATTAAACTTCAATTGCACACTCAGAGATCTGAATTTGTATTTGGATTTTTCTTTAAATAATTACTTAAAAAATAATCCACAACCATCAATAACTGTTATATCTGCTACTCAGTGCTCTTGCAGAATGTCTGTTGTGTTTGATACAAGAATCATCTGCAACATTTGTCTGTGTAGTCTTCAGAACACTAAAGAAATATGGGCAAATTAAACCTAGAAATAATTATTAACCTTCTTTATGTTTGATACAGTCTTCAGATTTGGCATTGCCGCTTCTGTGTGAATATTAGGGTAGAAATACAATTGCTTACATGGATTACACAGTATTTAAATCTAACACCCTCCCCCCCAGCTCCCCAAGTTCTGAGCCATGCAATGTAGTCCACTTTGATTTTATTTTTTTTTCAGAGAGGTGAGATTGAATATGAGATTCCAAAACAGTATAATCAGACTAAATTGCTTTATCAAAGATAGCAATTCAAAGCTTTTAGTGCAAATGCTTACACTTAGAAATTCTCTTTGTAAGATTGTGTTTACTGACTCTGCCACAATAGGTAAAAGAACAAAAATGTCTTTGATGATTTAGCAGTGAAAAGGGTAGTATTGAAAAAGAGATGAGAAAGAGTAGGATGCAAAACAGTACTGAAAAATAATTGATACTGCTAAAGGAAAAAAGACTAAACTGAAAAAGAAGGACAAAGAGAGAATAATATTGAAATAATTTTTGTATTGGGTGCTCACATTTTACAATTATATATGCAAGGGTTTGTGCATCAGTAAAATGTTGTCACATTCATAATACAGATTGACCTAAAACCGCATACACATTTCTCAGATTTCCTCCCTACTGCTTTCTCCTTGACAGACTTTTCGAAGATCTTAGATATGAAATCTCTGACTGAGACACAGATCAAGTAATTATACTTGTGGCTGAACAGATGAAGGTGGAGGAATGCAAGCCATGTTTAGGTTATCACATCAGGATGTGACAAGAAAAGAACAGCAAAGGGGCACCCTAATTTCCTCATCCACTTTTTCTGGAAAGGTCAAAGAGAAACTAGGTGTGATGTGATGCACAAAGGAACCAGAAAGGTTACAGAGTTTAATAATGATATAGACATATCATCACAATGATTGGCGGTCCCTATGTATAACAGTATGAATGCTAGACTTCAGGTTTTTAAGAGAAAAATGTCATGAAGTGGCCCAAGAAATCAGCCTGCAATTCAGTTTTAGTAGAGATTATATTTAGTTTTTACTGCCAGAGAGTCTCTCTGTCTGCTATATGCAATTCCCTTTGGTCCCCTTAATCCAAACAAAATACCACAAACATACTTGAGAGAGCAGTAGGACTTTAAGGCAACTACTTTAAAAATAGTAAGTGCTAAACTTTGGGTGACCTGTGTGGAATCTATTTGGTCTTTTTTTTTTTTTTTTTCCAAATTGTGGATAGTCTTTAATTAAGGAATAAAATTTGTTAATAATATCAAAGTACAAGATGAATTTACTCTGGGGATAATAGGAACAAAAGGAGAGTTGTTATAATATTCAGCTTTATTATTTGCAGAGCATGTGAAGTGTGGAGTGGATGAAGTAAAGTAATACAGATGACTTCTAACCCCAAGTGCTAAACTAAGAACATGTTGGCTTCCACTTCTACCATCCAGCCTCTGTCTTTTTTCTTTTAATTTCTGTCCCATCCTCTTTATTCTTCTGTCCTGTTTCTATTTTTACTTATTCTCAATTTAATCTGGCCTTTATTTAATTTTCTCTATCCCTGCACATTCTTATTATTCATCTGCAGAGAGAAGCAGGACCTGAGATTTCTGTATTGTTACCCCTCTTCAGTCTGTTCCCATCTTCCTTCTTGTTTCTACCAGCCTACTCTTCATTTTCCCATTCTACATTCAGAATTGCAGAATTCTTTGATGGGAGAGGAGAGGTAAAGGAAGATATGAAAACCAAAAGCTGGTGATTGCCACCATGGCTAGGATCCTCAGGCCAATAGCTGGAATTTGGAACAGCTGAAAAACACCAGGATGGGAACACTGCTTCATCTGTGAGAACTTAAAAATTCTGGGGCCGTCTTCCAAAGTCACCACGAGCACAGTTTCAACATATTGACTAAATTTGTCAAGTTGAACTTTTTTTTTTTACCCTTTCCACTCTGCAGGCTACATGGGTGCTAGGTGGGACAGCTGGGAAATGGAGTTTTACTCCTCCGTGTTCCCATGCTCACAACCCTACAGTGAGAAGTAGTGAAACAGCAAAACCACATGTAGGTTTTGTATGGGGTCTGGTATGTGCTTAGGAGAAGGGAGGAGATGGAATATATTCAATTCAAATGAAACCTTCTGAAGATGCAAGTGCTAGCAAGCCAACAATCCTTTCTGGACATCTAAAACTGATTTCAGTGGAAAATGCAGCCACTAAATGCAGTCACTTTTTTTAGCGTACTTGGCAACTGTTTCAAAGGATGAGGATCTTTCCATAATTCAAATTTCATGTTCCATGGAAGACATGAATTTATGTCTTCCAGTGACAGTGAATTAAGATTGTTTTTTTTCATGTCTTCATTGTGGATAGAGCAGAGAACATGGTCTGGCTCCTTCCAGAGAAAAGAATCATGCCTCTTGCTGAAAAAAAATGGCAAGGAGATCATAATGTAACTGTAACTAAATGATAAAATTTGGGCAGATGATGAAAGAAAAGATAGCAATGTTAGATGCAGAGATGTTACGTTTCGTAAGATAATCTCCAACACAGTGCTTGCAGCTAATGTTTGTTCACATACTTCAGAGGAATGTTTTCTAATCATCCAAAGAAGTTTACAGTGTTATGTTGAGTTGACATCAGTTGAAATCAGGTCACCAAACAAGAGATCCATAATGAGAAAAGCTGTATAGCATGTGTGTGCTATGCAAGAGGCTACTGCTTCCAGTTTGTTTAGTAATGAAATCATGATTTTTTAATTTTTTAGTTTTGCAATGAAAGATTTTGGTAGTCACACAAGCACGCTTTCATGGAGTTGTGAAGTCCTGAACAGACCTAAGACTGAACTCTATGTTTTACAGCTTTTGTCTTCTCATAGTCACAGTGTGTTTTATCTCTGGATTTATTGGTTCCCCTCAGCAGGTATGGCAGAGTTCCCTGTAAAAGATGGAGAAAATGGAATATATCTAAAAAGAGCAGGTAGGGTTTTAAGTCCTTAGCACTGGATAAGGGAAAGAGTAAGAGTTAGGTTTTGGAATGTGTTTATGAATGTAGCTATTAATATATTTGCTGCAGTTTATTGCTGCAGTGTTTAAATTGCATCATCTTGAGCACTGTTTTTCAACAATTAATTTGTGATTTTTTAAGTGTGACTATATATCCAGAGGCACCTGATTGTCTTCAAAAGCCTCATCTTTCACAGGATATCTCTATCTAGTCACTTTTCAAAACTTTGTTGCCAATTAAATCTGACATATTTCTGTCAGATCGTCAGGGAATGCTATTTCCTACACTACAGATTGGCCAACTGTGATACAGAGAATTTGTGACCCACCTTGCAAATCATCAGTAGGGCTAAATATATAAATGAAGAATCCTAAATAAGATCTGAGGAGAAACTAAGATCCTACATAATGATTCTCCAGAGTTTTTCCAAATTTTCAACAAGCTGTGATACTGAGCTTTTGTAATCCCCAATCCAGGTCTGTGCTGACCATTTCTCGGGAGATGTTACTATGGAAAGAAATTCCAAGATATACAGTCCCCAGCTGGTGTGCATTTTATGTCTCTGTGGGACAGGAAACCTGTCACCTGGCTGCTTCTCCCTGAATGTCAGGTAGATCCCATATGTCAGCTTCCCAGAATGAATAAAAACCTTATAATACTTAGGCAGTGTCTACCGTTTGGGAATAGCTGAGTAATAACATCAGTTCATGTTCCCTGTTCTCAAAAATTCAAAGAAGATGTCAGGGTTTCCTGGAGATCCAGTTTTATTTTATTTTTATTTTTATTTTATTTTTTATCTACCATCTCTCCCACCAGCTATGTACTTAAGCTGATTAAGTGGGACCACTGAGGAAGAAACCATCACAGAATTCTGGAACTTCACAAGACACCACCACATCATTTTCACCACCACATCATTTTCAAGCAGGCATTGTATCCAGCAGCTAGGACAGAATATGAGCTTCCTACTAATACAAAATTCAAATACTAATTCAAAAAGCATATACATTCAGAAAGCGAGGCTAATAAAATTACAAAGCTGTTGTAACAGCTTTGCTAAAGTTTTAGCACAGTCTACTTTTCTACTCAGCTGCTTCTTTCTACTTCAGCTGGTAGTAAGGATCTAGTGCAACTCTAACCTTGAGACAGAAAGATACTGACCAGTCAGCAAAAACTATCAACCTCAGTAAGCCTGCAGATAGTATGGTTCACCAAATACCTAAATTGCATTCATACAGGTCTTGGCATAAGAAGTATGCTGTGTAAGTTCAGGGGCAGGTTAGCTTGCCATAGTTTTATAAACTTTATATATATGTATAGATATATATTTGCCCTAAATCATTTCTCTAAAGTCTGCTCTTATGTTCTAAAGCAGTTCTGAAGTAAACTAGATATCAGTGAAAGCTGTCAGACAGATAACAGAATTCTTTCTTTTCCTATTTCTTTTTTTAAACATAATGGGGAGCAATGCATTGCCCCATTTGGTATTTCTAAATGCTGGTGAGGACAAGTCCTCTCCCAGAGTTTAAATTTCATTAGTCCATTCAGTCTCTCTCCTGCTGACCGCAGCTACCAACAAAGATTTCTTTAATGAGTGCCAATAGTGATGGTTCTGCAGCACTGAAGGACCAAAGGGGGCATAACTTGCTCTGAGAAAAATGTTCAGTTCTCAATCAGGGAGAGTGTCAAGCAGAAAAAGACGAAAAAAACAGCAACAACCCTCAACAAGTATTCCAGTACTGAGTGACTTTTATGCCTAGTAAATTCTGAAAGTATTTTAAACCTCATTAGAAAAATAAAGTTTGCCTATTTCTCCTGTTTCATATACTGTGCAGGCAATGAACATATATGCTGTCACATTCATATATTACAGGCTCTTTTTTTTCCCCAAACCTTCGTACCTCGGACTTGAACTTTAAACTTGTGACAGTGTTATGTTCATTAGAATAAGAATCACTTGCTATTTCCATTGCAAAGCTCCCCCCAAGAGGTTATCTTAGCTGTTTTATAAATCATATCAGGAGGAAAGCTGGCATAAAGGTTGACAGCTCACTCTAGATAATCATTTCTTCTTCTCTTAAGTGACTTTAAGGAGAGAGGAACGTGTAACTTGCCAGCTCAGTTTTAGTGGTCAAGCAGCCACATCTAACCACTACCAACATCCTGACTAAATTAGCTTTTAAGTATTATACTGCAGCATAGGAAAATCACAGTCCTGCTCATAAGGAGAAAGACTCAAACATTCATCAGCCATCAAGCTGTATTTTTTCTGTCCTCCCAGTGCAGAGCTCATTACACAGAGCTGCATGAACTCCAGAGTCCTTTGACACAGGCAGCACTTGAATGGAGGCTGAGGTTCAGATTACTGTTGATTTATCAGCTTCCTTAAGAGTGAGGCTGATTAGGCTAATGGCTTCTATGGGATATGATTTCAGTGTACAAGTCCCGTATTACGAGGGAGGGAAAATGAAGCAAGTTAGTTCTTGTAGGAAAGAGAACCTACAATTCAGGGCAACAGCCTATTAATAGAAATGTAAAGAGAGGAAACAGGCTGCAAAAGAATCCTGGTTTTAGGAGAAAGCATCGCCGCCTTCTATATACATTAAATAAAAATCAAATCCTGGAAAGAGAGACTAAAAACAAAATAAAAAATCTGTCCCTTTAAAACTGCACTTCACCACCAAGACACGAATCCAGGCTTTTTTAGAAATCAATAGGGATCTTTCCCCATTTCTATTGGACTTTGGAGCCAGCGCTGCTGGAAGAGAAAGGCTCACTATGGCATTACTATAGTAGGCAAAGTGGGAGGTCACTGACGTGGGGGAGATGTAAAGATGTCCTTGGAAGTTGATAGTGAAAGCAGCAAATACTGAGGAAGAAAAAGAATCTTAATGCTATTTAAAGTGTAAGCATGACTCATCTCCTAATCACTGCATCTATCCCTGAAACTGTTGTCTCTTATTTGAGTAAGGATAATAAGGCAGTCCTTTATAAAACGGATAATCCTGAAAGTGTGTATCAGTAACTAAGATATAGGGAGCTTATTTTCTCACTGTCTTGTAATACAGAATCAGAAGACAAATTCAATTCAGTGCCACTGGGAAGAATAAAATCCAATTCTGATAAAAACAATACCTTTTTATACAACATATAATTAGACTTTGAAATTAATTTATCTTGGAAGCCAAGAACTTGACAAGATAAAAAAAAGGAACTAGATATTTGTGCAGACAATGAAATATGTAGAATTATCACTTATGGGGAACAATTGTTTGGAAAAACTATAAAATCTTCTATTTCAGCTATTCAACAACTGTAAAATGACCAGCCCAAATTGACCAAGACAACAACTAGTTCAATTTCATTAGCTACCAATAAATAGTTAATTGTACTTGTGTGGAAATAAAGGAACTTCTGAAAGTAGATCAGAATTTGAATCTTATGCAAGAGCTTGAATGGAACACTGCCAGTTAAAGAGATATTGCATAAAGCAATACTGCTTGGAGAGATCACTAATTCTCAGTGTTCTCGTAACTTTACTAAGCTGATCTTATGACACCCCCAAGAAGCAGAAGTAGTAGTTTAAGATCTTGGCAGCCTACTTACATTGATAGGGGAGATTATTATTATCACTGAGTTATTTACACGTATAGTTCTTGAAAAAACAAAGGACTATACAAGAAACTTCTCAGTAAAGTGGGTCATGGTTGAAGGCATGTTTGCACACAAGTGGGAGGACGTTGAACAGCTTCCACTGACAGCTCCCTGCTATACTGCACAGAGGCTTTAGTTTCGAGAGCTGTCAGGCTTCCATCCTTAAGTCCACATGAAGATGTTTCAAAATGCACAAATCTTTGCCTGGTGCAAAACCACTGAATAATGTTTATCTGGGTTTGCTATTTTATTTTATTTTCCATTATCGATAGCACAAGAAGTTTCTATTACTAGCAGCAGAGCTAGGTGTGACTTGCTGTTAAATCGGTTTTATTCCTTCCTTTCACGTGCCACTGTCTGAAATGCTGAGAAATGAGACTAGGACGCAAATACAAAATTGGTATTGTGTTTGTTCTAAAAGAAACAAGCAAGTAAAGAAAATCTTTACCAAAGCTGATGTATCTTGTCTCCAATTTGTTTTCAGGGTTGTAACATGTATCGCATTAAGTGGTAAATGATATGTGAATGTCATTTCATGCTCCTCGAAGGCAAATTCTTGAAAATTAAAACTGGTAGCTATTAGAAATGAGCCCGTAACTTGAGACAAGAAGGACCATACCTAATTTCTAGGAAAATTGTCTTTAAAAAGTAAGATGTTACAGCTGGCTTTGAGTTTCATAGACCTCTCATACAGATAGTCATTGAGTTCTTCTGTGAGAATCTGGTGGAACACACATGAAGCTATCCTGAAACTTGGCCCAATGTTTCTGCAGTTAAGATTGAAGTGTGTGTTTAACACACAGTTCTTGAAAGTCACTGTATCATCGGGAGTTGCTGTCAATACTATCTTAGACTCCTGGAGATGAGTTTGCCTTGTGACTGGTGTATAGCCCCAGAAAACAATGCACTATGGCTGGGTGCTGAGGTCAGTGCTGAGATTAGGATGCAAAGCAATAGTCATTTAGTCCCTTTGTTCCCAGGCACACAAGTGACATACAGCATCTTTCAAGAAGACAGCATCATTCTCACACTGGAAAATCAGCCTCTTTCTATACTGCCACCTATTTTCAGCTTTGGTCAGAGATGTGAAAAGTCCAAGGTGGTATGCAGTTTGCTGGTCATTCCTGATGACATGGCTTCATTGCACCTTGTATGCTTCCTGAGAGAGAGAAAGAACATTCAAGTGTATTAGTAATTGACTGGGACATAAAGAGCCTGGGAAACATCTGTGCATGTGGAAGTCTGCTTCAGTGAGAGTTCAGTGCATCTAGAGGGCTATTCCCATTTTGTTATATTTGGATGCTGGAGATGATCTTATTCCTTTAAGGATGTAGTTTATGCAAAATTCATTACAAAGCCTGATACTCCAGCTAACCACAGTTTTCTGAAAGCACTGCAGTGTGGTGTGGGATGAAAATGTTGCCTGGTTCACTCCTAACTCACCTTAAGTCCCTAACAAATTTTACAGTCTTTCCGCATTTTTCCATTGTAGATGCCAAGCCATTAGTATACATTCTTGCTTGTACTAACCTAAAATTAATACATGAATTGTTTATTATTATGACTGTATTTCATTGTTTCTTGAATGTGGACAGTTCAAGACAATTTCTAACCTGCACATGCTTGCTGCCTGGGGGCTATGAGTCATGTTTGTTTTAAAAGAGGCAGACTGTCAGTCACCTGGGTTATTAGAAACAGAGCACTTTAAGAATTACTCTGCCACCTCCTCACTTCTAAATATAGCTAGTGTGTGTGGGTCTAGGTGATTAAGCTACTCTGAGAAAAGGTCTCATTCCAAATAATCAATTAAAAATCCATCGTTTTAAGAACTATATGGGCCTCAGGCCAAATGTGTCTTGAATGTAATACCTTTGACTACTTAATGCTGAAATTAATTATTTGTATTACAACTCCAGGTCCTATCTCAGAATGAGATTTCTTTTCACTAGCAAGTAACAAGACCTGTTCCAAAGAGCTAACCATTTAAG
Organism: Perdix hodgsoniae; assembly: GCA_035772895.1. Lineage (NCBI taxonomy): Eukaryota > Metazoa > Chordata > Aves > Galliformes > Phasianidae > Perdix > Perdix hodgsoniae. The sequence continues at coordinate 1,069,356 of JAPSGF010000070.1, forward strand.
TAGGCATGATGGACAAAGAGCAGCAGGAGAAAATCATCGTTATGCCCTGCTTCACAGATGGGAAATGGACAGACAGATTCAATGATCTGCTGAGGGCCATGCAGGAAAAAAGTAATTCATAAATCCAAGGTTTTAAGCTATAAGATTTCTTCTCATTCTTTAATCAATAATAAAACATCACAGATGTCTAAGTATCTAATATCTACAGAATTGCTCTAAGGTCTGTAGGCTTGATACAGCTAATTTCATTAAAAACAATGGGGTGTGAGAGCACTTTGTACTGGCCAGAAAAGTAGGCCTTGGAGAATTTGCAGCCTTTTAATACTCTTTTAATAGAGAATGAAAAAAAAAAAAAAAATCAAGGACAACCTAATTAAAATAAAAAGCAGAGGAAACGATTGCCAAACCTTTGACCCAAGCTAAAACCAAAGTAACTGATTCAGGAAGCAAATCAATTTTTAAAATAATAAATGATAATAATTCAGGTCTAGAAAAGGCAGATGCTGTTAGTGAAAATATTACTAGTTAATTTTTCTTATTTAAAATAGAGAGTTGTTGGTCAGAGTTATGTGTTCTGTTGGCTTGATTTTTAGGGCTGCACTTGATCATATTTTTTAACTCCCTCCTCGTATATTATCACAAAGTTACTGCCAAGAGAAATTCTCATAGTCACCTGCCTGAAGGATTTGGATTTCAGGAATAATCTCAGGTGTCAAAGAACTTGCAACATAATCACAACAGTCAATAACACCTAATTGTTTAATTCTATACCTTCAGGTCGTAAGAAAGAAGTTAAGCACTGTGGGAAAAGTTCATCCCTACCACATCCTGTAATCCCAGCAGAGCAAAGTTTTATTGACACCTGAGCTCCTTATATCCAAATCTCTCAATAGTCTGATTTAACCACCATTCCATTGTAAAATGCTGTTAGACACTACAATTTAATAGTATCTTCCTTACTTCCTGCGTTATATAATGAACTTTGATTCTGTAAGGAAAATAGACAGGGAGCTGATCAGTATTCTTTCTTAAAACTATTGCGCAAAAATGCAGGAGTGAAAAATTAAATTTTCTGCTTTGTAAGATACATTTAGGTTCATGGTTGGCATGAACTTAATATTTCAAAACTTTGTTCCATTACTGTTTATTCTGATAAGATATCTCTAACTGTTGTGGGTTAAAGTTCTTAGGAAATATATGCCATCACAATCACTACCTGCAGCTGTGAGAGACAGACTCAGATAGGCCCAACTAATTCACATCCACTCTATGAATTTTCTTCATCACAGGAAAAAATTGAGTTTAAAAGAAGTGCTGCTGTTTGTGACTGGGCTTATTCTTCAAAAGGTAACTACTCATGCAGTGACAGAGTATTTAGTGTACAGTCAGCTGTCATACAAGCTTCTCCCTTACTTCTGTGGATGTGGTAAGGCCTCTTATTTCTACAAGAATGGTAGTCAAAGGACTTGACTTTAAGTGAGTACCAGCCCATTAAAAAATAATTATACTTTATGTGTTTCTGATCTTATAGTAAAAGGTCACAAAACTTTCTAAATGACTCGTTTATTCAATAAAATTTAGTAAGTAAAGGAAACTTGCACCGAATGCTCATGATTGAATAGAATGTCCACAGAGTTTAACGCCTTCAGTGGAAGACTGGCAGCAGAAAGATCACATTGAAGCAAGTCAAACAAACTGTAACATGCCCTTGAACCTTCCTTATGTAGCATTAATATCAATCTGTCTGCCTTGTCACAGGAAGAGTGGAAGGAATACTAAGTCCCTGAATTTGCTTCAGAAGTAGAGTGGGTACAACTTCTGAGGGTATTTTTAAAGCATATAAATCAAATGGTGCACTGAAAATACACAATTAAGTGACTGAAGTAACTTCATGAAAGATTTAAAGAAATCATGGACTATAAGTAATAGTGAACATACACATAATTTAAATATATGGGACCTAGAATGTGCCCTTTGGTTATTAGGCTATAAGGGAAGGTAAAGGAGTTCATTTATGCTGTTGGATGCACATTTGCCTTGACTACTGTAGGCTGGAAAGGCAGTTGAAGGTACTGAGTGCATCATGTAGTGTAGTGCTAATAGCTTAGAAAAATGTGGGCAGGATGGGAAAAAAACTGCATCCCTGAACAAGGAATAGTCACCTTGTTACATGTCTAAGAAGTTAAGGGGCAAAACTGCAATCTTATGTAGAAAGCAATTGGTGTCAGCACTGGGATAGACAGAACTTGGCTTCTGCCCTTGAGTAAGCTTAACAACTTCAAAATCTTGCCCTTTGATAGGGTGGATTAAGTGTTCTAGGAGAGGCTTGCAATAACTACCCCATGAAACCTAAGGTGTAGCATTTAGCAACAGGCTTAAACACAGGTATTGGTATGAAACAGATGTTGGTTTCTGGGTCACCAAGGTCCAGAGGACATGGAGTTAGAAGGATGTTGTAATATTCATGGACTTGAGCTTTCCATTGACTTCAGATATGAAGCTTTATGGATATTTAACATTTACTGAACACAAGGTTTGAATCAGTTGGTCTTTCCATTGACTTTGGTAGATTCAGATCACCATCTGAAAGATCAAAAAGCTACTGCACCAAGTATAAAGCCCACAGGTTAGAAGTGGATCTTCATCCCTGCTATCAAAATGTCAGGATGACTAGCAGCCAAAAGCCATCGTCTGACAACTAATTGCAGCCTGTTGAAACAAGCTCAGGATCTTAGTTTGCTTCCCAGCAAATGACAGAATATGACTGTCGCACCAGTATTTTTGTCAGGTGTCACAGGAGGAACCAAGAACTGAATTGTTGTCACTGACTAGTTCATCTCTCACCTCTTGTAGTTCACTCAGATTACTGTTGAGGTGGATATAACAAGTCTTTCTATTCCTGTCCTCAGAACAAGGAGGTGGGAGCAATACACCAAGTATCATCTGCCCTTTCAGAAAGATCGTCACTTATCTGCCCCACCTCAGATTCAGTTATCTGAGTAAGCAGGTAATTCCCTACTCAGTACAAAACATTACAAATTGAATTTGGCAGATATGAACTGTATTATGATTTTTGAAACATTTATCTGTTTGGATCTCATAAACCACTGCATAAGAGGTATCAGCATGACTGTATGTACAGTACTGTGTAGTGTGCACAACTGAGCAAGATAATTATCCTTCATGGTCTCTCGCTGAGTCTGAACATAAAATGATATAAAAACATGAAGTCCCTAAAAAGGGTTAAAGTACACTTGGAAAAGCTTATGTTGAAAAAGATTCATTTGGTAGATGATTACTCCGAGCTCAAATGGGCTATAAAGTTTCAGGAAAAAAAAATGTAAAAGAAACAAATATGACTGTTATCGAATAGGTTTTTGACAATTGTCAGTAAGCTAATCTCACGAAACAGAAACAAATGAGTTTTTTGACAAGGCAGTAAATGGATTTGAACACACATGCCTATTCATTTTTTGTTACTAAAAGTGCCATTTGCAAACATACTTCCACAAAGAGTAATAGTGTGAGCACACACACAGAATCTTGAGGGGCCAGTGGACAGAAAATTAAATGCATCATGAAATAAAGAATCCTTTTAACAGAAGCAGTGAAGATAAAATGAAAACTCACCAAAACAAAGGATTCAGTTCTAAAGTCAAGACACATTAGCACTCAGAACACTGTTGGACTGTAGTGCCTAAGTAGATATCCAGTCAAATGTTTTTTTCCCTTGTCTTAACACGCATCCCATTCTCTCTCTGACTGTGTTTTAATCCAAGATTTTTGGAAAGCAAATTACATTTAAAGAACACATCCAGTAGCATCAACAGCATGAGTCTCCACAATTCACTTCTTTTTTTATGTTTCACAGTATATAGATCCTCAGTCTATAGCTTCTTGTAGTATCTTTACTTCACTAGAGCTATAAGTCTATTTCATATTCTGCATACTCCAAGTAAGTTTTCCAGGACAGTATGACATGGACTAGGATGTATTCCAGGCATTTTTGCTTTGTTCTGTTCTTAGGACATAGTCAATCACATTTTCCCTACTATTTCTTCAACATGTAATTCACCAAAATCCCTTATTCAGCTAACAACTTTCTAGGGTGAAGACTGTTTATGCCACCATTACAAACCAGTAATCAGATATTGCTTTCTGTAGATAAGCATCCGCATGGAAATTAGGTTAGAGTATAAAATGGAAGGAAGTCAATCCCAAATACTCTTGCTGGGAAGCCATTCTTCAGCGGAAAGGGGCAAAAACCTTCTTCCCTCAGCGTGGTAAGCTGGTTACTTTTAATATTATTTATTTGTTTGTTTGTTTATTAAGGATGGTTTCTAATTCTCACTTACTGTACAGCTCCTAGTCATTTTATGCATATACCTATATAGACTTTTATGAGTCACTATAGCTACTCTCAAGGCCTTTTTTCATTCTCCTCAGTTTCAGTATACTCAATATATAGCAAAATGCCTTTATATAATAATAATAAAATAATGAATAGGAGATCTATTCATTACTGATGAAAAAATAAAATTAAAAAAAAGGAAGGTTATTACACTACAACCCTTCCTGAGTAAGGAGAGAGATTTTTCATGCCTCAGGAAAACAGCAGGAATAAAACTGGCTCTGCTCCATGAAGAAGTTACTGACCCTAGCTCTATACCATCTCACAATATGATGGCTCCTTTTCTGCTCTGAATCCAATACTTTCAGTCAGAGTGCAGGAGGTGGGATGAGGAAAAGGGTGAATGCAAGGTATTTCCCTGCTGCACGGTAACGAGGCGGTGCTCCTCCTGCTGACCTCCACCCCAGACAAAGCCAATGAAATACTTTTTCTGCAAAGGGCATAAGGGAGTAGTTCAAAGCTCCAGTGTGCAGTGCACACAGATAAGAAAACCTTGCCCTAAATGTAAAATTAAAGATTACAGATGGGAAAAAAACTATAATCCAATAAAAACTGGCACAGTAACTAGAACTGTGTTGCTGAGGATGTTATTTGTTATCCATTGTCTAATAGAGTATATTTTTGGAAACAGGCTGGCAATTCCATTTCATTCACTTCTCTTTCCTATTCCACAAGTGTCATTGAAAGCAAGCAGCAAAGTCACTCTCTTCATGAATTTCTCAAGCTGAAATGCTCTCCTGAGGATTGTTATCCTGCTGCAATGTGATCTAGTCTGGAAACCTGCATGTACCAAATTAAAGAGAACTCTATGAATCAAAGCTGCAAGACTTGATACTGAGGTACATAATGAACACAAGAGCATGGAAGGCCCAGTGCTGCTCCTACAGAAATGAGTAGCAAGGGTCTGATTCTGGTTTTGCTTATCTGGCTATAAATCAAGAGCAACTTCACTGAGGCACACATCAGTGAAAAGTGAACAAGCAGTCTTTTAGTACCAAGCCACTAAATTCCTGGCCTATCGCACATAGTATACAGTACAAAATACTCTCCTAGCTTGACTTTGCCTGCAGCATCATCCTGTGAGAAAACACTAAGGAAATGCTCAAACTGTGTCTTAAGAAAAAAATTGGTTATGATGCAGGAGGATCATGGAGGGTATGGAGGAGTGAGTTAGTAGATCCTCTTGAATTCACACTAACTGCCCATCTGCAGGCATCAAGCTAAGCAAGAGTACTTCTTTACTTTAGCGAGTGAAGGAACTGGGATTAGTGACTGAAGGAACTGGGGCTGTTTAGTCTGGGGAAAGGGAGGCTGAGGGGAGACCTTGTTGCTCTCTTCCAATATCTAATAGGTGCTTACGATGAGAGTGGGATTGGTCTCTTCTCACTGGTGACAGGTGACAGGATGAGGGAAATGGCCTTAAGTTGAGCCAGGGGAAGTTTAGGTTGGATATCAGGAAAATCCTCTTTACAGAAAGGGTTGTTAAGCACTGGAATAGGCCCCCCATGGAGGTGGTTGAGTCACCATCCATGAATGTGTTTAAAAACACATTTTGCTGGATGTGGTGCTCACGGATATGATTTAGCAGAGGGTTGCTAGAGTTAGGGTACTTTGGTTAGGTTGTGGTTGGACTCGATGATCTTTGGGGTCTTTTGCAGTCTGAGCAATTCCATGATTCTATGATTCTCTTTGTTGTATTGACAAATCCCTTTTGATCCAGAATCAAGAAATCCAGAAATAGAGGCAGGATTTGATGACCAGATAGCTACAGTGAAAGTTACTAACGGATTCCACAAAATTTTATGTGTGTTTGAGTACTATTTATTTGAGCTAAGTAGATACTGCAGTGAGACTTAGGACAACATGAAGCATCAAGCTAAGCCACGAATGTGTTACATAGGCCAAAAAATTTTCACAAGGACTAGTTAGAACTGCAGTGCCAGATAAATTAACTAGTTGCAATAGCGTGTAAAAGAGTGTAACTGGCTATCGTGGCTTGGGGGAAAGAAAGAGAAATAGTATTTTTGATGTACCCATAAGAATGGCAAGGTTGAAGTTACGAGAAAGAAAATTGCCTATTTTTACCAGAGTGAGAAACACTTGATTTTGTGATGTTCTTTTTATATGGGATTGCACCAAAGAACATCATCACTACCAGAGAGAGTAATTGCATCCTGTCTTATCACCTCTTCATCTTTTTAATGAGAATTGGCTGGCAAAGCACCGTGTGCTGGGTCACTGCTTTGCCCAAAGAAGATTAGTGTTTTTGTAGTGACTGCATATGAATTTGTAGCCTATTACTTCTGGGCGCTATATGAGCCACCAAATGAAAAATGGTCCTTTTCCAAATTAACTTTTGAATCACTTGCAAAACTCCTTTTAAAAAAAAACAAGTTAAAAGATGGAGCAGGACACATACTCTTGTCTTGATGTTGTGGTTTGTTTGTTTTTATTTCCCATCCCAGGGCATTAGGGAGTATACCTCTGTTAAGTATTTCTGCAGCTGTTCAAAAGCAATCTTACTGCACAATACAGTATCTGAATAATTGTCCCAGGTGACTATTAAAGTCTAAGGCTGCACCATAAAATCATGAGGAGTAATCTTGTACTGCAGCAGAAAATAACCAACAGCCAGCCCTGCACTGTTATTCCTGTTAGCAGAGAACTACTGCAAGCAAGTAAAGATTCAGGAAGATAGAACATAGGGGAGGCTCTAGATCTTACATTGCTCCTTTTCTTGCCAACTAAGCAAAACTTGCTGATGATTGTTAAATACTGAATTGTCTGTATTCATCCCTGGTCAACTGAAGTCTGTGGACTTACATCAAGGATGACTTTAACCCATTACAGGTTTATATAGTGCAGCTGAGGAACTCTTTTTAAGCCTAATGTATAGTAATACAGTTTAATTGTGGTTGGTTATAATATATATCCCTGCTGGGGATAAAATGTACTGGTTCCAAGTCATTTTGCTGATTCTAAAGTTGGCTCAGTCAGTACAAAGGGCTGGGGGAAGGGATATACCTAATAAAAAAAACTTTGCTACCTGGGAAGTCTCCATATATTGCAATGGTGCTGCTGGAGTAGGCCCTATAATTGCTGATAGTTGATTTTTTAAAACAATGATGTTTGACTCACACTAGCTACACAGTTTGCCTCTTAACCCTTAAATAAGAACAACTTGCACACAGATTTAACTCCCAGATGAGCACACTTTGAGCAGTCACTTCTCACTGAACAGCATGTACTAACTTTGCATTCATTACACAACTTTCAAGCTCTGGGCTGGGGACAGCCAAATTGCTCAAGGCACGAATCTCCAGTCTTTTTTTCTTGCAGCATGACAACAGTTACCCAGAAGTAGGTGTGTCTGCTTCCTCTTGCCACTTCCCTGATCTGTCACTCGGGCAGAATCCAAAAGTCCTACCGCGAAGCAAGAAACATAAAGCTCTCACAAAGCCATTTAGCCTATTCACACCCATCTGCGATACAAACCCAGTTAAGAGTGGCAGTCACCAAGAGTTCATACCACCGCAGAACTGTTAAGCACCCTTGAGGAAAAATGAGCTTGCTTCAACCAGCAGGACCTAGCACTTCTACTATTTTACATAAATACCTACATCTACATGAATATAATAACATCACAGTAAGATCTGAAAGGCTTTCAAAGTTACCTTTATAACTTTACCTGCTTAGCTATAGACAAATACAGGGCAGTGTGCCCTTTCCTAACAACTATTCCAGGATTAATTAAGTGGTGGAAGCTGCAGCTAGCTAGCTTGTTTCTTTCACATCACAAAGATATCTTTTAAGTGCAACACGCAAGACTGGTTCTCAATCAGGCACTGCTGATGTTTTTGGTTTTAAGCCTCACCATTCTGAATTTCAGAAACGGGACAAATCATTCCTGATTTTAAAATCATCACAGCCGAGTCCACAATTAAACGATTTGCCTGTGCAGCACTGACTTATGGTATTATACTCTGAAAGCCAATACTAGTGCTCCAGGCAATGAGGAATAGTTTGGAAACAAGATAGCAATAGTGCAGTTGCTATGAGGAGACTTGGACACTTAGGCTTTACATACAGATAAAAGAATTTCAAGCTTGCAGCCGTGCCAATCACAAATACTTGAAAATTCATGTAATTCTACCCAAGCATGTCCTAGTAACCTGGATTTTCCAACTTCTAGCCTGCTGTGTAACAGTCACTGACATTTGAAGAAATTAAATACACTTAGCAAAGTTCCAGCTTGGCGTAATTACATTATATTGATCTAAAATGCTTTATGTAATTTAAATTTCAGATGCTAGAGGTTTCTCCATTTCCAACCTCCAAAGTCTGTCAAAGAAGTGCAAAACAACTAACACTACTTTTTCTTCCTCCTTCTCCTCAATATTAGCTCTAGTTCAGCAGTGTAATACTGAAGTAACTAACTAGTGTGTGAGAGTATGTTTGGAGATGAGATTCATCACAGATTCCCTGTTACACCATTAACAGCAGCAATAGAGTTTATGGCATTGCTACATCCCTATCTGTGGCTAAATAATAGACTAGGAACAGCTTTGGTAAAAGACTGCAGCCCACATAGCAGTGAAGACGTTGTAAGCAAGGCTAGGAATTGGTTTTTAACTTTTATGGTAGTTTTGCAAGGAAGTGCCAATGAAACTGGCCTAGAAACTCCACCTTATAAAGATTGATGTAAATTGAATAGCTTTATACATATTTTTTGAACTTGTGCAAAGAAACCTTGACTTTCTGTGCCTACGCAAAGCTGAATAACATGCATGGACTAGGAAACAGAAGACTGTAGTCTTCAGGAGTTGACAAATTCTTGATAGTTTTTTGGAGAATGAATGTAAATCTATCTCTAGATACTTCCTGGAAGGCTTCTATTGGTGGCTTTTTCGAAAATAAAAGCAGTTAGTAAAGACTAGCTGAATTGATGATATGACCAGGTAGAACTTACATATACAACTAAGAAAAGGAGGGAATCCAAACCCAAGATGTAGTCTTGTTCCACAGTCCATGAGATACCTACTTTAGTTGCAGTTTCTGTAAAGTTTTTGCTTGCTTACTTCTGGGAATCTCTTGTCTGCAGAAATACCTTGGCATTTTCTGTCTGTATAATTTTTATCAGTTTTTATTTTTTTTTATTTTTGCTTTTTTTTATATATATATTTATATTTATATTTTTATATATAAAGCTCTTATCACCTGATTGATAAACATTCTTTGGAATCATTTTGATGGCAGGGGTAAGAACAGGAGTCAGCCTGTTAGTACCTCAGCATTTCTGTCTCATAGTAGCTCCCTTAAATTGATTGCAAGCTTTGTAACTTGTAGTAATGATTATAACCTCAATGTCTTAAAATTAATTTTATTCTATGCACTTTGCCTCTTCTCTGGACCTTGTTTGTGAGTAACTGATGTAACTCTAGTGTCAACGGTTTATGGGCTGGTCCGGCCCAGTTCCGTGACCAGCAGG
>JAPSGF010000070.1:1079264-1141441 GCA_035772895.1 Perdix hodgsoniae
TGTTATGGTGTGGAATACTGATGACCAAAAATCATAAAACCATGACACTCTAGATAAGTGAAGTAACACTAGATAAGTCTTTCAGCTCTTGCAAATACTTTTTCTCTTTTTGCTACTTTTTTATTATTTTAAAAGGATCACATTTTGTTCTTCAGGCTGCATTTAACGCCCAACAAATAACTTTGCATGGGATTAGTTTAAATGTAATTTACCAAGCATCTGCAAAATCAGTTTTATTGGCACATCTGAACATTATAATGATAGTGAATCTTTCATGGCCTTTACTGATCTGAAATATCTTGCTTTCCAAACAAAAATTTTACAGATCAAATAGCCTCGCAAAAGCTGAGGTTACAGCTCTTTTCACTTCAGTACAGCATAGGTCTTTAAACACCTCACCACATATGTACTACTGTCAACCACAGAGGTGGTTATGTGCTGCTGATATATCCTCAGAAGTGGAACTGTTGCTGCTGTGTGCACAAGCAGCAAAGCAGAAATCAAAGCAAACCGTGTTCCATGATGTGCTTAATAAATAGACCCACTAAAATGGCTCACCTCTATGCTTGCCCAAACTTTTCTGGGTTCTTCCTTAGTTTAGGCATCAAGCTAAGTACAGCATCAGTCTACAAATATTTTTCATGTGCTTGAATATTTCTTTTATGTCCACATCCTGACTCCTGATCCTTGTCTTACGTGTTCACTGTAACAGCTGCATTACTTGATGGAAGACAGTAAGCAACTTCAGAAGATAACCTTTCTCATTGTCTCTTTAACTATCAAATGAGCTATCAAATGAGCTTTGTGGAATTCCTGAATAAGGTATAACTGAATAGGCAAACAGTAGACATGATCACTCCTGTGCTTCATAGAGATTGTCCCCTTTCGCCTTTTCTTCCTGCTTGGTGGTCACCTCCTATTGAAACTGGTCAAATATGTCATCTCCTTTTGTTTCCTTCTCATAAGCGAGTGACTGGAACAATCTAACTTCCACTGCTGAGAACTGCTGTTCTCCACACAGTCTGATGAATAAGAATCCATCAGGATGAACACTTGTTCAAAAATCAAACAAAAGAGCTGACAATGTGTACATCAAATAACTGTTAAAAAAGTGAGAACATTCTCTTTGATTATTGTTATAAATATATAGAGGTACTGGTGAATAGCCCATCTTGCAAACTGGTGAGAATGCAGTCAGGCTGGTTCTGTATAAGCACAGAACACTTCCTGCCTCTGGGAGCTCACAATGTGAAGAATGTTGTTCTGTGCTACAGCCTTACACTAGTAAAATGGGGAACTGTAAAGACATTTTTAATGAAGTAAGAGACATGTATTTTGGTGAAACTGTGATTTGTTATGTTGCCTCACTTTCTGTGCATTCATTGTTTTTCTGAATACAGATCATCCTAACTGAATTTACTAGAACAAACACAAGGGATGTACGTATCTGCTTTGGAGTCCTAACTCCAACCAAAAGGCTAAATATGCCAGAAAAGCCTTCACTGAGCTATAACCAGTAGGAAACATTCCTAACTGAAGAAAGATCACTATTTTTAAAGCAATTCCCCAGAGAAACTACAAGAGCTTCTCCGAAAGTAAAACCTCCCATGTTATTATGTTGGCCCAGAATGTCAGAGATGGATGCTGATGGTATGGCAGTAGAGGTTGAACCTTCCCACCAATATCCCATTGCATCTTGTTGCAGTGTGACAAATGGCAGCAGAGGGGCAGTCTGACAAAATGGCATCATGGAAGTGTGAAATGAAACTGACATTCATCAATGTTTGCTAAAATTTTATGTAGAACAAACAGTGAAGGTGAGCACAGTGAGGTGATGGATGGAGCATTTCAGCAGTGGCAGCAGCAACAGTGTGTCACCTCCTCCAGTGCAGGTTTTTTTGAAAATGGGATGGAGGCTCTTGTTCATTCCTGGTGAAAATGCATAGTTAATGGTGATGACTATGTTGAAAAACAGTGTTTTGTAGTTGAGAATTCGTGCTATCAAATAGTGCCATTCAGCTGTTTGTAGCTGCTGTGGTTTCCATGGAAATAAACAAGAGGCATTACTTTTGGAGCAACATATATATATAACATTGAGATCTTCTGAAGTATATGCATGTGAATCACAGTGAAATTACACAGACGTCAACATTTGATATGGTGAAAGTGCTTTCTAAGCAGAGGAAGTAGGTTTTTGTGGACAAAAACTGACTGGTCCATTATACTAAGCATTTATGTAACACTTCAGTATTAAACAGATTTTGAGTTAAAATATGTACTATATCTCACTGTTCATGATTTGTTTTACTCTGTGAATCACTAGTTATTATAAGGCATGAGGTATTACCTCCCAGTTTTACAGAACAGATACACAACTAATTTATGTTAGCAAGGGGCAAGAGGGTGAGCAGAAGCTTCAGGTGGGGTGAAAAAGTATCGTCGGTACATTCTTTACCAGTCCAATCATGATGAGTAAATGGAGCCACAGAAGGAGACAGGATGGAACAGGGTTGATCAATACATGCTTCTCCTTTGCCTTCCCTGCAGTCAAAAGAGAATGATTATATTTATCTGACCTTACTGGGAAGTATCTATTCCTTCTTGGAGGTTAAATGAAAAACGTGCATTCCTACTTTTATGCTGACCCGAAATTTGTGTCCTGATTCTACTGTCTCTGGCTATATGGATAGTTCTTCAAGTCAATGAGAAAACTGTCGTGAAAAAGTGTTTTTCACATGAATGAGACTTGCAAGATCAAGCCCTTCATGATTGGTATAACCCTGGGCATTGGGCTGATACGGCATCGCTGATTTAGAAGAGTAATCCTATTAGCATCAAAGGGAAAATTCACAAGTAAGGACTGTGAGAATGGGTCCCTCAGGAGCAACTGTAGCCATAGTTATGTATCTCACTTAGATCACAGCAGTTTTCAAATGTTGTACAGGCACTTTATGCCGCTACTGAACTTTTAAGAGAAAATACACTTTGAGCACAAAGTTCACTCCTGTTTTACTATCGCCCCAATTTTGCACTCTATTTAGACTTCTTTTCCCCCCACTCTTAAGCAGTCAGTTTGCAAGAAATACTGCCTTCTATTCTTGCTTTTTTTCTTTCTTTTTCCATTCCCTTAACCTTCCTTTAACTTCCCTTCTCCTCCCTTTCCCCTGCTATCTTTCCCTCCTTGTTTCCTCCCCTCTCCATTTCCTCCCTGAAATTTCCAGAATCCATTAAACAGAAATGAGAAATCCAAAGAAAAGGGTGATTTTTTTTTTGTAGAATTTCTGATTCTCTTTAAATCCTACCTATATCTATGGTCTTTCTCCTGGCATTCTGGCACTTCCAGGTCTAGGTCTCAATGAGTAGTGTGTCCCCCTTGGGTCAACACTGGGACCAATACTCTTTTATATCTTCATCACTGGCATCAACAGTGGGACCAAATGCATCCTCTCCAAGTCTGCAGATGACACCAAGCTGTGTGGTGTAGTAGACACACCTGAGGAACAAGATGCCATCCAGGGGGACCTAGACAGGCTTGAGCAGTGGGCCCAGAAGAACTTAATGAGGCTTAGCAAAGCCAAAAGCAAGGTCTTGCACCTCAGTTGCAGCAACCTTCACTACCAATACAAGCTGGGGAATTAAAAGATTGAGCACAGCCCTGCAGAAAAGGACTTGGAGATACTGGTCTATGGCAAACTAGTAGTGAGCTAGCAGTGTGCCCCCGCAGCCCAGAAAGCCAACTGTACCCTGGGCTGCATCAAAAGATGCATGGCCAGCAGGGTGAGGGAGGTGATCCTGCCCCTCTGCTCTGCACCGGAGAGACTGCACGTGCAGTACTGTGTCCAGATACGGAGTCCATGGTACAGGAGAGACACAGACCTGTTGCAGCGTGTCCAGAGGAGGGCCACAAAAATGATTCCAGTTATGGAACACCTCCCCTACAAGAAGAAGCTGAGAGAGCTGGGGCTGTTCAGCCTGGAGAAAACTCAGGGGAGAACTGATAGTGGCATTTCAGTATCTAAAGGGGGGGCTGTAAAGAAAGAAGGGGACAGACTCTTTAGCAGGGTCTGTGGTGACAGAACAAGGATAAACAGTTCCAAACCAAAAGAAGGTAGATTTAGGTTGGATATAAGGAAGAAGTCTTTTACAGCAAAGGTTGTCTGCCCAGAGATATGTTTGAGGCCCTATCCCTGGACCAGGCTCTGAGCAACCTGATCTAGCTTCGGGTGTCCCTGTTCATTGTAGGAGAGTTGGACTGGATGGCCTTTAAAAGTTCCTTCCAACTCTAAGGATTCTATGATTCTATGAAATGCATATACATCAATTACCAACTTTTCTGCACAAGTATAATAATGTGGATTTAATTTAAAACTGTTAAGTTAGAAGGTTTACCTTCTTCAGACAAGGAATAGAGTATTAAACAGTAAAAAAAACCAAACCAAAACAAAACAAAAGAGGTAATGGAAAATAATTATATTTTTATCATAATAAGACTAATTAGACCATGTGATTTGGATACATTATGTTAGGTAGTATAGAAATATTTATTAAGATCAAATTTCTGCCTTGAATTAACAGTATGAGCTGCTGAAACATTTCCAAAATTTTTAGAAATCCATTCCCTATGAAAAGAAAATCTGCAAAATCTTCACTCTCTCACCTAGAGTATTCAGACTCACATGACTTGCTTTGTTGACTTCAAGTGAAATACAATTTGCTGTGTCACTGCTGGGAACAAAGGTTGTTCGACACAGCTCTTACAGTCAATTAAAAACAGTTTATGAGCTACAATCCTTGCACAACTGAGTTTTGCTGTTTGATGGTTAATAAAATCAGACACAAAAGGTCTGAAAACACAGGTGCTAAATGTGACATGAGGCACTGAGATAGCCTCAATTAATGTTGGATATGTGTATACAAGACCAGTTTTTCAATAATGATGCAGGTTTAAAAGTTATATTCCTTTCTACTTCATGCATAGCTTTAGGATTATTTTTGAAATCCTTATTGTGTACCTGAGTACATTTGTCTACATCTTTTTCAGCCTTGTTTATATAAGCTTAGTTACAAACACTCTTTCAGTTACGAAAAGGAGTGTCAAGGGAATAGTGCCTTTTTCTTTGCAGAAGCAGAGGGAGGTTTGCACACCAGGTTTCCTCCTTTCATCACGCTCAACTGAGTTGGTTAGGAGAAGCTGATGCCCAGCACTGAAGTTCCTTTATTTTCAGTTCGGCATTGCAAAACAGCACGATGCTTGTTAACTGCAACAGCACTGGTGGTTTCACAACAAAAAGAACTTTGCCTTTGGTTAAAGTTCAGATCTACCATCTGAAAGTAAGGACTGAAAATACTAAGATTTTAGCTACTTTAATAATTTTTCAAGTAAGCTTTGAGACTGTTTGGGGGCTTGTGTCATCACTGAACATGATGCATCATACATCATGGCACTGGTGAGGCCGCACCTCAAGTACTGTGTTGTTTTGGGCCCCTCACAACAAGAAAGGCACTGTGACCCTGGTGTGCATCCAGGGAAGGACAATGAAGCTGCAAAGAGTCTGGAACACAAGTCTTACGGGGAGCAGCTGAGGGAACTGGGATTGTTCATTCTGGAGGAGGCAGAAGGGTGACCTTATTGCTCCCTACAACTCCCTGAAAGGAGCTTGTGGCATTGTGGCAAGGTGTGAGTTGGGCTTTTCTCCCTGGTAACAGCGATAGGACCAGAGGCGATGGCCTCAGGTTGCACCAGGGGAGGTTTACATTAGATATTAGGAATGATTTCTTCTTAGAGTCGTGATGTATTGGTACAGGCTGCCCAGGAAGGGGTGAGGTCACTGTCCTTACAGGTGTAGATGTGATACTTAAGAGATGTGGTTCGTGGGCATGGTGGGGATGGGCTGACGGTTGGACTAGATGATCTCGGCGGTCTTTTCCAACCGCAGCAATTCTATCTCTAATGAAGTCTGCTCGGCTTGCTAACTTTGATTTCCCTCCAGGATTTTATAAGCCCTTACGCCTGTAAAGGTTCAAACCAAAGTGCTTTCTGTGGTTCATTTGCTTTCTCCTGCCGTCGTCTTTCAGGTAATGCTGGCAAGGGTCAATCAGGCAAGAGGCCGCCGACAAACCAGCAGCCGTAAAAGTCGTAAGGCGACCCTGCGACCCGCCGGGCCTCTCCCAGCCCAACAACGGCCACAAGCAGCCTCCCGCCGCGCCCGCCCGCCCCGGCTACGCGCCCGCCCGAGACCCGCCTCCGCGCCGAGGAGGCGAGGCGAGGCGGGGCCGGGCCCTGCGGCTGGGCGGAAGCGCGGTGACCGTCCGAGAGCGGCGGGCTGGTTGCGGCGTGCGCGTCTCCGAAGGGACCCGGTGAGGTGCGTGGGCGTTGCGCGATGGCGGCTCCCGCTGGGGGTTGGAACGGAGCGGAAGGTTTCTGCTCCCGCCGCGGGGCTGCGCTCCGCGAAAGGCGGCGGGGTTTCCCCGGGCGCCGCCTGGGGGGTCGGCGGGGGGCGGCGAGACGGAGGCCCGGTGCCTGGGACTCGCCGCGAGGCGGCCGGGCCGGGGGTATCCGCCGCTCTTCTCTGTGTCACGGTGTTTCCTGACTCTCTGAATGTCCAAAAGGGCGCAGTTTCGCTTTGGCCTGCGGTAGCTTAAACGTGTTTGGAGTTCGCAGCTCGGATTTGGTAGGGAAGCAGGAGGCCTCGTGATTTCAGCGTGGCTTTGGGCGTTTCCTAACGAGGTTTTGAAGGTGCTTCTGTGTGGGGAAAGCGATTGCAGGTTATGGAAGGGGTGGGTGTAGTGCCACAGCTCGGGGGTGCAGTGGAGGAGAACGGAGCGTGTGTTGTGAAGGAGCTGGACTTGCCGTGACGCCTTGAAAAGTGGTGCCACAACAAATGAACACCAGAAGGCCATCCCGCCTGAACTTCAGCTAATGACAACTACATGGGGAACACACAGCCAGTGAGAACGTGTGATGTGAGTGCCTAGCGAGGACCTGAACGTACCCGAAATATCCCCCCCTCTGCTTTGAAGAGCCTGTGCATGGGATCTAGACCTGTGCGTTTAGCAGACCCAAGCTTTTGTTCACGCTACAGAGAGGTGCTGTTTGTCTAGATCAGGCTGCTGGCACTTTTAGTAGACTTATCCCTTTCAGTTTTATGCTGTTGTTGAATGTGGTGTGATTTTATTTTTTGCTTTTATGCTGGTGTTAAAACTATGAATTCTTTGTCTTCGGTTTTCCATCTTGCATTCCCATAGTGAAAGCAAGGCCCAGGCTTGAGGAAGACTTGAAGATGCTAACCCTACAAGTCACAGACATGAACAAGTGTGATATAATTCCAGTGTGAAGAATACTCTAGTACTCTCATGAACAGCTTCTCATGACTTTGCTTCATAGTTCTTGAATGTATTTTTAGTGTGGCTTTCAAATTCATTATGGAAAAATGCTCTGAAGCCATAGATTTACTTTCTTTTTTTCTTTCTTTCTTTTCTTTCTTCTCTCCTATGAAATCACGCATACTCCTTTCTGTGACACAAAGTTAGAAATGACAGTTTCTGTTCACTGCTGAGTAATATCTTTTCTGAGTTGCTGGTTGTCCTCAGAGCTGCTGTATTGCAGTGTGAGTGGAAAGAATGGTGCTCCTTGTTCCGTAACCATGAGTCCCAGTTCTTGGCCCAGTGATCTAGCCACTCTTCTGGAAATAATAAAGGAGGGAGCAAAATTCCTCTGTTACAACCAGACCTATTCTGGCAAGGCTAGATTTGTTTCACAGAGCAAACTGCTGCTTATCTCTGTTCCTGCCCTTTTCCCCACCAAGGAGCTGTTCTGGACAAGAATCGTAACACAGCTCTCAGCTGGTCTGGTTTCCCTTGTTTGGTTATAGCTGACAGTGACTCCTTGCTGGAGGCAAAATGAAAGACTGTTAGATCTGTACATAATATTATTATTTTGTGACCATTGTTAAGATATGAAGGAAATAATGAAGTTAATTGTGTCAAAAAAATACATTTATTTTGGCCTTGAGTGAAACAGCTGGGAGCTAAGATACATTTTATGCAGTCCTACTCACTGAATGTGTGATGAGTTGGTGAGACTGAAGACTTACTCTGTGTGGATCACGAATTAAATGTGCAAGTGGGCATGTGTTTTGTTTTATGCACATTCAGTCCTCAAAATATTCTTAACTTTATGCTGTTGACAAAAGTTATCACCTCCATTGGGTTGTGGCTTTGTTATAGCTTCACTGAAAAGAACTTCCATTAGCATAAACCTCCCATGATAAATGCATAAATAGTTCTCTGCTTTTTGTCATTACAACTTAATCTTTGCCTGTGAATCATGCTAAAAACAACTTTTAAGAACTGGATCTCAAAGGAAAAATATATATGTTTAACTCAGTTTGATCGCAAGTTATTACTGGGTGAGAAGACAGCGATTAGTTTGAAAACTTAAGTGCAGTTATAGTTGTGTCATTTTGCAAAAAAAAAGGTAGGCAATGCTAATTTTCTTCTTTAAGCACTATTATATATATATTGTGTCATCATGCTCTTTGTGTCCTGATAATTGCTTAGGGAAATTCACAAGTTTAGATGATGGGTCTGTGACTGGTTATGTTATTTGAGCAGTATGCTAGTTCGACTAAATTTTGTGTTGTATTAAATAGTTTTGTTATTAAAATTGACAGTTTAATAAGCCAATGCAATAGAAGAGAAAAATAAAATGGTAATATAGTTTATCATCTTAAGGTATTAGATCGTGTCTTTCTGGAAGTAAACTGGGGAAAGATAAACTTGTTTGAAATGACTTTCTTTAGGGAGCCAAAGTTGTGTTGCCATTGCAGTGTGGTGATGCTAAAAAAAAAACCAACACCCCACCAAATACATTCTGTCAGTCCTCTTGTCAGAACTTGAGGTTGCTCTAATGTCAGTCTAACTTCAGTATTTTTCAAAGGTCATCTGTGAGAAGTGGAGAAATGGCTAAATCGACTCAGCTAATTGACAATGAAGTCTTCCGTGCTTATGCTACCTACGCAGCTATTGTTCTTGTAAAAATGATGGTTATGAGCCTTATAACTGCATACTTCAGAATCACAAGAAAGGTAAGAAATTGGGAACACCATCTGGTATTCTTATGAGACTGTCTCCTACAGTTGCATTTGACTTATTCTACCCTTCTAAATCATCTCTATTCTTTTTAAATAACTTTTCAGAACTGTGTTTTCCACTGTCTTGCTGGTGTCCAGGGTATCCAATTTGTAAAGCAAATAAAATGTGATGTGAAGCTGTGTTGTGAATAATCATCCAATAGAGTTATTGGCATATGGGTTAGATTTTTATGTATCTATAACGCTTTCATCCAGTCATTCTAAGGCTTTTTACATTTTTTAATTGTTTTAGCCTCCCCATTTCATGTAGCCCCCCCCTCAGAAAATAAAATAAAATAAAAATGAGAGGCAGACTTAACATTTACATGGATTGATGACTAAGTTAGATAAGCATATGAAAAATACAGTGAAGTTTACAAAGTAATGCAGAAGCTGCATCTGGTTTAGGAGAGGGTGCACGTGAAAAGCATTGTGTAGTTTGTCCTGTTCTTGGTCATTTCTAGGTATCTCTTACTGGCTGTTGTTGGAAACACTTGATCATGAGCTGAAAGAGCTTTGGATTTGCCCCATGTGATTGTTCTTAGCAGATGTGCTTCTGCAAGACAGCATGCGCTTCAAAGAGTTTATTGCAGTCCTTTTGTGTTCAAATGCAGCTTTTTATTCTTGCTGGGTGAAAGAGAAAACAGCTGAATTATGCTGTTGTTCAGGATGTTACTCAGTGCCTTTGAGGTCCTAGTAGAACGGCATTTGAGCTACTGCTGATTTCAGATAGCTCTCTAGGTCTTCAGCACATTTAAATGTAGGTCAGTTATATGGGGTTATAGAGGCATTAGTAGAAAGAGTGGCCTTTCCATCAAGCTGCCTTGACTAGTAGAAGCATCCTTGCATCTAATGTCACTTGTGTGTTTTTATTTGAAACAGGCATTTGCCAACCCAGAAGATACAGCATCATTTGGTAAAGGTGATAGTGCTAAAAAATTCCTGCGGACTGATGCAGATGTTGAACGTGTACGCAGGTAATGCATGGAAGTATTTAAAAAATTGCTTTAAGCAGCAGAATAGTACTAAAGCAAGGAATTAATTTCATCATGTTCTCTTTGGCAAGCCTGCGCATGTTCTCTGTTGCAATATGTAGTAATTTTTTACACTAATTTGTCAAGATGAACAAACTATTCCACATTTAAATGGTCAGCAATCATACTAAAAGTAAGAATTCATTATTTTGTTATAATAGCTCATTGTTGAATGAAATCCTGAGTGCATGGGAAAAGCAGTGGGGAGATGTAAAATATGATTGTACATTGATTTAGTATGAATCAGTGTATATTCAGTATAAATCAGTTTTCTATATAATCTGAGCGTGAGTTGCAAAAATCTTTTATTAAAGTGGAAGGGAAATAACGAGGGGGGGAGGAGGGGGGGAAGGAGTAAAATTATATTGAAGTCGTGGAACTCCAGAGTTGTAATGAGGGCATAATCTGGCAAATGGTGCTGTGTGGGAGTTGAAACCTATGTTCTTTTTGCTGGATTGAATTGGGGTTACTCACTGATGTCTCAGTTGTATAGGAAAGTTGACCAGCCTTCTGGAAGAATGCTAATAATAGTATGGCACTGTGCAACCTGCCATGTAAGTGTTTTGTTCTGCAAGATTTGTGGCAGAGTGTAAAGTGCAGTTCAGTGAGCTAAATGTTAAAGTGTATTTAATTTTATTTAGCTATCGGCAAAAATATTCTGTTACCAAGATTGTAACTTTAGATATAGTGCTTGATATACTTGTGCTAACAATGGAAGCTTTAATACTTAATGTTACTGTTATTCCTTAATGAAGCTTTTAGTTTGTTATCTATATACAAGTTTTTACACCAAAAACTTGGATGTTTGAATGTGAATGAGCTGTTCTCATTAACATCACCATTTAGGAAGATCTAGAAGATAAGGGTCAACTCCGATTTCAGGATGTCACATCCTTGCAGATGTAGTTCTGTGAAGGATAATGTATTTCTATATGGCTCTTCTGGATTACAATCTGAGAAAGAAGAATCTCATCTCAGTATGCAGTGAAGATGTTCTGAGCTTTCTTTTTATCCCCCTCTATTGCTCGAGGAATCGTTATTTTATTTGCTGGTCGTTAAATGAAAATACGCACTTTTTGTTGATAAGTAATCCTTTTCTATTTGTAAATTTTAAGAAGGCATCTAAGTCAATATTAATTTTAAGACCAGGTGCCCCTTTGACTCAAATTATTTTGCTAGGGAAGTGATGCTCACCTCAGTCTCAGTTGCACACAGACTGGAGTTCTATGAGACTCACAGGCTTTTGCTGCTGTTTTTCAGTTGCTCATGAAGTCCAGTAGTTGCAGTCACAGTCAACTGGTTAATTGATGTTTGGCTGTGGGAGGCTGCAAGAAAATTCCAACTGTCATCATCTTTCTTTTGATGCATTCTTGCACACCAAGTTGCACTCATATACCTCATGTAAGTCCATAATGTTACTAAGATCCTAAAGAAAAATGGCGACCTTATAGACAGAGGATCAGAAGTGTAAAAACACGGAGTGCAGCACTAGAGACCAGAGCAATGTCAGGTGAACATATTGAAACTGTTTCAGTGTCTGAATCAAGTTCCCACTGCAGAGAAAGCCAGCAGTAGTGTTATGGCCTTAACACTTTGCAGAACACTTTGAAGATGCTAAAAAGCAAAGGATCTTAAAGTGATTTATTCAACAAACTGTAACACTATAAAACAATTTTGCTTCTTTCCCCAGAGGCCACCTGAATGACCTTGAAAACATTGTCCCATTTTTTGGCATTGGACTGCTGTATGCTCTTTGTGGCCCTGATCTGTCCACGGCCTTGCTGCATTTTAGGATCTTCGCAGGGGCAAGGATCCTTCACACTTTCGCATACTTGATCCCTCTTCCCCAGCCCGGCAGAGGTTTGTCTTGGGCAGTTGGGTATGCAGTTACCATCTCAATGGCATACAAAGTGCTGAGTAAAGCATTGTATCTGTAACTGAATCATAGCTTCTGTACATCACTTGACATTCCACACAAAGTTTCCAGTGGTTAGTGTTTTGAATGAGCTGTCATAAGTTTTACAGAGTGACTGGAATTCATTTTTCAATAGAGGTTTTTCATTCCTGTTTAGAAATAATTCTTTTTGGAGAGAAAAAAAAATATATATATCCCTTTTCCTGCATTCCCTATTCATGGACTGCGCTACCAAAATATTAGATTGAATGTTCTGTTTGCTATTTGTCAAGTGCTTATGATTCTAAACATACAATGATGTTGTATTGATAGCATGTGTGGTAATTTTCTACAGATGCACTATTTTTGGCTGTAGCTCTGAAGTCTAAATCAATAAAGACAAGATGAAAAAAAATGTGTTTGAATTTTTGTTTTCATTTTGACACTTCTAACTGCAGCCGGCAAATAGAATGTCACTATGTATCAGAAAGAGATTTCCAATCATACAGTTCTTTGAAGAATGCTTACCTTAATAATAAGATGTAGCCAGTAATACTAGGCTTGTTGTAAAAAATCTTTGATGGAATTGTTGTTTGTGTAATCCACTTTGGGATTAAAAAATGCAAACCGTTGTAGCTCCATTTCACTCAGATGAATAGATTAAAGAAAAAAAAAAGATATTTGGGTTAAACTCTGTTTAGTGACAGTGATGAAATTTTGAGGTAATTATTTTTGTGGAAGTTAGGCCATACCTAGGTTTTGTACTGGATAAAGCAGATCCTTTGTAGATGATTTTTTTTTTTTTCATTTTTGAATAAATTCATCGTAAAATGAGTGACACTTGCAAATATCAAGTAATTCAGAAGTGAATATATAATTAGTTTGTATGTCATACAGTCATAAATGTGTCCCTGATAGGAAATTTTGCTCTTTGCTTATATCTTTCTATGATGTGTTAGTTTGAAGTATTTTCTTTAAAGGACTCTTCCATGTCTTGTTCGTTTCTTCGTGTAGGTATGGCTTGAATGATAGCACAGAATTTCAGGGAAAGGAAATAACCTAGAAAAGACTTTATATCTAGTGTGCTGGCCATTGATAAGTTTTAAATAGAAGAATGGAATGTTAAGACCAGCTATCTTGGGTAGTATGGTTTTAACAATGTCACATTTCCCATCAGCCCTTCCTATTTTAAGGAGAGCTGGTAATAGCAAGAGAAGGGACCAGACCGGAAACTTGAAGTGAGGCCTACACCGATGGTTATCGATCTACCTATTCAGATTGGTCTGCCTGTGACTGTTCTGCCTCCTTATATTGTAATTCCAATTTCTAAAACTGTGTTTTCCTCATTTCTTTGTAGCTTGCCTCTTCCTTCCAACCGCCTGTCTTTCTATCCATTAAAAAAAAAAAGGAAAAGTAGCCACCATATAGAGGTAACCACTTCAAATTCAGCAGTAGAGCTGCTTTTCCTCTAGTGCCAAAAAGGTGCTTTTTTGGTGGAATGAAAAACATAGAGTACCAGCTTTACAGCAGAGGAATTCTTAGTAAGCATTTGCCTTCTTAATTTCAAATTTTTCTGATGATGGTTTGAAATTGATTCTTGCTCTAATTTTTGAATTTTTCTAGTATTCCTGCAGTAGCAACAGGAAAACAAAGGTCCGTGCATTCAAATAATTCAGTTGTTAATACTCCTTATCTTAACCATCTAACAACAGTGTGATCCAAAGTTTAAAACCAAGCGTGTTAAGATATGCAGATGTCACAAGTTGTCCACCAGGAGTGATGCAGTCTAGCTGAAACTGCAAAATATATTCAGGAGCAGCTTTTAACTCCTTTTGCATCAAGCTTCTGTAGAAATCTCATTCTAAAGAGAAATACTTGGAGCCTGTCTTTATTTCTGTGTTCTTACATTTGAAACCAAACTAGTTTAAGATCCCTTCCATTTGCTCACTGTTATCAAAGCCTTGAACATACACTCACTATGTGGTGAGAAGTAGGAAAGATAAACTGAAACCCTTAGAAATACCTAAGAGTAATTCAATATTATTCTGTGTTTTTCTTGCATTTATTTTAAACTTATATTTTATTTTCCTTTGCTCCCACAAACACCATCTGTGAATCTGGGTGGGGTACGCACTCAATCTGTGAGATCTGCCTTAGCAGATTCGATGAATCTATGACTGCCAGCTATGTGGAAATATATTACGTAGGTTGCTCTGAAAGTAATGCCTCCTATTTACTTGCATGGAAACTACAACAGCTACAAACAGCTTCACAATTATTTGTTAAAGGAAATTCTCAGCTACAACACCCTGTTTTTCAGCTTAGTGACTACCTTTAGATGAACGCATTTAGATGAATTTAGATGAATGTATTTAGCTATGCATTTTCATCAGCAATGAACAAGAACCTGTATGCCATGCTCATAAAAGTTTGCACCAGTGGAGTTGACCCCACTGTTCCTGTCACCACTACTGAAATGCACCACCCACCACCTCACTGTGGGTCTCTGTAAATGTACAGCAAGCATCAATGAGTGTCCTTATGGAGGAAGTCAGTGACACTTACTTGCTTCATACACAGTTTTATGTCAGATTGCCCCCCTGCTGCCATCTGATACACAGCAACAAGATGTGATGGAACATTGGTAGGAAAGTCCAACCTCTAGTATCATACCAGCAGCATCTGCTTATGGCATTGTGAGCCAAAATAATAGAATAGGATTAATTGCTTTTGGAGGGGACCTCATAGCATTGTCCTTTCCACTTGAGTCTTGCTTTGCTCCAGGCCACATATTCAAGAAATTTGCTGTACCTATGTCATAGCCAATTGTAGTACAGGTGTAGACTAGTAAAGAAAAAAAAAGTTATTTTCTGATCTGAATTAAATTTTCACCTTTTAAAATATGTCAATGGCAATTTAGGACAGAGTTTATCAGATTCTGTTGCAAAATCACTAAATGAGATAATTTGTAACTGAATAAGCAACTGGCTGCTGGCAGGTAGACTGAGTTTGAGTTGTTGAAAGTAGTGAAGTAGAAAAAAGGCCACACTGTAGGAGAGTCAAACCAGTGCCCTGCAGTCTTCATTTTCATTCCTAAAGCTCGTTATTTCTACCACTTGTAGTTAGCTAGAGAAACGACAAGTTTCTTTTCTCTGTAGATTATTTCTGACATTTTATATTCTTACTTTTCAAAAGTACGTCATGGTTTGAAGTAGCTCTAAGACCAAAAGGTACCTTAAAATGCTAGCTGACTTATCTTGACCCAGTTAGTTGGGTTACTTTCTGAGTGAATTTTATGGACTGCTACACTTTTAGAAGTATAAACATGTGAACAACTCCTTGGTATAGATTTCAACTCTGTGAGTAAATGCTTATGTGTTTTTAGATGAAGTTACTTTGCCTTTTGGTTGTGGCTGCAGATAGATGTGCAGACTTGCTGAGAGGGTTGGTGACTGTCAAAGAGCTCTGAGCTAGGGCTTTCCATCTGAGCATGGCTTCATGTCCTGTAATAACAAAACAGGTGTTTAAAACTATAAATGATGCATAGGATGTTTCCTTGAATTTCTGGAATAAACTCTTTGAACAACACTGCCTTCAGGTTGCTTACTTCACGAAGGTGGTCTGGTGCTTCTGAAATTGCGTATCATCAAAATAAAAGAAAAGAAAAGTTTAGGCTTGTAAATCACTGGGGTTTTGAAAACTTACAGTCATCAGAAATCTGCATTGCTCTGTGCTTTGCAATGTTTCTTCCTAGTTATTTACAGAAGCTAATTCAGTCTAGATTTTTGATGGACATTGTTTGTAAGCTATATCCTTTCTAAAAGCAAAAGATAAAGACTTAAAGAATAGCCTTTAAAAAGTAATTAGAATATTGGCTGTTATTAATCAAACTGTTGTTTTTTTTTTTTAGCATATTTTTCATTCCGAAGCTGAAGTTTAAGAAAACCTTTCTCTTTTCCATTACTGTACAAACCTTATCCTCTCATCTGAGATCACAGAGCACATCAAATGCTCTGTGAAAAGTTGTATTGACTTACATTAAAATACTCACGATTAAGTAGCTCCAGCTGATAGATACTTAGAAAAATTTATCTTTGTGATTCACTTTAAGTGAAACAAAATGCTATTAAATACTGATTTTAGAACTTTCCAAACTTGTTTAGTAACTCTTGCTCAGAGATTTTGGACACTAAAATAGATCATTACCTCCTTCAGCCTGACCTCTAGTGGAAAATATGCCATGGAATGGCTGCCCTTGCACTGAAGTTAGTTTTAATTACAACATGTCTTCCAGAAAGATGTGTGATCTTTAGTCAGAAACATTAGGAAACAGGCATCGATCCACTTCTTTCTTTGACTCGCTTCTCTCTGAAATACATACACACAAAATTTAGTCTTTAAAAACATGATTTATTTATTTATTTTAATCAAGGCACTTATAAAATTATTGTGATGCAAGGAAGAACATGAAATATCTTAAACAGGTGCTTTCCTCCTACAAAGCATCCTGCTCTTCTTTGCTGTTCACTCATAGAAAAGTAAAAACAAAACAAAAAGAATTCAGAGCCTCTTTCCATATGCACAAAAATACTACTCTTCTATTTTAAAAGTAGGTATGAAAAATGTGAATTATAATGTCTAATTTTTTTCTTTTCCGTATATTATTACTATTTAATTAGGCTTAGGAAAGTGTATTATGGTGAAAAAGCACACAAAAGACTGTATTCTGCACAAATACATGCAATGTATGAAATAATTATGATCCTATGTCATAAATTCTAATAGCATTGTGAGGTAGGGCATCACTTGCTAGCCTGGAGAGAAACATATTGAAGTGCATGCTTAGAAAAGAGTAGAAAATGATATCTCTGGCACACTTTTTTTCAAAGCCTACTGAGGTATATGCTGTATGGGTAGGGGAATGGTGGCTGACTTGTATTAAGTAGTCAGCCTCCATGTCTTGACATGGCATTTCCAAATTCTGACCTGTGTGCCAGGTGTCTGCTTCCTTTGCCATGGAAACACATTAGAGAGTCATTTATTTTTGTACATTAAAGGATGTTATTTTAGCAATGGCCACATAACCTCTGTAACGAAGTGCTTTCATCTCTAGTTCTTTGCTAGTGGATCCCAGTGCGCATCACCACTGACAGTTAGCATCTTTTTTTTACTCTACATCTTACTTCTTTTGGTGGACTTTTGAGAATGGATAAGAAGAGGGAGTTCCAAGAAGCCTGCCAGTCTTAAAAAAAAAACAAAAAAAAATAGAAGAAGGAAAAAAAAAAAGGAGTGTTTGCCTCATGGGTGCTACTTGTCCAGTGAGGAGAATAAATTTAGAAGGTAGTGGCAGTCCTGTAGAAACAATAAGGAGAAAAAGAAAGTGATAGGAGAGGGATATTTTTATGATAGTTCAGTGCAGCATGAAGTAGCAGACTCAATGTAGCCTACTAACTGAAGATTAATAGGTTAGGCATTTTCAGAGAGGTAGGCAGCATTCTGCTTCTTCAGTTCTATTTTATAGACTTATTATCTCAAGTTAAAATAAATTCATGCTTAAGGATGTTTTTCCCTGTACATCTAGTCATTGTGTATATCTGCAAAGAGGATTGTTAATACCCTAAATCAGAATGATTATGACCCACTGGCTAGGTTCATAATCTACCCTAATTCTACCCAGAGACTGGGTAGAACTCAATAGCTAGTGCTGTTCAACCAGCTGCCTCTTAAGGAACCTCTGTGGCATGCAGACCACATTTAGGAGATAGGAGTTGAGAGGTAATTAAAATAATAGCTTATAATACTGTCCTGACATTAATAGCACTCCTACAGCATTGGCAAAGATGATTATTATTATTATTATTATTATTATTATTATTATTATTATTATTCATAGAAATTCACATAATTCACATATGATATGTGCTTGCTAATTTGTGGTGTTTCCCTTTTCACTGTCACACATTCATGGAAAATCAGGAAAGTCCTTCAAAGCAAGGGTGAGTTTTTCTAGGAGCTGAACAAAAAGAGTTCAGCTCTGTAGGTTGCTCCATGATCCATGATCCTTGAAAGAATTTCTGTGCTTCATATCTGTAACCCTCAATTTAGAGAGGAACTGTAGGGATCAGTATAAGTGGAATTGTCACAGAAGCACTCAAGGTAGGTTAAACTTATTACTCTTTAGGTACCTAGTAGACCTCTATATCATTGTTATAAAGCTAGAAGTTCATCTGCTTCATCTTTTGATAGAAAGTGACACCTCAGCTTTTTGTAACTAGTTTGCAGTTGTATTTTAATGTGCATGTCTGCAGCCATACAACACAA
Organism: Perdix hodgsoniae; assembly: GCA_035772895.1. Lineage (NCBI taxonomy): Eukaryota > Metazoa > Chordata > Aves > Galliformes > Phasianidae > Perdix > Perdix hodgsoniae. The sequence goes on from JAPSGF010000070.1 coordinate 1,097,645, forward strand.
AGTTGCTTACCATGCATTTTTCACAAGAAAGTCATTGTGGGTCCAACTCAGAGGCTGTATTTTTGACAAGGAGCAGCTGTCCAGCATGACACAGAAGAGGCCAGTGCAGAAAGTTGCACCTCATCACCACCAGTGTCCTTGATTTGTCGCAAAATATGTGTACTTTTCATGCCTTAGGCATACTGATATTTGGCAGATTGTTTTATTATGGGTTTTAAGTAAGTTCATTGTTCTCAATTCAGACATCTGTTTCACTGTGGAAAGCCCAGCTATAAACTGTTTTCTTTTTTTCTTTTTTTTCTTTTTTTTTCATCCCAGCTGTTATCTCAAGGGAATGTCCTACTTCTACAATGTGTGTATTCTTCATGTGAATGTCTCTTCTGTATGCTTAAAGGGTGTTTTTGTAGGAAAGATCCAGTTCGTTACAAATTCAGGTGATCTTTTATGCTAATCTTAACTGGGACTCTGCAGCTAGTGCTACTTCGCTCTACTATTTTTTTTCCAGCAGCTTGGAGTTTGCTGTTTGTCTCTTCTTGTCCGTTTTCGAAGAGTTTAGTACTACTGACCTGCCTTGCTAGCTGACAGGTGGCTCATTGCACTAATGTTCCAAGAGCACTTCATGATGATTGTGATAAAACGTTCACTTTTAGAATCGGATCTTATTGTTTGCTCATTTGGTGAATTTTTGGAAATTCTGTTAAACTGGAATTTAATTTTAGTTTCTGTTGATGCTCAGCCCTTCAGTGCAGTTTGATATACGTATAGACTTTCAAGGTAAATGAAATTAGTTTTCCTGGCCTTAGTTTTCCATGAGATTGTTCTGCTAGTGAAAGACTGAGTGCAGCTTCTTTCTTTTTGTCTGGAATTCTGTAACAGAGATGTTTCTTTAAGACCTTTTCATTTATAATTAGTTCATTTTGAGTAATTTGGTTTTCTTAATACAAATCAAACTTACTTAAATTAGTGATTCTTAGCTCTCCTGTTTTGCTTCATCTTTCTAGTTTGCCAAGATGGAGTTTAGTGTTAAGTATATAGCCATTATTAAGTTTTTGTATGTTAGAAAATAGTAGAGTGGTCAGGGCTTATAATCAGTATTTCATTTCAGTCTTCTCTTCAACCTTTCTTCATTGCTGGTAAGAAACAAACTATTCTCTCAGATCCGTAGTCATGGCAGTAGGTTTTTCCTCCTGCTATTGCTTAATTTCATGCATGTTACCGCTAGATGTCCCTCTTTGGCTTTTTTATTAAGATTCTGATCTGGGCTTGTGAAGAATAAAGTAGCTGTGTTCTACAACTCCGGCAGGTTGAGTTGCAGGGGGAAAGTATTTTTCTAGCTTTAAAGAACTATTAAGGCTAACTACTGTCTATTTTACTAAAAAGCCTTTATGGGGAAAGTGACCTTTGTGAAAACTCTATATTTAACCTATGGCTGAAGCATTAGACTGCTTTGTTTTGTTTTATTTTTTAAATTAATATGCTACCAAATGACTGCAATGTTTAAATTCTTCTATTGAGGTTTCTATGGAGCTATGCAATTTAACTTTTATTTGCCTGCTATTGGTTATCTTAACTAAATACATGTTATGATTTGTATTTAGTATTTAGCAGCATGGTAATCTGAGAAAGGCTGAGGCTGTTAAGAAAACTTAATGTAAGTAAAGAAGCAGAAACAAAACTCAGAAGCTATGTACATAGAGCTGACAGAACTCTGTCACCTGTTCTGCCACAGTACCCAAAGGAAACACACAAAATACAAATAGTTTTATTGAAAGCATCTCAATGGTTACAGAATTCAGCTTGGGAATTGAAAGGTACTTGTCGCGGGTTAAGCAAGATCTACCTGTGCCCGTGACAGGGGGGCAGCTGGCCCGCAGGGCCGCTGGCCCAAAAAAAAGGGAAGGGGAAAAGGGAATGGGAAAAAGAAGACAGCGGCAGCGATCTAAGGAGGCACACTTATTTACTAAATACTATATCAGAATACAGGATAATACAATATAATACAATAAAATTGTAATTAAGCAAAATAGGAGAGAGAGAGAGTGAGTCCCAAAAACCGAAAGGCCTACTGTAAGCTCTAGGCGAAACGGCTGGAATGCACCCCACGCTCCGAGGATCCAAGAGAGAGATTTCAGTCACGGGAGTAAGATTATATACTGTCCTTGTCCCGTGACTTATCCCTGACCGTGATGTCCTCTGGGATACGTAGTCTTCTTCTGTGAGCTGAACATTCGGTGAATTATCCATACTTTACATGATGTTATGATGTGGAATACTGATAGCAAAATTACAAAAATATTAAACCACGACAGTACTATAACAAAATGTTGCTTTTATTTATACAAAACTAGGATGCCCTCTAAAGCAATGTCTACACAGCAGATTTACTTGTCACACCAAATGCCAGGGAAGTGGTGGGGGGCATTTTTGAGTGATCAACTTGGCACGGAGGTGGAGTACGGTGTCAGCATAATGAATGGGACCTTGCTTGGTGGATGGAAAATACTTTAAATTGAGTTATTTAATGGATTTGAACTTTTCATGCCAATTACTTTTTTTTTTTTTTTTTCTTCCTGAAAGAGTACAATAATAATAATAATGAAGTGCAAAGGTTCAATTTCATTCTAGAAATGGGGAAATATGCTTGGAAAGCTGACAAAGGACACAGTCAGATCTCAGGAGTATGGAGCAAGTTAGCTAATACTCTGCAGCGGATCTCCATCACCTTCTTTTGTGGCTTTTATATCCTTGTGAATGGTAATGTGACAGATTGGAATGAGTCATACACAAAGATGGATGACAATTGGTTAGGATTAGAGAAAGTATGTCCCTGCAAGGCGGTCTATATGATTTTCTTAATTTCTTCAATTAAGTCTTATGTACGCAAGAGTTATAGAGAAACCTGCAAGATGGGGTTAGTGGGATTTGAGGAAACCACTCCTGCATACACAGAAGTAAATCCTTCCTACAAAAAGCTTAAACTGTCCTGTAGCTGAAATGTAAGGAGCATGAAGAGAAGCAACAACCCCTATTAAATCAGATGGGTCTTTGAAATAATAGCCCGTTTTCAGTGAACTTCTGTTGTAGGAGTTTTTAACTCTAGGCACGTGTGCATCTAGACAGAGAAGCCCAAATGCATTCACCTCTGCTAAATAAAAATACACTTTTATGAGTGAATGTAATGAGTAAGTACACATCTGTATGTTACTTCTAAGTTCTCATTACCGTGATATCTGAGTAACAACATATTGACTACAGAACTGATTCAGAGACCAGTGATTCAGTGAAAAGATTCCCACTGATTTTCACAGGCTTTGTGTCTAGATAAGTAGTCTCAATCTCATCCCCTTCATTTAATGAAGTATATGCACGATAGAGTCTGTATTAGAATATTTACTGCAAGCAACAGATAAAATATTGTATTGTAAAATCTCAGGAAAAAAATACAAACAAACCGAAACTGTCAAGTAGTTGCCACCTTACTTCAGGTTTAACTCCACTATAACTACCTCTAGAAGTGGCTGGTCCATTGTTTACTTATTCTTGATCACAGCAAGAGCTGTATTGATGGTTGGCCTTTGACTTGGCGTTACTGATGGCTCATATAGTGCAATCCTCAGCAGGGAACATAAGAGAGCACCACTTTAAAATGGATAAAATGGATCCTGCTGGCCATGTGGCACTGTTTTGTTCTGAACACTGCTAAAAGGGACACTGTCAACTTGAAATCTAGTCAATGAAAAACAAACAGGCTAATATGAGCTTCATGTCCCCAAGTCCTTTTGCCATTTTCTGGGGGTTTGCAATCAAGAAGAGCCTATTTTAAGTGTATTTTTCTCATTCATGTTTGCCATTTAATTATTTTTTATTATTTTTTTTTTCCTCATATGTGTGCATGTATATTTGTGTGTAAAAGTATAAACCCATGCTAAAAGAAGTATTTGCCACTTCACTGGCATGGAAATGAATGAGTAAATACGAATAAGCACAAAGAACAAGAAGTAAATAATTACATTTTCGTTGTGTATTTCACAAAGAATAAAAGTTATTTTTTCTTTAACTTTCAGTTACTAATATATATATATATATATATATATATATATATATTTTTTTTTTTTTTTCCCTGAAAATTTACATGCCTGGCAGCATGGGATAGATAAACTGAGTGGGATTTTTTACTAACTAAAAAAATAGTCATTTAAAAAATTGAATAGAATTGTAAGATCTGAATAAATATTTTAAAAGCTCTTTCTGAAACAAACAACAAAAAAAAATCAATAGTATTTCTCTGAATAGAGAAATCAAGATGTTATTTTGTAAAACATTACAATTATTTTTACAACAGACACGATAGATATTCTATACACTTAGCTATCCTTATAGAAACTTCTCTGTCATCTAGAACCACCCCATGTGGATAGTTCTGACTTAGTTTTAGTTCTAACTTTTAAGCATCTGCTTAAATTGTAGTCTGGAGTAGCTCAGGAAGGTCTGAGTTCAGTCAGACAACGGGTTATGTATTGCAGAATGCCATGGAGGCCAGGGAGGGCTCATCGTTAGGGGCACCTAGGATCAAGGATTGCAGTGTGGATTGATGGCATTCAGCACTATAGTGTGGGCATGGTGGTCAGATATGGGATACTAAAATACCCTCAGGATGTTTTCTATCCAGAACTCTAGGTGACACCTAGAGATCTACCCGAGTACCTTTCATAAATGGAACAGAACTGGTAGACAACAGATATAACATTAACTGAAGATCAGTGACTGACTGACAAAACTGAGATAGCAATATTAGTCTCAGTCACGTAATAAGACACCCGTCACACAATTGAAATAGTTTCTCAGGTGCTAGTATAACTATTGCTTCTCTTTAAACTGAGATATAAACTTTCTCCGTCATCTCTTTAGAAGTATTGAAGTGAGACTAGCAAACATACTGGAGAGTGATGTGAGGTCATCATATTCTCCAAGGTCTCTGTGCTGCCAGTGAACTTGGTGTGGGCGACAGAGGGTCCATTGCAGCCCTGGCAGAACTAGTTGATGGAGTGTTTAATGATACAACACTTTTTTTAGTAATGTGTCTCATTCGGACACCACAGCACATCCTGTTTGTATTTCATCTTCTTCCCCTGGTGCTTTATCTATGTCTACTACTTTTGCATTTTGACCCAAGGGACTTTTATTTTAATCATTTGCTCTTACTATCTGAACTTTCTTGTACATACTTAATATTACTTTACTTCTGACTTGAACATATGGAACAGATATTTTTAGATCTCACAGTTAGACTTGATAGCTTAAAAGATATATTTTTCTTCTTTCAAATAAAGCATTTAAAATCTCCTATATTTTCACATGTTACCCAGAAGGATGTTTAGTGTTGACCAGGAATGCATACAAAGTGAAACTTTGATTTTTTTTTTTTTTTTCTTTTTCTCCCCAGCAGGACAATAAATAAGTTCAGTGAACGAAAAAGCCCTATTGAGTGAGGACCCTTGTTTTACAGCCATTTGATTTTTACCTGGACCAGACATAAAGCTGTGCTATGTAGTTCTATTAGAGAAGCACCAAATGCTGACAAGTTGGTTTCATTATCAGGACCTTAATACAGCGAGAATCTGATTGCAAAACAGCTAGATATCTCAAAGAGTAACAATTGCTTGCTTCATCTCATATAAACTAAGAGCTATAACTGGAGTACTAAAAGGCTATATTTCATTCATATCCTTTTTTTTTTCTTTCTTTCTTTTTTTTTTTTTTTTTTACTAAATCATGTATTATGACAGAATCACAGAATTGCAAGTGTTGGAATGGACTTCAAGAGATAATCAAGTCCAACCCCCCTGTTGAAGGAGGTTCCTTACCATAGGTTGCACAAATAGGCTGTTCATCCTTTCCTCATACGGGAGATGCTCCAGGCCCTTAATCATCTTTGTGGTCCTCCTCTAGACTCTTTCTAGGTGATCCCTGTCTTTTTTGAACTGAGGAGCCTAGAACTGGACACAGTATTCTAAATGTGGCTTCATGAGGGCAGAGTAGAAGTAGAGGATCACCTCCCTCAACCTGCTGACCACTCTCTTTTTAATGCATCCAGAATACCAATGGCCTTCTGGGCCACAAGGGCATACTGCTGGTTCATGATCATCCTGTTGTCCACCAGAACACCCAGGTCCTTCTCTGCAGAGCTCGCCTCCAACAGGTAATCCCCTAATCTTTACTGATAGACATAGTTATTTCTCCCCAGATGAGAGAATCTACATTTGCTCTTGTTAAACCTCATCATGTTCCTCCAGTCTGTCCAAGTCTTATTGAACCATAGGACAGGTTCTGACGTGTCAGCCACTCCTCTCATCTTTGTATCATCAGCAAACTTGCTGAGAGTAGATTTCATCCCTTTATCAAGGTCACTGATGAAGATATTGAACAAGACTGGACCCAACACCAATCCCTGTTCTTGTGTTTCCAATCTCCAAACTTCCATTAATAAAGGAAATACAGCTTAATAAAATACTAATTACTAGAATCACCTGTTTACAAGTTGACTGAGCTGTAGATCAAATACACATGCTTTCACATTGTCAAATATGAGGTAAATGTTCTACCATAATGTAGGAGGAGAAGAGACATATTGAGAAAAGGCCAAATGACAAAGAAAAAAGTAAATATAGTACCTTGGAGTTGGAATCAGGAATTTTGCTCTATTCTGACATATGACAAGTTGAGCCGCCTTATTTTCCTTTGATTTTGTTTCTGTCACTTTTATTCTTGCCACCTTAGTCAAGGAACCGTATTTTATTATCATGGAGATTTGTACAGAACCTAGCAAGAACAAGGTCATGTTTATGATGGAAGCTGCAATTTTAATTTGTTGCTATAGGTGGTACTGTAATATTAATACATAATATTAAAGAAAAAGAAATAATGAGTGTGAACAATCAATTTAAAAGAATGGTAGAGAACAAATGGTGATGTTTCATACTGTCTAAGTTCCAGCTGAGGTGATTTTTAAGATTGAAGGAGATGTAGTGGCATTCATGTGATGGCTTTTAAACTAGTGCAAGTCTGTTACATGTTTCGTTTTCAGATTTCCACCAAACCTCCCAGAGCCATGGCTAGAGCACACCTTATTCCTTTCTCCCAACTTTTTAATTGTCTGTGGTGAATGCCCAAGTGCTGCAGAAAAAGCTGGTGTGAGATGACTAAATAATATTTAGATAAGGCACGCAAGTTAGAAGACACTTCAAAATGGAAAATGTTATTGATATATGTAACCATGAAAAGTTTGAATAGAGTGCCATGCAGAATGCATCAAGGTTTAATCTTCAGTCTTCCTCAGCCTCATCTTGAACAGTCTTCCTCTCATCTAGCTTTCCTAGATCACAGTTTTTTACTCACAGAGCAGTACTACTTAGTTTTGTTTCATTTTATGGTGCTGATGCTTTAAAGTCTAGTAGTAGTAGTCAGACAGTCCAGATATGAACCAAAATATAACAAGACACAAGCCTCTTCCGAGAGAATTCTGTAAATCTCTCACTTAAAATTATTAATTCTGGTGTATTTTACTTTGGCCAAAAGTGTGAATGTCAGTATCAACCACTCCAGCTTTTCCTTGGTTACTAAATTTGGGAGTGCAATAACATAAATCAGTATTCAAGGCAGCTGGATTTTCTCAAAGCTCCTATTCTGACAGGATAATGCTGACTGATCTTCTATAGTGGCATCCATAATAACACATTCTCAAAGAACATTTACTGTACAATAAAGGTGATTCTTTGGGATGTTGAGGTCAGCATGGGTCTTGTGGCTTGTCCTACAGTGTCTGGACCGGAGTTCTTACATGTCTTACAGCCTTTGAATTCCAGGAGAACAAATAATGAAAGACCTCTCTTTTTCTTTATGACCTTAGAAAGAATTAGTAAGGCTATGAGATGCATATTATTAGCTGACATGCTCTGTAGAAATACCTAGTTAACTTTTATAGTTCTTCTCTACACTTTGATGGAAATTTGGACTATTTTCTGTCAGGTAAGCAATACTGGGGGGTTGGAAGGAATGAATCTTTTAGCATGTCAAGGAAGATACCTGAAGTAAAAAGAACATAACATAGAATCATAAAATAATTTTGGCTGGAAGGGAGCTCTGGAGATCACCTAGGGTAACCCCCTGCTCAAAGCAGATCCAGACATGAATTCCTCCAAGGATGAAGATTCCACAGCCTTTCTTGCCAAACAGAAACCTTGTTTTCAAAAGGTACCTTGTCAACCTTGTCATGAGGTTGCCTAAACTACAGAGGTGCCACTGTGTGTGTGTGAAAGAGCAGGCAAAAGGTGGACAGGAGAAAAGCTAGTGAAGTTTTCAGGGCCTAAGTCCATATCTTAAATGTTTGAGGTGTGTTGCCATGAGACAGAGAGCTACACTCTTGTAATGCAACCAGAGTTCCATAGCATGGAGGTAAGGGAATATCTCTTGAGGAGGCTGGTATATGGAAAATCCAAAGGAACAGAGCTTATTTCTCATGAATTTGTACTAAACCATTCGTAGGGAAAATGAGAATGTAAGTTCACACCTGAACCACAGCCTTTTTTTTTCTTTTTCTGGTAATTTTGGACCCGATTTAGAAACCATGAGTTACTTAGACTTTCACTGCTTAGTTGGAGTTAGCCTTCTTCACAGTGACTCGGCCCTTTTTGGTTAAACAAAGATTGCTAAACCTCTACCTGCTTTGCTAATCTTCATTACTGGATCTTTGAGACAGATAACTCCGTTAAGTGTACAGTAATTTCCTTGCATGCTACTGTAATTTTAATAATAATAGTAACCATCTTTCTATATGTGATTATACGTTTCAGTATAGACAAAATGTAATAGAGAAGGTATTCCATAGTGTAAAATGTTTATTGTATAATCTGAAAGGTCTTTCTTTGTGTGGTTTGTGCAGTTTTTCAGATACAGTTATGTTTATTCAGTGCTGCCTATAAAATATATTTTAACCTTCCCTTTTGAAGTACATTCCACTGCATCAATATAATATCCTTGTGAAACTAACGTTTGGATTTTTTAACAACCAAAACCATCATTTCACAAGGCTTTATACAAATGGGAAATGTAGTTAAGATTTATTTATTATGTAAAATGGCAGGGATTATTATGTTTATTACTTTTAAATTGCACAATGCTTTTACATTAGGATCAATTTTAGAACACAGGATTAGCTACTATAACTACTGGCAGTTTGGGTGCCTTATTACCTTCTATTATATTCTGAAGTAATTTTCATTTATTTAATTTAAACTTCTGTCATTCTGCTTTTTCAAGCCTTAATGTCTCAGTTTCTAAAAATCTAGTTGGTGTTTTCTATCTACACAGTTAAAGAAGTGCTGTTATTAAGTGATTCGATGGCTTGTTTAGTCCCTTGACTATTCCAAGGCTCACTTTGCTTAATTTAACTACTGTACTTGCAGCTCCCTTTCTTCTCCCCCCTCACCCGCCCCTTTTTTGTTCCTAATTGTTTTCGGAGTACTCAACTTCCTGTGGGGAATCAGTCAGCATGCCAGACTTCAAAGAACTCGTTACAGTAAACCAGTTTGGCAATATGCTAATTTAAGCCTATTTTTATATCATTGAACATTGTTTCTACGCAAACAAAGACCATTTTGGACATTAGCTAGAGAGCAAGGTCTTTGGAGGTTTTTTATTATCTCTGATCTTCTTGGAGTAAAAAAAAGGGAAAGTAACTTTTAGCCATTGGAGATGGAAAATACCTGTTGTACTCCATTTAATACAACCTTCTCTTAATTATTTGCTTCATTTTATTTTCTTTGCCTTGGTCCTTCAAGTGAATCCATTTAACGTGAATTGGTTTTAAGTCAGGGTTACCGAGTTACAGCTCTTACTGTATAAACATGGCACTGGAAATGTGGGGTTTATAGGTCTCAGCTCTGCAAGTCATTGTGGGCACACAGAATGAAAATTGGCAAAAAGTGAGGAACACTTAATTAAACAGTTTGGACCTCTGAATTTCTAAGAACAGTGAAACAGGTTCAATCTGTAAAGTTTTTAAGTGTTCCGGGCAGAAACATTGCATATATAATTGCATGCACATTTACTGATACTGTTCAATTAAGCAATCAGGCACCTGACAGGTGACTCTAGGAAATGTGTACGAAAATGAAGTGCAAGTTTATTCACATATGCAATTTCATGACTGAATTACTTAGAAGGATCACTGATTCATGTTCCTTCATGGATGAAGTTACAGAGTGGTTTGGGCGTAATCCAAGTAAGATTTTATGTGTTTTACTACATCCCACATCATCTCATCAGGTCAATGAGGTCATAGTTCCAAGTTCACCCATAGTTGCTGTGAGCACTACTGAATCATCTTACTTTAAAGATTTGGTCCGGATCCATCACAAAGCTGTGATTAGTGTTACTTCTGTTAAAATAACACACAATTTGTTGCCAGCTTTGTGCTTCATGCTGGTTGTAGGGTAGAAGATAGATGATCTGGCAAGAAGTATAACAGGATGACTTTTTTAACAAATTTGAACTGGCAGAACAAGTTTGTTTTAGTTTGGTGGTTTGGGTCTGGAGAGCGTAGCATTTTTGTAATATTATTAGAGGGTAGTGTCTTGCAGAACCATGACCTTGGATTTATCATCTGCTAATAGTTGAGAATCTTTGCACTGTGATTATTTGATGACAGAGAAAGAAATCCTTGCCAGATTCTATAAATCTTCAGTAGAGTCAGAATCTCATTCAGCGCTGCCACTAGCCTTGTGTAATCGATGTCTTTGCAGTTTTTGATTATGGTAATTTCATTAGTGATACTGTTCCAAAATGGCACAGATTGATTTTTTGCAAGGGGAGTCTTGTATACAAGAAAACGACAGGAATTCTTTTATTCTCATAACCATTTTTCATAATCAAACTGTGGAATGTATTTTCAAAATGCTCTCTCCATTTAAGAAGGCACTTCTGTGCTGGAGGACTTCAGGCATGAAAGGAGAGGCTACTGTGTCAGCAGAGGCTGATGGCAGAGGCAACGTGCTTGTGGAGTGCAGAGACAGGTCATAAAATGAAGAGTTATCAGGAATCTCTTGCATGTAACATATAATTTTTCTTTTAGAAGACGGTGAGCATGAACTTAGCATAGAGTGCTGAAACAAGGACCCTTATGTGAAGGCTGTGCTTCAGGCAGGGGGGGCTATGAAGTGAATTCCTCTGTTTTCTGCAGAGGGAGCACTGTGCAAATGCTGGAAAGGCCAATGTGAGGACTAGAGATGAAGATTTTCCAGCTACTAAATGAATTCTTATCTTCGTTTTGTGGTCCAAAATCAAACTGGATTCTTAGGGGTTTTCACAAACTGAAGTCTGGCCTTTTGGAAAATCACTGAGACTGATCTATTGCTGTGATTTGTAATGCTGCCTTTTTGGATGAGTGTGATCCAAAGCTGGTCTTTTGGTTCACAGACTCAACTGAGAAAAGTTAAAATATGTTGGGCAAATGGAATTTTATTTGGGTTTTCCTATTACAAGGGAAAAATGCAGGAGATGCATAAACCTGTATTTTCTTTTTAAATGGGATTTAATTCCTTCAGTTCTTATAAGAAATAATATATATTTGTGAATTCAAAGTGAAAGCATGATCTTTAAATATCAGATTGAAAAACCTTAAAACATTTTTAATAGCTTTTCCATACTATCTTTCAATTATTTTTTTATAGCCAAAACAGCTATCTTTGTTCCCCTTGTAAACACTTTCAGACTCTCTAAAATGACATTTCTTGGTAGCTACAGTAGTTGATGTTTATATACATTACTCCAGCACAGTATTTCTTTAAGAAATACTCTCATACATTTAACAAAACGTAGAAGGTGGAGTGATGCCTGCATATTCAAAAGATCAAACTATAATAACGTCTTTGGAAATGGAAGATAGCAGACTCTCCAGTAGCCCTCATTAGTGGAATTATATAGTTATAGCTAAGAAAATTATTATCTGAATACTACAGATGGCTCAATGGCTTCTTAGTGCAAGGACAGAGGAAAAAAATCATAAGCAAAACATGCTGGGAATGACTAAATGAATTTCTTTTTTCCCGATTTCTAGTAGAAACGGCAAAAACAGCTCCAAGTCAAAATGTCAGATTCAGATAGCTGCAGACCTTGAGGCTAATGAGATCTGGATCTGTATTTTGTAGCTTGGATCCATAGTTTAAAGTGAATTTAAGATCTAAATTTATATGTGTGATGCAGTTTAATATCATTTGAGTTTTTGGTTCTGATTCCAAAAAGCTCTTAAACTGATCTGAGGAGCTTCTGAGGAAGGCAGTAGAATATATGTCTCACATTTTGCCTGGGTCTAAAATGAGAAAGATGTTGTATTCTTTACGAACATAAATGTACAAAAGAAGTGTCTGTGTTGTAGAAGCATAGGGTAGTAAAACAACTTATTTCATAGTAAAAGTTTAGGTTTTGTCCAGTAGATGTTTGTTGTTATTTATTGAATTTTGCTGTATTGATTTCTGTAACTCTGACCGTTTATCTTTCTACAGCAACACACATTTCAGTAAAAACTCTTTTGGGGGCAAAAGGCCAGAATGAAGTCTTTGCATGGCTTATCTCTAAAGTAGGAAGTGAGAGACTCAGAAGTTGCACCTACAAAAATCAGTGGGGAACTGTTTGATGTCTCTCTTAATGTGCTGGGTTTAGATTACTTTGTGAGTACAAAAAGGGTGAAAGGTTTGAGGTTACTTTCAACTAACTCTTAGGATCATGATTTGTCCATGGGGTAGTTTTTAATGGAGCAGATGCAAGGCGATGAGCTATAAGATGCAGTGTCTTGAGGCTGAAATTCAGCATCTGTCCACAATAAATGTGTATGATCCAAAGATTCGTGATCTTACATCAAAATCTTTTTTTTTCACCTAAATAAATAAATAAATAAATAAATAAATAAATAAATAAGTAGGGCTACAGCACGGGATATATTTTTCCTTCAGCTCTTGAGCTCTGTCAATATATTTTCTATAACACAAAGTACAGGATTTCCCCTTTTAATTTTCTGCTAATTATGCAGATGGCCCCAAGATGTCTTAATGTGGAACACTAAGTACCATAAAGTGCAAGATAATGTCACAGGAGTATACTTGATGATGCAAGGGACTTAGCACGTACCACTCAGTCTTGGGGTCTTGAAGTACATTTAGGAGCATTCTTATTCTGTAACAGTCACTTAGTAGTTCTTTTGTTCACTATATCCCAAATTATCCATAGGTTTCTGATGAAATGCAGATATGTACAAAAAGGAGAATTTCAGGACTAAATCCCTTTAATCCAGTTCTTGCATTTTTGCATCTGAGCCCACTAGTTACATCCTGGAGCAAGTTGTTTTTCCACAGCAAATGTAAAGTAATATGGTAATGTTGAAAGTACAGAAGGAATTTTAAGACAAATAATACTTCTGTGAGTTTTGTATAGGTCAAAGGCACAGAAATCCAGTTATTGTGGGTCACCTCATTCGTGCTAACAGCAATAGCATAATATAGAGGTCAAGCTTTAGAATGGGGGCAAAATTCTGTCCCTTAGTTCATCTATTGCTTTTGCTCTTGGCCTTCCATCTGTGTAGGATAATAAAATATTAGACTTGCATTGTTCTGACATGCTAACTTAAACCACAGAGTTTTTAATAATCTACCAGTCCTACTTCATATTTATTTTTGCAACAGTTTCAATCCCACAACTCATATCTTTCACTGTTTGATGTTCCCTAAACACCATTAAGTGATGCTCTTACAGCACTGAGATGATGCTATCCCATTAACGTGGTTGATTAATATATGACTCAGGTGCATTCAATGATACAAGGCTTTAAACTCATAAGTCCTTAGTAAGGGGTTCTGTTAAGATGATGTTACTGCATTGTTCCTGACAAGTGGAAAAGGACAATAAAGCAAACAAAAAATAGGAAAATTGATTCTTTTACGCTAAATGTTGATAGAAAGCCTAAAGCTCTCATCAAGACTTCTTTTATAACCTGAAATAACTATTAAATAATTCTACCTCAGATATGTAGCTATGTAGCTTGAATCAGAACCTGGCCTTGAATATTCCGCTTGTTCCTCCACTCTATTCACAAGGGGAGTTGACAATTTAAGCTTTTTTTTAATTATTATTACTACTTTTATTTCCAAATAGAAATGTTACATTTTCACCGTATGAATAAATGGATTAAGGATTTACCAGACCAATTGTGCAGCTTGCTTTCAAGAAATTCACAAACCTTTAAAATGTCATATAGCTCTTATACTTTACAGTGTTTTATAAAGATCTACCTAGGGAAAGGATGCATATTATTTACTACTTTCCTATGTATCTTGACTTCAAACATTTAAATCTGCTAATTACTGAGGAAAAAAAAGACAGCTGTGATTTCTGAAGTACTAAAAAAATCAAAGAAAATTTACAGGTTAGGAATTTGTTAGTATGGTGACAATGAGGCCTAGATAATTATAGATTAAAATTATGAGCTAATTATATAGGCTGAAATTCTGCCTCTTAGATCCATTTTGGACAAACTGTATAGATATGTAAGAATCTTCTGCTACCTACTCATATATTTCTTGTTTGTTGCTGTCCTCTTCCTGTACTTGGCACTGGTGAGCCTCACCTTGAGAACTGTGGTGTTTTGGGCACTTCTGTACAGGAAGGACATCAAGGCACTGGAGCAGGTCCAAACAAGAGCAACAAGGCTTGTGAAGGGCTTGGAGAATATGCCCTATGAGTAGAGACTGAAGGAACTGGGGCTGTTTAGTCTGGGGAAAAGGAGACTGAGGGAGGCATTATTGCTCTCTTTCAGTATCTGAAAGGTGCTTACAGCAAGAGCAGGGTTGATCTCTTCTCACTGGTGACAGGTGACGGGACGAGGGGAAATGGCCTCAAGTTGCGCCAAGGGAGGCTTAGTTTGGATATCAGAAAAAACTTCTTTACAGAAAGGATTGTGAAGCACTGGAATAGGCTCTCCAGAGGAGTGGTTGAGTCACCATCCCTGGATGAGCTTAGAAACCGTTTGGATGTGGTGCTCAGGGCCACGATTTAGTGGAGGGTTGCTAGAATTAGGGTAATATGGTCAGGTTGCGGTTGGACTTGATGATCTTTAAGGTCTTTTCCAACCTGAGCAGAGCTATGATTCTATGATTCCTGACTCTAAGAAGTGCAAGAGGCTTTCAACATTTTCAGAACTACAGAGTATTTCACAAGTGTTGGAACACATAGGGCAATACTGGCTCACAGTAGGATAAACCAAACACTCACAGAAGAGTAGCTAGAGAGGATCTTCCTAGTCTAATGGAAAATTCTGGACCACCAAACAGACTTAATTCCCCACATTGTCACTGTCATTAGCCTGTTGGGTTGGTTGTTTTTTTTTTTTTTTCCTTTTCTTTCCACTCCTAATTATAACGCTTTGAGTATCTTTAAATTTCCAAAATTCTCCTGTAGTGACTGCCATATTCAACAGACAATTTGAATATGGATTGTTTCCTAATTGAAGCTAAGCTAGGACACTAATTAATCCCTGTTCTACAGTTCTGTAATGAGTTGGCTAGCTTACAAGTACCACTGACCTCTAATGGATGGAATCAGAACAGTTCAGTCATTTGTCATGTCTCATAGCACAACTCATGGCAAATCTGCTTTAAGTTAAGTAGTAAGGACTTGTGATTTTGGGTCAGGAAAATCTAATTTCAAGCTCAGGTGCTGCCAGGAATTTCCGATCTGTTGTGGTCTCCAGCTCACAAGTAGGGTGTCATTAGGCAGCTCAAACTAGTGAGCAGTCACTCACAGGAATGAGTTAATGGTCTTGTTACTTTGTTCACCACTGTAAGAAAGTTTGCAGTCTGTCCACCGTAACAAATGTGAAGCTGTAGGTGGTGAGAAATATAAACAGAACATTTCTGAGCTATTATAAAACTCGAGATTTTTGGTGAAAAGAGCTCTTTATTATGTCTATGCTCGTTGTGGGTTAGCTAGCAGTGATTCATGGAATATTACTGTACATCTGATTTTAGTAGTTACCCATTACATCATGTTAATATATTTCAGTAAGTAATCAATCCACTTTTTGGTGTGCTGCTTTAATTCAGCCTCCATTCCTTGCCTAGTATTTATTTGGAGAGGGGTGTTGTCCATCTTTCTCTAAGACTGCACTACCCTCTTTGCCATACCCATTTTAGGATAAAATGCTTAATAAGATTTGCATTTAAAAAATGAACTAAAAGAACTGGACCCCCTCCAGCGAGAAACAAGTAATTATATCATTTGTATTGCAAAACAGGAACAGCTATAAAACATCAGTATACTTTTTAAGAAGATTGATATTCGTAAGAAGCATTACATTACATATAAAATGACAGGAAGGGAGAGGGGAAAAGCTCTCTGCAGGGCAAGTAACCCATAGAAATATAGGCAGAGGCATGGCTTTTACTCCGGATTCCATTTAATCAAGAACTCAGAATTTACTGCTTCTAGTTTTTCCCTTTCTTGATATCCCAATTATGAAAGCTAGTGAGGGACATTATTAGCTTGTGATGAGAATTTTTTTTTGATTGATTTGTCCCAGAAAACCATCAAAATGCTGCATAACACATAGAGAAGTCTTCTGTCTGGTTAGTTCATCATAGATACCTTCCTCCTACCCCTGCCAAAATATAATCACTGAAATTTTTACCCATATAACTGTGCAAAAGTTGACATAACAAAGGTATACTTTGAACTGTTCGTTAATATGGCAAAAGATATGGCTTAGGTCATCTTGGTCTTAAAATCTCGTTCTAAATAAAAATACAGAAATTGTTATTCCTCTCTGCTTGGGTGACTAAACCAGTTTAAACAGTCTTCAGGCAAAGCACTGTCTGTGCTGAAATTCATGTAATGTTTTGTGAATCTCAAGTAGGAATGCTCATCAGTTTTCCAAATACTTGTGAATAATATGTAATCTTGTGAACTAGAATCTTGTGTGTTTGGCATTTTATTAATGAAAATATTCCCAAATCAGTGTCTGTTAGCTTGTTTAAATATTCAGTAAATTATATCCTTTTAGACCATTTGCCAAAGCTGTTAGGTGAGTATTAATAAATTAATATGTTAATTAAATCAGTATCTGTGTATGGCGTTTATTGCTGTTTGTTTTGCATCTCTTTTAAATAAGGCTTTTGAGCTTTTATTTTCATGTGTAGCAAACTTTGCGTTAGAGTTGGTCAATCTGTTCTCATATTGGCAGAAGGGGATTTTCATTGATTGTTTTCCCTGTATTTGCCTTTTTTTTCCCTCCTCTAAGCCCTAGTGCTGTAATGCAGAAGATTTATTGTCAATGATTTATTAAAATGTAATTCTAAGGTGACTCCTTATCGTGAAAGTAATCTGCAGGCTATCTTTGTTTAAACTTGCAACCTGCTTTGTCAAAGAAAACAGCCTATGAAATTTTCATTATAATAGACAGGTTTTTATAATGAACTGGGAAAAAGCTATTATGACCAAAAAACAAATTGTTAGGAAACTTATGCAGGGAAACAATATGCTCATTAATTGTAATTTTTTGGGGATGGTGAACAATTCTGGGTAATGGTTACATTTCTCAGTCTTATAAATTAGTTTGAATTGCCCAATATAACTTAATTTTTTCCCTAGGAGAGCTTCTGCTTGCGCGAGCAATATTATAACTGCTAATTCAATTACAGTGAAATTGTTTAATACAAAATATAATTGCTTATTCATACAGAATACCCATTAAAGAAGTGCAAAAGCCTATACCCTAGGGTTACTGCATATTAGTACTTTGGGAATTTAGATGGGAATGCTGGGTAGGGAAGGTGCTGACTGATCTTTAATTGTTCATCACCTGCCTCCCAAATAATATGAATGGACCCAAACTAAATGACCACTCATTACAAGTTTCAATTTAGGAGCTTGGCTGGGGTCAGCAGATTGCTTATGCTGATCGCAATGATTTGAAGTTGTGATTACCATAAGCAATTTAAATTTTATTGATCTACCCTTCTGAAAGTTGTAATTGAGCATAGATGTTGGACCCGTAGCTCTCCAAACTAAATTGTACTCTGAAGCCCTTGCTGGATTAGTGCAGGAATCAATAAGCAGTCAGTCACATTAACAATGAAACAGCTCCATTAACATACAGTGCTACTGGTGAAACTTTATTTAGGAGGGGTGTTAGTTCACTTCATTGTTTTATCAATGAATTTCCGTTGTACAGGGAAAAGTATAGCTTGTGTACTCCTAATGAGCTTGCATAATGATAATCTTATATGCTTTAACTATTAGTCTTTCTATGGGAGAGAAAGATTATTTTTTTCTGTGACAGATTTGCTTTATTATGAGCAGAGGAACTGTGTAACTGGAATTACAATTTGTTAACTGTGATGTACTGAAATAACTTGTGTGCCAAAGAATTTTCTGATGTTACATATGTTTACTGTTAGTGGATTTCAGACAAAAGGCCACATCTCAATGAAGAACAAAGACACACAGTGCATTTGTCATTTATATATATTTGGAACTTCCAAGCTAATTTAGACAAGGGTTTAGGAGGTTGATCACTAAAGTTTTCTGTACCTCTGTGGCATTGCTGAGATGCCACAGAGAAAGGCATGTTGTTCTTACGTAAAATAGACAGTAGAAATAACAAAGGTTGTAAATTGAATATCAGATCCATCTGGATTATGATTTTTTTTTTTTTTTTTTTTTCCTATTGAAAAGGTAACTCTAAACTTTGGAATTGGAGTTTTGGAAAGATCTATAATGTTAGAACTATGATATGGCTTGATATACAGAAGAATCTTTGGATAAAACTCTGCTGCATCCCTTCATGATTCATCTCTGCTTCCCCTGCATCTGCTACCTGAGCTTTTTCATGACTTTAACTCATTGCAGTCTTCTTTGCTACCTAGAAATCATGACCATGCACACCATGGCTCACTTTCCCCACTAGGTTTTAAGTGAGCAATGAACCAGTATTGGTCAACTTGATTGGCATTGACTTGACTGGTATTGTGCTAATTGAGTGGTTTTAATTGAGTAATCTTAGATTTGGGAAAGTGCCATCGTACTCACCAAAATAGTAGCTTTGGAGTCATAATGATGTATGAACACGTTATGTTCATAAATTATGTAAATTTATATCTCTATACTACCTAAGGAGCTGTTGATTCCATAATATCCCAGACACCTCTACTGGTAGCAAAACTGTGATGAAATGAAATACACTAGTATGCTGGGTCTAGGTTAGGGACTGATGAAAACCATAGCCATTAGAAGCTGTAGTTATTTTCAGGATCAAAAGACATCTCTCCTATTGAAAGGATTCGCATTTTTGAAGAAAAGTGATGATGTTACAAAACAGCATGGAGAGCAACAGCTCTGGATTAACATCCTTATATCCCCCTGACTTGAATAATGCTCACAGAACACTGCAACTTCAGTACCTCGATGCTAAAATAAAATTGTAGTCTTGTGTATGTGAGTACTCCACAGTCAAAATGCCTAACATCTATCTATGCAAAGCTATCACGACTGTGTGTGCAATAAACCATATTCCTTAAAATTTAGCAGTGCTTTGGCTTTCATAGTCTAGGACATGCTTCATATCAGTGAGGCCACCATAAAGGGGTGTAGGCATCCTACAGTGAAGAGTATTCACAGCTCTTTTCTAGAAATATACTCCTGAATTTTGATGTGAGCTGTGCAGATTTTTTTAGTGCAGAGCAGTTGAACCAATTCTTTGGAGTTATAATAACACAAACCAATAGTTTTTCTTGACCTAAGTGAAAATATTTCATCATATTTTTGATGCCTTTTCTGGAATTCATTATTTTGTCTAGGTTTCTTCCATTATTTGCCACATCCTCACTGAGATGGTTAACTATTTTTTCCTAGATTTCATTTTCTCCAGGATTCAGATGAATGTGTATATTTTCTGATACAGCTCTTGGAATTTCCCTCTCATTTGACAGTGCAATTGATATGGTTCATGTGAGTTCCTCTTCAGGCCTAAATCTAGTTTATAGAAATCCATGTGGAGGATGAATAATATAAGAACACATAAATTGACATTTCTTCATCTGGGGCAATACTGTTATCCCGGGAATCCATGTGTAACAAAAATGTATGCTGCTTACATATAATATTTCTACCAGCTTCTGACATATAGGAGACATAGACCAATGGAAGACATGACACTGATTCATAAGAAGCTTAGTAACATGTTTATAAAGGTAATATACCCTAAAATAGACAGACTTGATTTTTATATGTGAAATATCAGCAAGAATAATATTCAGTGAAAATTGACTAGTTTAAATTACTGTTCTTTAGATAAGACATTATATTTACTAGAAGAATAGTTAAGTATTTATAAACTGTAAGATCACTCATAAAATTGAGAACAAGATACATACTCAGTTTTCAAAAAGGATTTTTTTGATTTAGTGTTGCTCTGTTTATGTATTTCTTGCAGGAAATCTGAGAAAAACAGTGATTGATCTATATCCCATATAAAATGTCACACATCAAAAACATTTCACATGTACTGCCTAAGTGTTATATTGAAGGGATGAAGAGTTCTCTGTCGTGATAACCTGATTATGAGATATTATTTATCAAATTGCATTGAAGAAAGGAAATTCTCTTTCAGTGCCTGAGATTCTGATCTCTCTCTCTTCTACGTTAAAGAGCTTTGGGTTTTCAGGTCGTTTCTGATAGGATCTCTGACCAATAAATAAATAAATAAATAAATAAATTCCTTTAGTTGAGAGCCCTTTACACTAAAAAGCAACAAATTCTTTTGATCCATTTAAATTTTACTTGTTTTAAGCACCATCATAAACATCTGCCACCTGGCATAGAAATGGCTTCATATGGCAGGTGGGGAGATGAGATATTTAAGTTATCTTTGATACTTTCCCCTGCTGTATTTTCCAGTGGAGTAATTTGAACCTCGTGCAATTTAAATAACCATTTATTTTCATAATGAAAGAATACAGTCCAAAATATATAAGGTAATTGCTGTCATTCTAGGTAAGAATACCGCAGTAGGCATAAAGGAACAAAACCATCTTCAGTCTAGCTTGGCCTCCTGCCACGATATTGATCAACACTTAGGTCATTCAGAAAATAATGTAATGCCTTCCATTTCTTTTATTAACCTGGCCAAAAAAAGTTTTCTTTTCCTAGATAGTGGTTGAAACCTCAGATCAGGCTACTGATAGTATTCAGTTTTTAACATATTCACAAAGTGAAAATGAGTATCATTTTCACAGTATGCATATAGAACCTCCTTCCCAAGAACTCTTCCATATGTTTCTTCCATTACATAATTTTTGTGTGGTGCTTTAGTGCTATTGGAATTCAAAAGCAATTTGTAGACAAAGATGAAGCCTTCCCATTGAAACTGCATCAGTGTTACATATCAAACATAACAGTTTGAAGGAAGAATGTGCATGGCAGAGCACTGGAACAAGCTGCTCAGGGAATTTGCAGTCTTCTTCTATGGAGATATTCAAGATCCACCAGGACACCTTCTTGTGTAACCTACTGTAGGGAACCTGCTTTAGCAGCAGGAGTGGACTAGATCTCCAGAGGTCCCTTCCAATCCCTGCAAGTCTTTGATTCTGTGATTCTTCTTCTTGTCTTTTCCCTTCCCTGGTATCCTTCACATCATTTCATACTTTTCACATGGCAACTTAGGGCCAAAGAAAGAAATGTACTTTCCATTGTCTTCCTTATGAGACTTTTGACCTCTGTGATATAATTATCTGTTATTGCAAAATTTGAAACACCTTGAGTAAAAGAACTCATCTGGACAGTTCAACCTACAAAATTCTTGCTCTATCTTTTACCTCCATATGAACTAAATGGAAATCTAAGACTATGCAAATACTTAAGAAAATTTGAAAAAAGATCTGAATGCACTATTAGCAATTACAAAATCATCAAAAATTGCCTTATGTGCTTCTGTCACTATTTTCTAACACCTGAGTATGACTGCAAAGCAGTATTTTATATTTATCTCATTCATTTGGATTGCTTTTTTTATTCCAAGTGTTCCTGAAACATCTGAGTACTGAGAGGAAGAGGAAGAGAAAAGAGGGTTACTCAGCTATGGTTATCCTGTGAATTTTGGGTACCTTCATAATCTTTCCCCAACTAATCTAGAGATCAAGATTTGTCTGAGTTATTGAGAAAATGGCTTTGAGAAAGAAATATGTCTGAGGAAAAATGTTGTTTAAATGGAGGATTCATTTACCCTGATTTGCCCTTTTTTATTCTTTTTCTCCAACTTTTTAACTGATGTAAACAAAACTGAACATAAACCATTGCCTTATATCATTATTAAAGTTTCTTGATTGCTCTTTCTTCCAACTTTATTTTTAACTGCTGAGGGAACTGATCAGATATACTCATTATGGCATTCAAATCAATTCCCCAGTATCTTCCTCAGCGAATTCAGCAATACCAGTTGTCCAAGGACCACTTTCAAGGACCATCAGTGTGTGAATATAGATTTGTTTTGGCCCGCAACCGTCAGCTTGCCAACCTTCATCTTCTCTTTACTGTCCGTTCAGTGCCAGAGCTGAAATTTCCTACAACTAAAAATAATTTCAAATGGAACCATTGTCAAATTAAACTAAGTTCATCATCATTTTCTTTCTTTTGAGTTGAACCAAGCAAAAGTGAAGTTTCAAACTGATTTTGGAGAAAAGCAAGGCCAACCTCTTTTTTATAGGCTTTTGGAAATTTGGATTTAGTTCTCTGCTCTATCTCTACTTTTACTACTAAAACTGAACAGTTCAGACTATATCTTTAATTGCCCAGATTCAACCACTGCAATGGTAGTTAAACTATGGTAGTGAATTGGAAAATTTTACTAAGCACTTATATGCACCTTTCCAGCCCACATTTTTAGATAATTTTTAGGTTTTTTTTTTTCTTTCTACTGATTGGGCTTTTGTGCCTCAGTTCTTTACTTGTGATTTGTTACAAATATGTTGTAAGGCTGAAGTCAGATGAGGATATATATAAATATATTAATAGACAGACAAAAAAAATCTGGACTAAATAATGCAGAACACTGTGACTGTAAATATGGAGTGTTCAAATTCACTGTATTTTGCATAACAGATTCACTTTCAATATAAATTTTAGTATAACCTGCAGTCCTTGTCTCATTTCCTTGATGAAACCATCATCATGCTAATTTTTGAGCTATATCTGATGTCTCAGAAAATACCAGATTTAAATAATCAGAGATCAGTGTTTTTTTTCTTGCTACTACACAAGTTAAAAATTACTTATTTTTGAAATGCAAGACAATTATTTTTGGTATAATGGTTTACATTTTGTTAAGATGAATACTTCTTGGAGACGAAATAATTTTGTTTGTTTTACTACCAGGTGAAAAGTTTAAAATATTTTTTTCTGACCTTAGTGTCTTAACTTCTTTTTTGCTACTGAATAGCATCTGTTTTATACATGGAGATGCTAAGAACATAACTGCTGAAATAGAGTGTTTTATGTGGCAAAATAATCTTGTGCATATAAAAAACTGTGAATAACCTTATATACAGGCATCTGGTCATTTACTAGATAGATTATTATTATTAATTTATTAGATATTAGATATTAATAGATATATCAAATGTTGAACTTGAAAATCATAATCTATTAAAAAAAAAAAAAGCCAAATTCTTTTAGCTGAAATAAATTTTTGTAGGCACCCTGAAATCACAGTAACTTGTCCATATCTCTCAAGATCCAGATTTTGGTGCTTTCTGTACTGTTCTGGATGCTGGAGCACCCAGCAAAAGCACTGGGATGATTGCACACCTTCGCATTTTTTTCCAGTGCTTTTCCTTCTAGGTCACTTAGCTGCTACTAGGGCTCTCCCATATCCACACCTTAAACTTAGTCTCCAAGTCTACAAAACAACCGGATCTACAGGTGAAATTACTAACTTTAGTAGGATTGTTTTTGTCATTTCCTCTTATAGCTACTACAATGTACCGCAAGGAAGTCCTTGGGTCTGGAAGACATATTAGGAGAAAGGAAAATAATTGAGCCAAACAAACTTTGGAGAAGCAGTTCATTGAGAGGATATGACAGCGTCTCAAAGAAAGAGGAAGAGGATGATGAAATAAAATGAATATACAGTTTTTTTTTCCACAGTGCTGATCATACCTTAATAGAGATATTAGTTACGATTTTCCACTGACTTAAGTGAGTATAACTGGTGTATACACTGTGATGAATCTCGCATGGAATTGTGATGATTTCTGCCTTTTGATTATATGGATCCTAAGTCTGTGAGCCCAGGGAATGAGCCTAATATCCTATTTGCTGTCCCTTTCTATAACTGCAGAAGAGGAAACATTATGACTCTTGTCTTGAAGTGCCATTAAAAATCTCATTTCTTATAAAAGTGATTTGATAACTTTTGCTTGGAAATGGCTGGGATTAACCAGAAAATGGTAGACACTTTAACCAAATTATCTCCAAAGCACTTTTTTTTGGAAGTGGTTGTCTTAATGCCACAATACAGAATGCCACTTCTGTATAGTGAGTACAGAACTACTGTTTTATGGACTCCATTACCTCTCCCAAGCATGGCATTGCCCTTCTTAGACAATTTTTTCTCAGTCTATTTTGACTAGTTTAGCCCTTTACATCTCAAAGAATTTAAAAATCACAGCCTTGAAATAGATATTGTAGCTTCCTTTTGCTGAGTACTTGTACTTTTTTTCTTACATATAAAACATAATCTTTCACAGTATCATTTTAGATAGTAAGATACACATTTTGTGTTAAAGTTAGTTCTGGTAAGTCAGAAATATGAAATATAACTTAGTTAGCTAATTAGATAGCTGTAAATGAAGGGTAGTTCATGATTATGGTACTCCCACAATCTGCCAGCCCAGAGCACAAGAAAAACTTAGATTTGAAATACTGGGAAAGCTTAAGATCTCTGCACTCAATTCAAACTTCCTAAATTAATATTAAAAGTTTCTCTTCAGGACTAAGGAGATTGAAATAGAATCTTCCCTAGTGATAAAGTACTGTTAGGGGAATTTGTGAGAAATTAATATTCTTACCTTTCCTGACCTACCGTCTCAAATACACATTCATGTGAAGAGTTGCCTTTGCTCAGCTATCTTCTGTGATGCTAAAGTGGCTCTGTTATTCCCATGTCTGCTAATGTAAAACAAATGTGGTTCTTGCATCCAGCTGCACTCTTGGGGAATGTACCACCTATGGCAGGCCTAGCTAAAGTAGCTTCTTATGAAAACAGGTGGTGTCAATTGTTCAACTGTTCCTGTAAGACAAAAGATTAAAAGAAAATGTCTGTCTTAGTTAACTTGTATTCCAAGACTCTGACCCAACTGAGCATAGACAATCTCCGTAACAGAGATGTCAGAATGACTGTGACCCAAAATCATGTTATACATCAGTAGCAGGGTTGTCGAAAAGATACCTTTTGAAATGGAGCACTGTGTAAGACCAGATGGTGGCCTGATTTTCTATTGTTCCTTTTGGCTCTCTGGTGATATGTAGATTTCTATATTGCTTTCTATATTCTCACAGCTCTGCCAAGTATTTACATTCAGATAGCTCAGATGAAGAAAATGAAAAAGGCCAAACATAAAGAAGCTGCAGAAAAAATGTTTGTCTCTGAAGTGTGTGTGAGTGTGTGTGTGTGCATGTGTGAATCCCTGTGTGATATTAGAGGTGTACTAAGTAGGTATTAATCTTGTTTTCTCTCTCTCTCTCTTTTTTTTCTTTTCCATTTTACATGAAAGCTGCCACAATTGGGATAAGAGTGAAATGAACATAAGTATGATAAATGATAAAGTGCTCCTGGGAGTAAATATACCACTCAGAAAGAGCATTGCTAATCAAGCATTGCAGCCAGCTAATGCACTCTGAGAGCAAGCACCTCAAAAAGATTCTAAATTTGAAACATTGAAGACTGGCATTTAGCTTGAGTAGTTTCTGGTTTAAGATGAAACTACTTCACCAGGGGATCACAGTAGCATAACAAAATCTTGAAATGGGCAGAGGCATGATGTCTTGTATTAAATGACCAATGAGATAAAGGGGAAAAAAGAGAGCTAAAAGCTAGATTTTCTATCTAGATTTGTACAAACTGATTGTTTGAGCAGTGAATAGAATTAGGGAAGGATGAGAATTAAACCTGGTCCTTTTAACTCTGCAATAGATATATAACTGCTGGTGTCCACTGGGGTGACTGAAGAGCTGCATTGTTACCACAGTATCTTTGAGAGGGTTTGTGAATGCCTTCATAGATTCTGGTAGCCCAAATGCCAAAAGGACTGGCCTGGCACGCTGAATGCATTGCTTTTAGAGAAAGCAGCATATGTTCCACTTGTGAATTTCATCTGCCACCCACTCTTCAGAAGTGTAACACTGCCCACACATCTTGCCTGAATGACTTGAAAAATATATTTTTATTTGCAAATGATGCTCAAAGTCAGAACTATTAAAGCTGTGATGGGTCAAGAAAATCACCCAGAAGAGTTTCTCCTTTTAAAAAAGCAGGATGAAAGTACTCCTGGCATAAGTGAATTGGATTAACTTTAGAATGTGTTTGGGTGAATATTAGCAAAGTATTTTAAATTACCTACCTAAAAAACTTGGTACGTACACCCTGCCTTTGTGTTTACAAAATTTCACATAGTTGCAAATATGAGTTTGCTTAAGTTCAGAAAATGCTTTCATTTTGTCCTGTGTTTATTCATCTTCATTTACACTAGTGAATTAACTGTTCAATAACTCCAGGAACATGGGTGACCTTCCTTGTGTCTTATCTAGTCCTACCATATGATATGGAAGGAAACAGAATTGCCTGCAGTAATCAAGATGTGGAGGCACTGGGTCAAGATTATGATGTTTTCTATTTTAATCTGTATTCCTTTCTCAGTCATTTCTGATGTTTAAGTTTGCATTCTGACAAGCACTGATCACTAAGCTGACATTGCTGAGCAAACATAGTAACTTCAAGATCTCCTTCTGTATTAGTAATTGTCAGTGCCATGTATATAATGATCACTATTTTTACAATATGCATTATTTTGCATTTATTAACTTTTAATTTCATCAAACATTTCATTGCACAGTCATTTAGTATCCTGAGATCTTCCTACAGCCAGTTTTAATTTTGACAGCTCCAGATGTTCCAAAGGATGATTCAGGCCTCAGGAAATCATTACACCACCTTTAAAATTATTAATTTGGACAATTTTTACTATCTTCTCCTTAATGCAAACTTTTATGCTTTTCTCTGAAGCAACCAGATCTAAAAACACCATTGCTTTTTAAATAAAATTTTACATCCTCTAATAATCCTTTGATTTGGGGATTTGGAGTTTTAAGAAACATACCAAGTATTCTGAGATCTATGCAAAAATGTCAGGTGTTGGCAACACTGCTCAGAATTTCATCTCATGCCTCCCTAGGGTTCAGATGGCTGAGCAGTAGCAGAGAACACAACTGAACATGTTCGTGTTACAGTTGCACTGTAAGTTACCATAACTGAGCTAATTGGGCATAGTCTCTTTGGAAGTCTTCAAGTCTACACACATTAGAGAGACAAGTTGCTTCTAAATTGGAACCACAAATTAACCTCATGTGGGCTGAGCCTCATCCACAGCAGCCAACCTAGGTGATTTTTCCAGCACATCTTCAGAGAGGTACACAGAGCTGAGCATCTGTAGAGGACAATTCCATGCTGTATGCGCTCTTCTCTTTGATGATTCTACTGATCAGAAAGCAATTACTTGTTATTATTACAAGTTAACCAAGTTAAGTTACAGTTTTAGATTTCAGCAGCTGACTTACAAATATCTGATAATTTAGCACCTAAGAGTGTAGAGACTAAAATGTCTTTGCACTTTCCCTGGGGATAAGAGGGCTTGTTGAGATGATTTTATTGTGAAGTATTTATTATTATTATTATTATTTTGTAGTATCTTCTGATGACCGTCTTAGGAGTCAAGCACAGCTTGGTTGTCTGTATTGTCAGATCATCTCTCTTCCTTCTCTGCCTTCATGTTGTAGAAGATATCGTAACTGCATGGATGGGACACCATTAAACCCCTTTTTACATTTCTGAAGTGAAACAGACTAACCAGGATCCTAGTAAATGGAGTCATCTTCCAATTTGTGTAGACTTTCTGCAATGAAAAACTATTAAATCCTCTTTCCTTTGAATAAACTTTAGATGGGAATTCTTAATAGAAACTAGAAAACTTTGCAGCAGTTTCAATATTACTAGTTATATTTTGAACACTTAGAAGTAAAAAAAAAAGAACAAGAGATACTGTATTTTTTTGTGTGTCTGTGTATCAAAGATAACAGTAAAAGTGCTTATTTTGAACTTCTAGATTTATTTTTACCATTTTCTTAAAGGAGCTTTAGTTCTAGGCATACTCAGTAAGATCATTCCTTCTATACCTCTAATTATGAAAAGCTTTACAATATTTTCTCTTTACAGGAAGATCTGTTGAGTTGGAGCACGTTGACATTTTCCAACAGCGTCACTTGCATAAGTACAGTTGAGAAGGTTGCTGCATGCTCAATTACTTCACATAGTATAGGCTGTTAGTAAGCGGGACCACGATCTGGCAGCCCGTAGCTCGGTATTAGCTTAGTTTGTGTTACAGCCAATTGCTGTCTGACCTCTCCACACTGCAGAGGAAATGCAATGCCATCTGTATATCTCTTAGTCACATTAAATTATGTCATTTATATTACACTGGAATGCAGAGTTTACTTTATGTTTTGCAGTAAAATTAGCAGAAGTAACAAGATATAAGCAGAAGCACATAGGTGGAAGTTTGAGGGCCCCTTCTCTCTCTGGCTTGCTTTGATTCCACCAGGTGTTGAATTCAGGGGGAGAGGGAGGTTGTTTACATCTATGAAGGTGCTAGCAAGCGTAAATGTTTATGGAGTTTAAAAACCCTCTGATGTCAGACATCTATGTGTTTGATCTTACAGGATAAAGTCTTCACTGTTAATAAATAACACTCTTAAAAATTTGAGCAGGAAGAGGAGGGGAAAGCACACTGAAAATAGAAAATTGATATAAAATTGCTACGTATTAAGGTATTAAACATGAAATTGTGTACATTAAAAAACAACTTCAAGATAATACTTCCTGATAAGCAATTACACATACATCACTGTCTTTTTATCAGTCTCAATGAATGCGTCAGGCTCATACTCTGTCATTATGGTCCTGTTACTGTAAGGGGCCAAAAGAAACCAGGATTTATCTCCAAGGGGCCTGTTTCAACTCCCCTAGGAGTAGAGAGAAAAAACACTGCAGATTTAAGTAGAGCTGGGCCCTACATATAATTTTTCTGTCGTTAATTTCCACAACTGCATCTCTCTCTCAGTATGCTCCTATGGATCCACTATCTGCTGCTCAAATAAAATATTACCCTGCCCAAAATATGAGTTACATTCTACATGGAATAGCTTCCAGAAGATACCTTTTTTTTTTTTTTTTTTTTTTTTAACTGAACTTTTGCGTAAAATGGAAAGGCAATAAGACTGTCAGTTATTTGGTACAGCCCATGCAGGCTGAAACAGGATCCAGCTGCTCTTTGGACATTTATTGCTTTAGTCCTTTCCTGCTAAATGTCCACTGTCATTTTGGTTTTATGTGAAACCCTTCATTCAAAAATATGATCGCAGACTAGAAGGACTTAAAAAGTTTTCTATGTGCTAGTTGATATAAAACTAGACTATCGCTGGCTTGACAGGCTTACAGAAATTTTCATTGTTAATTTCAGTCCAAAGGATGTCAGAAATATTTATAAATGGCAACAATTTATATGAATCTTTGACATAACTCATCCTATATTTTGTTTTATAAACATTCCGAACGTATTCACAAGGAAACAGGATGTGCACTGTCTGAGGAGCTTTCTACTCTTTCCTTAAAAGGATCTGCTACGTGCAAGTTGTACAGAGCTGTTGTATATCACTTTGGTCTTAAAAAAATGTGTGTACATAGAAAGGCCAAGGATGAAATCCTTGAATTCAATAGAAAATGTTTTATTGGTTTAATTGGAACAACAATTTCACCTCAAATCCTCAGATATTGAAAACTAGCATAACTTTGTTAAAGATGATGAATTAAGCTGAAGGGTGCTCCAGTTGCATTACAGCTGAGGATCTGGCCCTCAAAAGGCATGTATTCTAAGGGTAAGAAAGCAATCAAGAGGAAATATGTCAGAAGACAAGTAAATGATGCAAATTTGTTCTGCAAGTTTAACCCTGGGCTAAAGAACAGAGCAAGGCCTGTGCTGTAGTTCTCTGCTACTCATTTGTACAGGAGTGACTGTCATTTTAAATAAAATACAATTAAGTAAACCTGTGTTCATGTCAGATTTACATCCTCATTTGCAATACATTAACAAATAAAATGAAAATATATTTATACATATTATATAAGCTGATCTGAAATCCTGATGTATGTACCCACAGATTTATAAATTGTAATTGTAAATCAATGCAAATTGCTTGGTCAGAACGTTAATGCCTTACCATCATAGAAATTAGATACAGCAAAGACTGATTCATTTATCTAGTCCATCCCTATGCCAGTGAAGAATTAGTCCTGTTCATTGCAATCTTTTCTAGTGTGTCGTCCAGGGTAATTCTGAAAGATTCAAAGATAAGGATTTTTCTATTTCCCTGTCAGATACAGATTTTATTTCTTTGCTTTTTCATAATTTAAACTGAGGAAGGTGGCAGAGTTTCAGGCCCCGATACTCAGAGTACTGGCATCAAACATCTCCAAAGCATCTATCCCACTCAAGAACAGAAAAGAACAGTACAATTAGCACATAAAAATACAGAGAGAAACTGTGAGGCGTGTAATCAGTTCTCTTCATCCATGCCCAGAGCCCCTCACTGATGAGAAATCCTTTGCCACCGCTTTCAAAAATTGGCTTATTTCCATTTCAGAATATGAGAAGCAAGGAGTTTAATAAACAGGTGCTAATGTAAGGCGAAACCCATAGTTTCGAAATGGAGGTATTATTGTCTTGATTGAGGCTCTTAACATTAAGGGTGTACTTGGTTAAGTTTTATCTCTCTTTCATTTGCACAGAATCCATTTCCCAGCTCCGGATGTGCGGGAGATTATATATAGAGATCTGACACCCATCTCTATTTGGCTGTTGAATCTTGGCAACTGAGTCCATTAACCCCATAACGTCGTGTACTCCTGGAGTCTGCTTGAGAGCTGTATGCTACTAGAGGCAGCAGGGTTTACAAGAAAGTGAGTGAATTGTGAGAGAAACAGGTTCCACAGTTGTTGCTGACACTGACCACACAGAGGCTTTGTCCAGTCATCCATTTCATCGCAACAGGAAGTTTTGCTTCTTGCAGTGAATGACTGATACCTATCGATATCATGCGCTTATCGTGAATTCACGCATAATATGAAAAGTAAAAGAGATGATAGCTAACTGGAAAAATGTGTAGCTGGTTTATCATTTACTGATCTGGCTATCCTTGCTCAGATGTTTTGTACCCATGTGATAACTGCCTGCCAAATTATAAAATGGCCTTAGTTAAATGTCCAAACTCGAAAAAGAATGATGAAAGATATCGTGATAAATATGTAAGACTGAATTGAAAGATTCGAGCTTTACCTCTGGTTGTGATCAATCTCATTTGGACCTGGTTAGTGTTTCCAGAGGTGTCCACTGAAGTCTATGGTGCCCAGTTCGGGATATTGTTAGACGTATTTTTCAGAAATTGAGGGATTCCTTTCTTCCATTAATTTGCTAGATATTTTTTAATGTAACACTCGTCTGAAGTTCTGTTTCTTTTGATATGTTTTAGGAGCTGATGCTCCCAAATAATTTAGGTGATTCTGAAAATGATGTCCTTAATCTTTACATCTTACCTTCTCATTATCTCCAGATTGATATAATGCTTTCGTTAAAGGAATGTGAGGAAGGTGACATAATTCAATGTAGTAAATTGTGTTGAGATCTTCAGATGGAAAGAGAAAAATGCCAACTCTTTATTCTCTGGTTATTTGTTGTGTTGTTTTTTTTTTTTTTTTCCCCTTCTGTCTGTCTCCTCAATTTGTGTACTTTTGAACTGATCTTAGCTATCTGGCTTGGGACTATTCCTCTTCTGAGAATTAAGTCATTTAGTACAACAAAATGAGCTTAGTAATGCATACTGTTCTTTGATGGAAGGCTATTCTACTTTGATCACCAATACATCATCATACATTACAATGCTTCATATCTGATTCTCTTTTCATTTATAGCAGCACAAATCAGGAATAACTTCAATGAAGCCTGTGGAATTAAACTGATGTAAGTGAGGATATTCAGACTTTCCTTCTATTCAGACCTCCTTACTCTGACATGTAAATTGACTACCTTTCTACAATAGAAGCCATTTAGGAGTAAATTTCCAACGCGCTGTATGATCATTAGATTGGTTTGTAATTCATGTGTGCCATTTTGAAAATGCCAGTGCCCCTTTGAAAGGCTATGAAGGAAAAATGGTTACTTCTATAATGTTACTTAAAAGGCTTCTGTTTATCAAAACCTCACTGTGTCATGAAGGTAGTGTTTGTGCTTAGCACAGAAAAAGCATGCTTGTCTCTGTGACTGATCTACAGAACAACTCTTGAATAATGGAAACTTATTTTGTGCATATAAGAGAGATATATAATCCTCCATCTGCTCCTTGGAAAAACTAGAAAATTTGGCTTTGCTATTTCTGAATTTAATCTTAATCTTCAGAGCACTAAAACTCTCCAGTGGGGCCAGTGGTTGAACTGAGCTACTGAATATTGCCTCCAGAAATTTATTACAAGATTGAATAATACAGTATTTTCTCCATACTGTTTTAATCTCTTGTATATCACTAAGATAGACATTTGGGGGTGGAGAGTGAGTGCTGTCTCTTACTGCACAGCATTTTAATTTTGGGTGCAACCAAATAATAAGTGATCATAGTTATACACTCATTTTTGTCTTTTTCCCCCTTTAAAGGTATTTCTGCTGCTGAAGTGGCTACAGTTCAGTTGGTGGTGAGGCTACAGAGTTTCATGTTTTCAAATACAAAAGTAATTGCTGTGGTTGTTAACAGAACTGATTTCATTACATGGAATTATACTCCTTAGGCAAGGTCTCAGCAACTGTTCCACCCACATGGGAGTCTCAAGGAAGTGCTGGCTGATCCTTGGGCGAGGCTGGAGCTTACAGTTCTCAGTAACAAGTCGTGTTTCATCATCATCTCTGATATAATAAACAATCAAAACGGAAAATTGTCTAAAATATACCTTAATTTTGTATTCTTAGCATCGAAGACACGGAGGCCTGCTAGCTAAATATGGACAATAGATTATACAACAAACGAAGAAACACATAAGATACTAGAAAAGATTCCTGGAGCAGTGTAGCTACCATCATATAGTTGAAAGTTTTTAATCTTGGTGTATTTTGATGTAGTGGAAAGACAAGAGTTTCAAAATGTTGGGCTTTTCAGATCATGCTTAGTTAGTGTTTTTTGGTAACTTGTGGATCACTAAGAATTACCTGACCGAACTGTAATTTCTTGCAGAAAACCTGATATCTGGGATTGGACATGATTTGTAGTATGTGGATTTCCAGGATCTCAATCACATATTGAAAATTGCTAATTGGTATTCTGTTATCAGTTGCCATATCAGCAATTATTTTTTCAGGCTTTCAAGTTAACATCTTCTGCAGTGGGTCGCAGGTCCACTGAAGCAGAGCATATGTCAGTAGTGAGATTTCTCCATACTATGCACACTTTAAATGATCTCTTTCAAGCAGAACAGCACATCAAAAGCTTTAGGAAGTAGGAGACATTTCATTCCTCTTTTGAACAACATACTATCAGGATATTATGTTATTTACTGACTACCATTCAGATCTTGATCCAAGTAGAATAGAAGCAGGTGTTCATACTGCTAGTTTAGGTAACAGCATTTCACTTTAAATCTAGTTCCCTGATTGCCTACTTGATGTATGTATTGGATTTTTTCCTGAGATCCCTTCTGGATTAACTAGGTCTCTTTCCAAGAAAACTTGGGGATGAATTGGCCATTACATTAACTTAAGGTCTGAACCAATATGGATGTGATGGCACCAAATCTTGCTCCCTTCACCCAGCATAGTCTTTCAATAGTATCCCAACAAACCCAGAGCCATCACACACCCTTGTACCACAAGGGCTTTTTCCTTGGGTGTGGTAATCCTTAGGATTGTGCTGGCAAAGCACCGGGACACTGGATTTCATTACAGCCCACACATAAAAATAATAAATTAAAGCAGCCTAGATAAAGGCCCATGGTGAGAATATGGAGGCCGTGATCATGTGGAAAGCACTGCATGGACAATTGCCATGCAGAGCACAAATAGTCTTAAATAGAAACTAAATAGGAAAATACAACACAATCCCCAACAATCTGCCTGTTCTCTAAGGCACAAATCCCTTCAGTCTGGTGATCCAAAGAGGATGATTCAGTATCAACCATGGTGCCACAGCACTGGTAAATGAGTAGCTACTGGGAGGGTGCATCTCCCAGTTAGTTACAGGCAAATATTCAGAGTCAACTCTCTGTAATTTATGTACATTTGTTGAAAGAAAATCATGAAGTCATACCTAGTAAAGGGCTCGGTTAAATGAAGGGAGTTAAAGTTTACTCCCTGTGCAACTAGAAGAGTATAGAGAATTTGTTCGGAAATCAAATCTGAACACCAAAAATCCAAACTATGGAGTTTGTTCAACAGAGTTGTAGGAAAATAACTGGTTTCAGTTTGTAAGAATGACTAAAAATATAGCAGCTGTTTATGTCTCCTGATTTCTTGGAGCTTTGCTTTGACTTTTATGGCCAGTAGCAAAAAGAGCCGTTGTGTAAGAAAATAAATTTGATCTTCTTTCCTTTTAGATACTCTTCTACTTAAGCAATTTTTTTTTTTTTTTTTTTTTTTTTACCAAGGTACTCTAACTGAATGTAGAAAATCTCAGAAACTGCAGATTCTTTCATTCCACTGTTTGAAAAGATATGTCCAAGTCACTGGTGAGAGTCAGAATTATTCAGAAAGCTCTTCTTTGCTTTTCATTTACTTTTTCAAATAGATGTCTTTACACTATGCTGTATCCCAGGTCACTCTAAAAAGAGCTTTAATATTTGTAGCAAAGAGTACATAGCATCAATTTCTCCATGATAAAAGAAATTAATATATGAACTGTGCTGTATAGAAAATGAACTTTGTTTTAAAATAACTTAATGCACCTTTTATTTTTTTCCTATAACCAAATTGTTTGCTTCTTTACCTCATTCCCTCCATAGTTTGAATGCATTAATGGTTAAATACTCAGTGGGTGGGAAATAACCATGCAGTAACCTTCCTTTAAAGATGTTCAACTATTACTAGAGATACTTGATAAATAAAAAGATATTTGGTAATTATAATAATCTTTTCAAATGTTTGCAAGAGAGAAGAAACAGGTTAGAAAAGGCGTCACCTAAAGTTTGTCACTGACCACTGCTACTTTTATTATTTTATTTTTATTTTTTTATTCATTGTGTAGTAATTTCTACAGACAGTAGTCAGGTTCTGTTCTACAGAAGGCCCGTGTTACAGCTGCTTGGAATTTTCCACTAAACTTTTCTGATAATAAAAAAAAAAAGATTATTAAATAAAAATATTAAAATAACAAAGCATAAGTACTTTCCCGGGTAAAGTAGTGCTGATTTGATGGAAACCTGAAAACAGATTTGTATTTTTCTTGGTGGGTTTTTTCCTCAATTACAGGCTGAAAGATTTAGTTGGGCAACCAACAAGGCCACAATTCAAAATGGTACCACAAAGGGACTGTACTTTACATGTCAGCTGGCAGAATTTCCCAATTTAGAGGAGGTAGCTTTGTTGCTGGATGTGTTAGAGCTACCATACGTGTGCACAGCAGCTGATTTGCACATTGCGCAGTAACCCTGTCATGGCCTGGATCCATCACACCTGCTGTTCATGCACAATTGAAATGTGAGTATGTGTTAATCGTTGCTAAAAGTAGCCAAGTATGTCTTTCTATGGAAATTTTCAAATTAAATTGAGAAAATTAATTTGCTTCTGAGTATTCTGAATGAAGAAAACAAGGTAGCAATGTGAGCTCTGACCAGGCTAGTGAAAAAGTTATCAGGTGAACCTTTTCCCAAATATAAGAAAAACACTGGCAGAAGGTACCAACTCAAGTCACAGCATACAAGTTACAGTATTGACGGTAGTACCATAGTACACTGCTGTTGAGAAAACTTTGTGCAATAAAATTCTTAACCTAGAGCTAGGTTCAAAGTGCAGGCTTCACATCCAGATTCCACTCCTGGTAAAGTATGCCAGATTGATTGCCAAGCCCTCTGGTTGACAAGTTTTGTTAGAAATAGGAGCTAGCTGCAATACCTGGATACACCATTCTGTTCGTAATTCAGACCACTTTAAGAGAGCAATATCAGCAACTGAGTTTCTCAGAGCAGACAAGTGCCTAAGTTATACATTTTTTTAATGGGATCCTTTCATTAGCCTTAGCTCATATTACTCATAAACCAACCCTTGCGCTACCAGGTTTAATCATTGTCTCGAGGCAGAGGCTTATTAGTGCAAGGTCATTCTATACTTTTTTATTTCATATTTTCCCTCAGAGAAAGTGAGCGATGTCTCCAGAAAAATCACCTACCTCCCGCCTAGCATATCAACATCCACAGACTTGCTGCCAGCATAGATGTAATGCCTCTTGGTCAAAACTCATGTTGCACCAAAACAGAAAGTTTACAGTGAAAGGCAGATAATAAGATCAAGCCTTGAAACTTGTATGTGGGATTATGTAAGCTGTTTAAAGAATTAATGATAAAACTTCTACTAAAAAAAAAAAGAAAAAAAAAAAGAGGGAAATGTTTCTTGAAAATGTTAAATCTCTCATTGTGAATTAAGTGCTTTTGAAATGCTGGATTAATAATTCTGGAGATCAAAGCCTTACACCTGGCTGAGCTACTGACACGTCCCTATGGCCTTGGTGCACCCCACAGTCGCCCTCGGGGGCACCAGAGCACTCTGATTCCTGTGCCACTGTTAGGGAACTGAGGTACAAAAAAGGCAAAGTCACATCTTCAAGCTCACATTAGAAGTCTGTGCTGAAGACAGGATTTCAGACCAGGCATCTGATCTCCTTGGGTAGCAATCCAAATGAGGACTGTGACCTGTCCTACAAAAGATGCAGTGACAGCCAGAAAGCCCCTGATCAAAAAGGGTGGAAGATTTCCCTGTGCAAGTCCCTAGCCCTTAAGCAGAGAAGCACCAAAAAAAGCAGAATTAAGACAGAGAGAGCATTTTCAAGTGGCTAATACCAGCGTGGTGGCGACTGGACTGTGATCTAACAGGCTTACATGTTGTAGCGTGGTGAACAATGACATACAGCAGAACCTTTTTGTAATTCTTTGTTAACGTTCCTTGTTTTGGAGTGTATTTCCAACTGAATTTCAAATACCCCAATTCATTGGGAAAGATTTCTGCTCTCACAACTTTTAATGGACTGGTTTTGGATCAAAATATGTCAATTGCACAGAAACGTAGTATCATAAAATCCTAGAATCATAGAATGGCTTACGTTAGAAAGGACTTTAAAGAGCCTTGAGTTCCAACCCACTGCTGTGGGCAGGGCTGCCATGCACCAGATCAGGCTGCCCCATCCAACCTGGCCTTGAATGCCTCCAGAGATGCAGCATATTGTAAAGTCTCTTGAGAATTGCCTCCTGACCTTTTTCTCCTGCCTGCCTCCCCAGGCTTCTCAGCAGCAGATGGGCTGGGTTTCCAGGATTCTTCACTCCTTGGTGCCTTTTTGGACAAGTAACCAAGATGCCACAGTTTCCCACATCTCTATGTTCATTGCTTCCTGGTTTTTAACTCCTGGAGTCATGCAGAATATACGAAGAGGAATACAGGTTCAGAATCTGCATGACAAATCAAAGGTTTCTGCTTGACAGGAATTGTAGTTCTATGATCTGAGGTACTGATACTGCTTTGTTCATTTACATCAGTAGGAAATTCGGCCCATTTTTTTCCCCCGTTCTGTGCATACTCCTTAACCCCAAATAATAATAAATAATATTTTAAAAAGAAGAATTAAAGTCTTATTTATAGCCAAGTAAATTGAACAGGTTTCAACTAATAATGTGAATCACATAATTTAAAATAAATAAATAAAAGAGATATAGGCAGAAAAGCAGCCAACCATATGTTTTCACCATATGCTGAAGCATACTTACTGTCCCTTGTATCCTGTAATCCCTGTGAAAACTATGTACACATATTCACTGATGGGAAAAAAAATAAAGAAAACCTACATGAAATAACTTTAAAGCTACAAGATCAAGTAGTCTGTATTTGGAGTCTGAAAATTCATGAAGTCATAATTTCTCTAATAAATGGATATCATGAAGACGTGGTTCTATGGGCTTGATCACACCACTTTTTGCTTGGAAGCTTTCCGTCATTCACTGGAGATGATGTATGGTAGTCACTAAAAGAGTATGAGTATTCACATGAAAGCATTGATCTGTATCCTAAAGATGTGTCTTATATACCATCTCATCACTTCTTCAGTAGAGAGGTAGTTCTGGATTTCTTTGTGTCTGTATCTGATATCCATTAGATTAGTTGGGGGTTATAGGTATTCCCAGGAAGCAGATCACTTGGAAATCACATGGAAATTAAACAGAGGTACCAAGCAGCATTCACATAGCAATAGGATTGGTTGAAAACATTTAATTTTTTTTTTCCACTGAAAAATTTGTTCCTTGAAAATAAATAAATATTCACCACCTTTCCTTTTCCTATAGAAAAATATTATTTAAATTGAATTTTCCATTAGCAAAATCTTAGGTAAACTTTTTATTACAGCTAAAATAGAAGTTCTCTGCCTTTGCACTCCCAACATGCACCAACATGCTAGAAGTCTCAGTACTGGCAGTATAAAAGCCTGCACGAGCTCTTTGCTGGAGCCCATCTCGCCACAGGATGCTACCCCTGGCACTAAAGCTGTCGCACATCCACTGCAGAGGGCAGAGGATAGTATAGTCCAGCCAAAGATGATAGGATTGCATGGTCCCAAACTCAGCAGGAGCAGTGAGTTGCCACCTCTCCTCAAGGCAAGAGCGTAAGAGGTGACCAGATAAAACCCAGTCTGTGATCGCAACATTGGTAGTGGCTGTGGGCTAGATACGTCTTACTTCAATGACCTTTCTATTGGAAATGCAAGATCCTATTTCTCATATGTTTAGCTGATTGGTTCCATACCATAATTCACTGAGGCAGGACTGACAAAATCTGTGCAGGACAGATAAAAGTGGAAATTGCTTGTCATTGTAACATAGAAGAGTGGCAAGGAGCAGAAATTTTCTGCATCTTGAAACAAACAGAATGGAGTTGAAATTTGAACAGATGAGTTGTGTTTTTATGTTCATATTTCTGTGTATCCATAATAATCCCAGGAGGCTTCAAATCAACATTTTGAAATCTCTTTTTGATAAACGCATTCGCATTTTTATCAAAATTGACTTGTGTTTGGATTTCTCAACTTATACTCGATTAGCATTTGAACCCAACACATTAAGTATATGATATGGTGATGTCTTCAGTGCATATATTTCATTTGAATGTTTCAAACCATTACTACTGCTACTGGCACGTGCTATTTTACTTCTAAGGGTTTTCAAGAGCTGATTTTATGATCATTTGGCTTACCCTGAAATATATTTTTTCTATAATCTACTTTCTAACTCCCATTTATGTCCTTTCAGAAATATAGAAAACAATTAAGATTGTGTCAGTGCTGAAGATACTGAAGTCTTAGGTTGAAACCTAAAGTGGAACCTATCTTTCAGCGAAGAACAGGTCAAAGGAGTTAACGGCTAATGTGTGACTTAGAGCTAATTTTGAGGAAAGAATATGGAGTGATGCTGCTATTATTTAATAATTTTTTCTCTTTATTTTTTTCTCATTGTTCTTTATGCAGAACTGAAATGTTCTTTAATAGAAAGATAAATTGAAAAGAAAATAAACCAATAAGTAATATATCCAGTCCGATTATTGCGCCTGATATAAACTTATATACACAAAGCATTGACTTCTTCAAAAAATGATGACCTTTGTGTGGTTATATCAAGTATTTTAAATGCAAAAACATAGGAGTTTTTCCAAGTTTGTTCCTACTTTTGTAAATAAATGATCCACTACTATTTCTGCCTCTAGAACTATGAAAAATACAGCAAACTTAAAAGACTGACTGTTAAAGGCAGATGAGATCAGGCCCTGTGTAACAGAGGCAGAAAATCTAGAAGTTTGTCACGTTCCTCTGAACAGAAGTTGGTCACAATGAGAGACAACGTGCTCAATTTTGGGCTCTGGTGTATCTCTCATTGTGCTGGCTCAGCTGCTGGAAAGGAGCCACGGGGTTAGATTGATCGCCACGTGTGGAATACACCTCTCAAGAAGGATGCTGCATATGTTTGGCACGATGACCCTGCACTATTCCCTTGATTGAGACAGAGGGATGAAGCATAGAACTCCACTATTCTGGCTGATCAGAAGTCATTCAAAGCAACAGTAAATTAGAGAAGCCCTTCTGAGGTGAGTTAATTTATACTGGAATGGGAAAAGATGTGGACCTAGTGTCCAGGAGATGTAAAAAATGACTTTCTCCGCTCCTTCTCCCTTAGTCCTGGGTTGTGCCTCCTGACAGCTGAAAGCATGGGAGGAGTCATCACAGTTAAACAATTTTTATGACTATGAGACTGCAAGATGAGGAAAACCACGACTATCCATTTAGGTTCAAAAGACAGTGGACTTCTGCCATATTATACCTTCCATCCGTCCTATGAAACTACATGTCATTTCCTCTGCATTTCTCTGAGCAATTCACTCCATGGAATGAAGAGTTATCTTTCTCTATAGTGCACTTTGAGATCTGTGGTTGAAAAGGACCTATGTGAATTATAAATTGCTGTTTCTTTCTGTCCCATGCAGTGTGCGTTTAGCTCTGTATGTAGAATTCAAGCAGATCCTTGCTTTTCAAAGAACAAAACTGAGAGGAAGAAGGGAGCTATGAATTAGAATTTAGTAGAACTTTGCTTTGCCACAGGCTCGCTGTGTGACTTTCAAATTTTTATCTCCTTGTGTTTCAGTTCTCCATATGTAAACTAAAGATAATAATGCTCCTCTTGGCTTGACCTTTGTCCTATTTATCTACTTTATAAAATTCCTGGGGGCAGTGATTGTCTCTTAGTATGTATATCACCTACAGCAGAGAAGCTCAGATATCATATGGGGCCTCTATGTGCTGTTATAAAGCCTCCATTTAATAATTAAGTTACGGCAGGTGCTGTCCTGTCTCCTTAGACTTCTAAAAAAAAAAAATTGGGGTACCAGTAAGCTTTATGCTTGGCATTATTCTTGACTACACTGAATTGTTAAGGTAGGATTTCTTCTGGAGAACAGTTGAGCATTGTGGGGAGAGGTTCAAATCCTGTTAAAATGAACTCTGCAGAAACATAAGCAAACAAGCTTTCCCTTGGAAAGAAAATGGACAGCTTATTCTGGAGGTCATCTTGAAGAAGGTGAAAGAAAAGGAGATTATCAGGAGTAGTCAACATTTGTTGACCAAGGGGAAGTCATGCTTGGCCAATCTGGTAGCCTTCTATGATGTCATGACTGGCAGGGTAGATAAGGGGAGAGCAGTGAATCTTCTCTACCTTGACTTCTGCAATATTTTGAGTCTGTCTCCCATAATATGCTTGTAGGTAAGCTTAGGAAGTATGAAATAGATAAGTGGGCAGAGAGGTAGTGGGCAGTGCTCAAAGGATTGTGATCAGCTTGTGCGGAGTCTAGTTGGAGGCTTGTACCTAGCAGTGTTCCTCAGGTGTCATCGATACAGGATCCGGTCTAGTTTAACATCTTAATCAGTGACAGAGATAACAGGATAGAGTGCACCCTCAACAAATTTGCTAATGATACAAAGCTGGGAAGAGTGGCTGACACGCCAGCAGTGTGTACTTGTGACCCAGAAGGCCAATGGTATCCTGGGATACATTAAAAAGACTATGGCCAGCAGGTGGAGGGAGATGATCCTCCCCCTCTACTCTGCCCTGATGAGGCTGCATCTGAAGTATGGTGTTCGATTCCAGGCTCCTCAGTTCAAGAAAGACAGAGAACTTCTAGGGAGATTCCAGTGGAGGGCCACAAAGATGATTAAGGGCCTGGAGCATCTTCTTATGAGGAAAGGTGCAGAGAACTGGTAATGTTCAGCCAGGAGAATAGAAGGCTGACAAGGAAACTTATCAATGCTTGTAAAAATCTAACAGGTGGGAACCAAGAGAATGGGCTCAGG
Source organism: Perdix hodgsoniae (assembly GCA_035772895.1). NCBI lineage: Eukaryota > Metazoa > Chordata > Aves > Galliformes > Phasianidae > Perdix > Perdix hodgsoniae. Next base: position 1,140,182 of record JAPSGF010000070.1, read on the forward strand.
CTCTTTTCAGCTATGTCCAGCAACAGAACAAGAGGCAGGAGCACAAACTTGAAGTATCATATGCACATAAGGAAAAATGTCTTTACTTCGATAGTGACAGAGCACTGGAACAGGCTGCCCATATAGGCTCTGGAGTCTCCTTTTCTAGAGATATTGAAAATCCGTCTGTATGCTTTTCTGTGCAACATACTGTCAGGAACCTTTTTTAGCAGTGGGGTTGGACTAGATGACCCCAGGAGGGCCCTTCCAAACCCTATGATTTTGTTATTCTGCAGTTCTGTGAAATATCGTCCTGGTCATTTTGTTTCAGGATGTGTATACTATAAATAGGTATTATATACCCTAATTTTCCCCATTGCTACCACTGCTCTGAGAAGCACCCCTGCAAAATCTCTGGGCATTTGATTCTACTCAATAACTCAGAATAACAATGAGATCATAAAAAAAAGGTGTACATTTGGTTGAGACCTATATACAACTGCATTTACTGTGTATGTTCTCTACTGGTAGAGAGAAGACAAGTCATTAGGATTTGCTAGGGAAAATCAATTATATGCTTTCCAAACTGAGACATGCCCAAGTTCTGGGCAATTAACATTTCTTGAACACATGTTTTGCCTTTTTTTTAATGTTGGATAGAACAGGATTACGAAACTGTGTGTCTCATAGCATTCTACAAAAACTGAAAAGTGAAAAGAAATCAAATCCAGATACTCTCAAAAGATTTGCAAGCCTTCTGACAAATTCTGAGTTTCTAACAAAATTGGCAAGTAGACACATTTGTTTGGGTTTATATTATGTGTATAATAATCGTAGGACATCGTTGCTAAGCCACGTTCAAAGGACATTAATACTACCAAGCTTTGTTCCAGTTCTCTCTCTGCTAGATGAAACTAGAGGAGTTGGTATGTGTGAATGCCAGTTGGTCCAACATAGGAAATTGCTTGAGATTCAGGTCCAGAGTAGTTCTGGCATTTTGTTTTGTTTTGTTTTGTTTGGTCTGAAAAACAAAGAAGCTGAGATTGATTTTGGAATATTTTTAACTTTTATAGTCAAAGACCAAAAAGAGGGAAATTATTATGTTAGGGTAGCAGAAATTGAGTTGAAGAAGATACTCAGTATCCAAATCTGCCGCTCCTTTTTTTTTTTCTCTTTTCTTTTTTTTTTTTCTTTTCTTCTGGTTTTGCCTCTCTCCATTTGCCAGCAGGAAATACACCTCCTTCCTTAAAATAAAGATGCTTCCACCCCCCATCCTTCCCC
>JAPSGF010000070.1:1142534-1217534 GCA_035772895.1 Perdix hodgsoniae
CCTTTCCTTTCCTTTCCTTTCCTTTCCTTTCCTTTCCTTTCCTTTCCTTTCCTTTCCTTTCCTTTCCTTTCCTTTCCTTTCCTTTCCTTTCCTTTCCTTTCCTTTCCTTTCCTTTCCTCTGTGTTTGTTGTACAGTAACATTACTGAAGCATATTAAAAGCACTTCCTTTTTTTTTAATACAACCCGTACCACATCTTAACACTTAAATTGCTTGGCTTATCCTAAATACACATCTAAACCTGCCAATAAGCTCTAAAATAACTGTTGTCAACTGTGCATACAGACAAAATCATAGAATAATTTAAAGAGCATCTTATTCTGCCCATACTTTCTCTGCATTTCTATTAATCATGGGAGACAAAAATTAAAAATGACTTCTTTTTTCCTGTTTTTATATATATATATATATATGGATTTTAAGAATCATGATAGCCATTGATAAGTGACACATCAAACAGGGAAAGTAGCAGAATCTGCAGCAGGAACTGCTGAAGACTTGGATGATTTTATTTACACAATTTTTACTCTGAATTTAACTCTCATTACTTTGGTTTATGAAAGTGTTAACATCTCCAGAAAGATTTTACAAAAATACAAGGTACTTCAGTGTTTTAATGCCACCACTGAAAAAAAAGAAATGTTTTGCCACAAAAACAGAATCAGTCATTACAAAAGTAATCAAAGCCATTCAAATTTAGGCTGAAACAATGAGCAAATAAAGGGTGCAGAAGTGATTCAAAACATGGTATTAGTATAATGCACTTAGGACACTGTAAATGCCTTGCTGCTTCTGAAATTCCCTAACAAGGTGAGTGAAACTATTCTAAGAACACTATTATCAGGAGACACCTTTGAACTGATCTATCCTGAAGAATAACCTCCAGAAAGATAAGGTGAGGAGGAAAGGAAGGAAAAAAAACAGGGGAAAAAAAAAAAAAAAAGAACTTTCATATGTTTGTTGGCCACACAGCACAGCTCCGACTTCTGAACATTTTTCCCCAATTATTTTTGTAAAGTATTGATCGCAATTTAATTTTGCAGTCCCAACATGAGAGGCGCTTCATGCTGAAATGTCTCACAGGAGATTGTAATCAGGGTCTAGCCTGAAGGTGAAGCACTAGTACATAGGTTTTACTCTATTCCTCCACTCTTCATCAGTTCTGGGATTGGAGCAGAGGGCATTCTCAGGCAGATTAATTTTTGACGATGGGATCGATGGAAGATGTTTTTTCCTCCTGACATTGAGTCATCTAATTTGCTGTTTATCTTTGGCTTATTGAGTTTCGAGCATTGTTAAATCATACCTTTCAGCTGTTTAATTTCAGATGTGAATTTTGCATTCCCCTCTTGTACTTTGGCATAACTCTTTTACCTAAAATGAGCAGGGTGATGGGCCTTTTTTGACACCAGGTTACTGCTTTCGAGTCTGTTAAGTACTCCAAGGTAATGTTATAGTACTTTCTAGCCTTTTTTCTTTGCTTGTGGCCATAGATCAGATCATCTCTAGGGAAATCATTACTTGCCATCATTATTATCCCTAGCACCTTCATCTATTCTCCCTTGTTTCCTGACTCCATTGCTTGATGAAGTGCCTACTTGTGAGGACACCTTTAACTCAGGTCTAATAATTAACCCCTTCATTGCTCAGGATGGTTCCTTTTTTGTTCCCTTCCTCAATAAGTTGCGATCTATGAATTTAGCTTTTGGAGCAGCTTACAATAACAGCACAGTGGACTCACCCTGAAAGCTTTCTTCTTCTCAGAGAGATTTTTTTCTTTTCCTTGTTTTATTTTAGTAGCAAAGTGAACATTTTCCAAATATATTGCTAATCATAAATAAAATGCTTTCACTCAAACAAAAATGGTCTTTACTTAACCTTTGTTAAAGGGTTATACATTATTGCTTTACATTTCATGAGGAATGTTCTAACCTTGGCCCAGCTCTGAACAATCTATGAAATATCTCTGCAATTATAAATATGTAATGACTCAACGTGTGTGCATACAATTATAAATATTCATATACTGTGGTGACCAGTAAAAGCTGGCCAGAAGCAATAAAATATCTTTTCACGTGGAGATGCTAAAATATTGTATATCACACTGACTTTGAATTGCCCATTCATAATAATAGAAGAGATTTTTATTCTATATTGTCATTAACTTGGACTCAATGACAGAATGTTGAGGCTGTGTACTATATAATAATTCAGGGAGATAATACAGACCTCTCCAACAGTTCACAAGCTCAGCATGACTAGTATTTGCATTCCTACCTTGTGTGCATATAGTGTTTACCACTTTCACAGCACTCTAATGGTTTTTGTAGGATGCAAAGGGTTGACTCATTCTAATTCTCATTTCTGTCCAAATTCCCTGGAAAAAGGTGTAACATTTCAGCCTGCTGTGTTCTGCCAAGGCAACACACCACCACAACCATCTTGTGTGATCTGTGGCAGCCTGGCTGATAAAATGTAAATATACTGTAAAGATATATAAGTATTGACTAATGAGTCTTGCAATTCAAAGCTGTCCTTTGGAAGGCAGAGGTCATGGATAAACCTGACTGGCACGTATGCCAAATATTGTTCATGGCTCCGGTAAGGTAAGCCACAACTGACTTGGAAGAGATATGGATTTAACTCCCACTTGTGTCATTAATAGGTACCCAAGGGACCCAAAAGATCTATTGGTAGGCACTCGCACACATAGCAACATGTAAGTGTATGTATGAGTAATAATTTATGTATATAAATACTCATTATGCATATTCATAATGGATTCCTGTAGAGTTTTCTGTCCTGTCTGTTCTAGCTATTTTCTCCTGCCCATTTTAATTCATATTACGACAAAAAGTTTTCATCTTTTGAGCAGAAGACTACTTGTGATAATCTGTTTTGAAAAGTGAAAACCCCAACTCACTCCTCTCAAACTCTGAGTAGAAAACAATTCAGCCAATTCACATGAGAAAAATTTTCAATGTATGCTCATTTTTTACAATTAACATTGACATTTATTTACTTCATGGCAATTTTTAAGATAAAGGTTTGAATTGAGCATGCTGGCTTTCATATAATAACAGTGAAATGGTGATAAAAATATTAATTGATACACAATTAAATTGAAAGTTATAAATGTAATATTAAATTTCACTGGGATGCTATTTTTATGGTGAAAAATTAAACATGAGTTTGCAGAGGATCTATTAATACATCAATATTTTATATTTCTTAGAAAAATTTGTATATGCAACAACTTGGTACAAAGCGCCATGTGGGAGATGAGGTGGTACAGGCCAAGAATTTACACAGTGTATCAAAATTGGCATATGGTGGTTTGAGATCACATCTAACATCATGGGTTCAGCAAGTCTTAAGCTTTTAGAGGTCTAGACAAGATGCACAGCGAGGCATGTGTTACCTCGCTTCCTGGCATTTGCAACATTGCTGTATTTTGGAGCGCTGCATCTTGGATGTTTTACAAAGCAGGCATCTTTTGGGCCAGGCCACCGCTTGAAGGCCCTACTAGCAGCAGTTCATCCCTTCGCTGCAGCAGTGCAAGCAGCTGTAATTACTGGCTGCAGGTGTAAATGCTGGCTCCCTTGGCCTGAGGGAACTGAACCTTGGCCATGATTAAAGGTAGTTAGCTATCCCTAATGACTACAAACATGCGGTGCTGATAATTACTACCACATTTCATTCCACCACCCCTGAGGACTGACCTACTGCCAGCAATAAACTTAGTGGTGTTTTTTTATTTTTTTCCTAAAGTTTTATGCTTTTTGGAATTCAGTTTTACAATTATTTAAAAATCCCTAAAACATTTTTTAAAAATAAGATTTTTCTAATCCTTCTTGTCCTTCTTTGATTCACTGTGACCTGTGGTATGAGAAAGAAGGCTGTAAAGGATCTGATAGGAGCCAGAAAGGGCAGAATGCTGGGTAATGATGAAGTCTGACCCAATAGGGTGACTTTCCATATTCCAATTTGTGCCAGTCATATCAATTCGTACATTACTTTGATGTTATCAAACCTGTGAAGCTACAGCTAATGTTACTTTTCACTTATTAAAGTCAATTACGAGCTTATATACGCTGCTGCTTGATGGCCTAAATGAGCATATTCATGGTATGCACAATAAGAGCTGGTTATTTGATTATAAAGCAAATTAGGATGTTCCTATCGTTAGAATCTGTGGCTGCCTGCTCTGAAAAAGCAAGATGTGCCAGTTCCATAAAATGCTTATCTATTAATCAATTGCATTAAAATATAATCCCCTTTGAAGGTATGTGTAAAGGGCAGAGTAGCTGCAGCAGAAGGATTTTTCATTCTGCAGTAGAAAGACCCCAGTCCCCAGATCTGCAGGAACTGGTTTCTAGTACTACAACCATCATTTATTTTCCCAGAGGACACATTTATTCAGATGGTCTCGCTATGTTATCACTGTTTGTGACTTTTGCTACAGAGGTTGCTGTCTTAAAAACTCACTGAAATCTTTTCTCTCTGCCTTTACAAAAACATAAAGCCCAATTAAGGAAATGCAAACAGGAACTTCTTCTGAGCCTTCAATAACAACATAACAGATTGCAACACAAGGAAACAAAGAAGTGAACGTACGCTTAGTCCCTCTGGCAAAGGGAAAAACAAACTAAAAAACATGATCTCTTTGGCATTTAAAAAATATCTTTCTATATTGTAACATAAAAGAAAAAGTCAATAATGCAGAGCTGCTACTTAAAAAAAAGGAGAAAAAAAAAAAAAAGAAAAAAAGAAAAAAGAAGAAAAAAAAGGTACTACAAGTGCTCCACTCAAAATATCTCTTAACTGGCTCCAGAGGGGCAGAGTCATCCCTTGTCTGCTTCAGCTCTGACCGGGAGGTGAGGCCTCATATACAGTAGTAAAGCAAAAAAGGAGTGGAAAGGGGATTTCAAGGTTGAAACATCTATACAACAGACTCCTTTGGGTCAGGCATAAAGTGATCAGTCAGGAACTTGTATTTTTGACAGAGTAGAACTGATTTTGATACTAGACAACATTCACTACCAATTCAAGCTGGGGGATGAAAGGATTGAGCACACACTGCCGAAAAGGACCAAGGGGTACTGGTGTATGACCAGCTGGGCATGGGCCAGCAGCGTGCCCCCACAGCCCAGGAAGCCAACCATATCTCATGTTGCATCAAAAGACACATGGCCAGCATGTCAGGGAGGTCCTTCTACTCTGTGCTGTTGAGACCTTGCTTGGTGTACTGCATGTAGATGTTGAGTCCTCAGTATCGGAGAGCCATGGACCTGTTGGAGTGCATCCAGAAGATGCGTTATGATCCCATGGATGGAACACCTCTCCGATGAGGATAGACTGAGAGAGCTGGGGATGTTCAGCCTGGAGAAGAGAAGTCTGCTAGGTGACCTGATAGCGGCCTTTCGGTATCTAATGGGGAGCTACAGGAAAGGGGACAGGCTCTTTAGCAGAGTCTGTGGTGATAGAACAAGGGGAAATGATTTCAAGCTTAAAGAGGGTAGATTTAGGTTAGATATAAGGAAAATTTCTTTTACAGTGAGGGTGGTGAGGCAGTGGAATAGTTTGCCCAGAGATGTGATTGATGCCCCATTCTTGGAGACTTCCATGGTGAGGCTGGATCAGGTCCTGGGCAACCTGATGTAGCTGTGGTGTTCCTGTTCATCACAGGGGAGCTGGATTAGATGGCCTTTAATGGTCTATTTCAACTCTAAGGATTCTATGATTTTGTTTGAAAATATTGTTTTTGTATATTATGCTGTCTTTGGAGAAGTCATTTTGCTGATGATAAAGATGATAAAGAAACTGTGGGATAATCCCATACACTTGAGGACAATTCTGAACAATCTAACCATGGAACCTAACTTCTGTCTCCAGAAGAGGATTCTCAAGAGTTTGGTTTTCATGGATATTGACTGACATGATTTTGGAAATACCCATTCGCCTGTCAGATGGTGATTCTTCCCTAAACTTTCCTCCTTGCTCTTTGCTTTGCTAACTCTGCATCTGAACTTTTCTGGCTAGGGGCTGAATAATATTAAGAAATCCTCGTTTAACATGGATCTTCTGCATATGTAAATTCCAACCTCATTTAGCTTACGTAATCTGTACAACACAAGACTGTGATTTTTCTACCCAGAAACAAGACTGGACTGCACAGTCTGCGTTTTTAAATGTGAAAATTAGGACCTTAAATCTGTCATTTGAGAATGTGTTAACACAAAGCAGAGAACAATTTGGATATGTTTGGAGGGTTACTGCCTGCGGGTCAATTGAAACAAGCAGATCTGTGGGGCATAGCAATGGATAGGGTAAGCAATTGCAGGTGCAAATATGCCTGGGGCTTGTCTAGCTTATATTAAAATAAAAAGTTTGATAGTGCTGATCATTTCTGTGCCTTTGCATTATAAACAGCCGCAGGCATTGCCTAAGCATTTCAGTTGCATGCTGGTGGGTTGGCTGGGACCAGGCACTAGGAAGGGTGATAAAGGGTGTAAGGATTCAGTGGTGCACAACACCATTTTTGAGAAAATAGGTATGAATGAATATCCAGAGGTCAGAAACAGAACAATTACAAGCCACAGAGTGCACCATTAACAAACCTCTGTTTCCCAGCATTTTTTATTCTTTGGAGTCAAATCCCAATGAACCTTGGTGCCAATGTTCCTGCATGGGCTGACAGAGCCAAAGCTGCTCCTGAGGGCTCATGTGGGGCGAACAAGGTGCCAACCCCTCTGCAGCCCCATTCTGAATACAGTGCCTTACTGTATACATCCTTTTGCTGATGTCTTAAACTAATGGGCTGTCTGTGTCGTCCTGGAGGTAGAGGACTGCAAGACAAAGGCAGGGGGGATTGCTAGGGACAGAAACATCTAGAAATGCTACAGAACAGTCTGACAGCTTCATTTTGAAAGTGCTTATTTTCACTGACTTGCTTGTTTAAAGCACAAGAGGCTCTAAGACTTCTAAAAGTCAGATTTCCTATTTTTATCTGATTGTGCTCAATCTTTGTATGTGAGTTCTTGCTGGGCTGCTTTGCTGCTTGTAGAATAGACCATGTTGCAGTTCACAGATGTGTGTGGATTAGTAATACCTAATGGACTGAAGTCTAATTGGAGGGAGAGAGATGTGTGTAGAGAAGAGAAGCCTCAAGGAAGACTATTTTTCAATGTCTTTAACAGAGATAAGCGGTCCCGATAACTTATCACAGTAAGTTTTCAGCTCCAAAAATCTTCATTCAAATTTTGGCTGAGGGGAAGTCAGTTTGCTGACGCTTGAGCTAGCTTCCAGTTGAGTTTTTCTGAGCCCTTCTGCAGCATGCTGAGTGCTTGGACCAGCCAGAAAGCTGAGCCGGGGCTGTGGCAAGCAATTGATGTAGGATGGCAGAGGGCTGCCTTCTGCCATCCATTATTCTTCCCAGAGGTAAAATCATATCTCTGCTGCTGTCAGCAGCAGCGCTCCTTTTGATTTTAGTGAAGATGAATCTGATTTATATGGGCCTTGTGTATGATCGGTGGTGTGTCCAAAGCGAGAGTCTGTAATAGATTTTTGGTCTATTCCTGTCTTCCAATGAATTCATTAACTAATTGTGAACAACAACAAAAGAAGAAGCAAACATCAAATTTTGGAACATCAGCTTGGAGCTGGGAAGAGAACGAGATGTGGATAAGGTGTGGATTTTACACAGGCTTTTGTGTTTTCAGGGAGATAACATGACCCATAGAAGCAATCTCTTCTGCTATGCATTGGGCAGTACTGTGTTAACAGAACTGAATGGTTTGCTTGTGAAAGGCACAGCTGGGCAAGAGAGCAGCTGAAGTAGAAATACTCACTGTACTGGCTGCTGCTATGTCCTCCAAAAGAGCCAAAATACACTTGTTCCCAGTGCTCTCTGTGCATTGCAGGTAGCATAGAGAGAACCCACCAAGGATGTCATGCGGGCTCATACACTCGCAGATCTGTTTGGTTGTCTTTGCCTTGGGAGGGTAAGAAAAGACAACAATAGCGGGTCTGAAGGTACCATCTCTTCACACGCCAGATGCAGCATTTTCTTCTTCTGTGAGTTTAGCCTCAAGGATCTTATTCACTCTCCCTTTCAGATCTTTCAGTTCACATCTCATCTGCCTCTGCTTTGTGTAATCAACCAATTAATAATGGCTTGAGAAGCAGGCAGGGATAATTGGCATCCACTTTGTAAAAGAATAATCGTGAACGTGAAAATAAATTGTATGGATTGTAATTGTTTTCCTTGCCTCTCATTCTTTTGCAACACATTAGTCCTTGTAGCACCTCGGGGAAGAATATAATGTAAGATAGCCATTCTGGGTCAGGCCAAAGTTCTCATCTACCAAGCATCTGTCTTTCCCAGGGACTATTAAAAGGTGGTTTGGAACTCTGTTAAGGAAAAGAGGGAACAATCCTTTTCCCTGTACTTCTTGAGTCTCCAGCAACTAGTGTTTTGGAGAATTCCTAAGTCAGACATATATTGCAGTTCTCCTGTTTAGGTATTTTATATGCTTAGCTGGCTGTGTTGCAAAATCCCACAATTACTACCCTCACAGATCCTGTGAGGTAGAAAAGTGGTATATTATCTTCACATTATGGATTTTGAACTGAGGAGCAGAGAGACTTGAAATGCCACCATCTAAAAATAGATTAGAGCTGTTACAGTTCATTAGCACAATAAAAACTTTGGAACAAATTGATACCCATCCTGTCCTTAAAAACCCAACCTCTCTATAAACTTCCTATTACAATGCTACACAATGAGACAAGGGTGACTGCAGCCCTGAAATTTTATGATACTTCCATGTTGCTTCACTTTCCCAGTAAATGCCAGCACTATGATCCTATAGTATGACTTAAATTATGCAGAGTTGCTTCAAGATGACTTTCAGACTCCAAGAGCAGGTACCCTCAATTAAAGAAGGAAAGAGGTACAGACATGTGGAATGTTCATCAGAAATGTGCAGATTGCTTGAAGGGATTTGCATTTTGTTGAAAATGTCAATAGTTCCTGACACTATAAGAACAGAGTACTAAGATAGATACCTCCTATATTAGAAGGAGTTCAGTAAGATGGGAAGATGTATACCAGGAGGTCTAAGCTGGCATTAGGCAGGACACAAGGAGGATTGTTTTATCATTTGGACTCCATAGCCTTGGTGTAAAAGATACAGAGAGTAAAATCCACACTGGGACCCAGGTTTGTGCTGCTGTTGCCTTATTGTCTAATTGTCAAGTTCTTGGCTTCAGTGCTATTATGTGCCTCCCTTGGTGAGTAGTTGGACTGAGTGATATTGATGCTACTTTATCATTTACATGATGACTCTGAGACTGTAGGACCAAATGTGAGGTTGTCATTCTAAATTAAAGACATTTGTTAGTTCAGCATTTATTAACACCATCTCACCTTGCTTTATCATCTTTTTTTTTTTTTTCTTTTTAATGAATATGTACTTACTGTCACAAGGCTACTGTACAATGTATGCTAAAATGCTTTCTTCAACAGAAAATATAAAAATACTTTGATAAATTATTCTTGTTGTTGTTCTCAGCTCTCATGTTTGTCCAACTGTAAGACATCTGGTATGGATACCTGGATATTATACTGTGATCATACATGGCTAATAAGCTATGAAGTAGGCATTTTTAAGTACCTTAAAGTTCTTACTAATGTAAAAGTTAAAAGGCCCATAATACTTTTCTTATTCTCTTCATCCAGAAAGTTGTTACTATACCAGCAGTGTCTTGGTTGGATACATCTGACAGCAGGTTTAATGACCCTGATATCAAGAAGAGCTCAAATAAATGTTACAGATGTTGAATAACTGATTAGGATGCTTAGTAATAACCACAGAACACAGGATACAAACAAAGTTTCTCAACAGCAGAAAGACGTTAAAAATATGATCTTTTAAAGAAGAGTGAGTAGATATATATACACATTTTTTTTTTGACAAATCCTCTGATAGGGTTTTTCCTGTCTGTTATTTTATGTATGCATTTCCTCAGAGAAACCAAACTTCTGTGAGAACATGGTGAAAAATAATGCCATATACAGTGTTGTAGACTGTAGGTAGAAAGACTACTTTCCTGCATTGGAATGTAGAGACACTTTCAAGAAAAACAATACTTGTAAAATGACAAACACATCCTGGATCCCAGCTGGTCACAATGGCAGATTCATCTTGTACTAATGCTTGTGCTTCCCACTCTTGTTGCCAACTAGTCTGCTTAGGTGGTTTATGCGAGAGGAAAAGTGAATGTTTATGGTGAGATTTAAATCTCGACATGCCTGATATCATCAACTTGGCATTTATGGGGAGAGATGGTGGCAGGACAGGGACACAAATTTGTTGCCTCATCATCTTTTAATTTGTATTAGAAACACCTCCAAATAGTTGGCCTTCCATAGTAGCCCTTCCTAGTTATTTCTCAACAGGGGAGCATAACGCATTGTTAAGAGTAAATTGCTCTTGGCTAGTTTTTCAAAGTAATTTGACAACATAGTTTGATTTTGCTCTAACATGATCTAGAAGCAGTTTCCCAGTAGTGGGACGAAAGGGAATCTGAAGAAACTATTATGTAGAATTCCTTGCAATTTGCTGCTTTCTTACAATACCTATAATGTTTTGCTCAACAGTAGCAATCTTACTAGCTTCAAACGCTCCACTTAGATGTGTTCAGTGATTACATGAACTGTATGGATTTCATACATTAGATGAGACTCAGCTTAGAATACTAATGTTATGTGCTTTACAATAATGCAGTGAATCCCAATTTCATTTTGATTGCAATAATCTGGAGTCAAATGTGCAAATCCTTGCTAATTTAAGTTGATTTTACCTTTATCATTTTGCATATTATATGATCTTGAGCCACACAAACAAAAGCTTGTTTGGACTTACTGTGCTTTCCTTTTCAGAAAACAGAATTCTTTTTAATTAAAAACACTTTAAAAAAATCAGTATGTGTAATTGCTAACACCTGCTATGTGTTACTAACAGATGTTTCTTACTTACCTAAGGGAACTGTTATAATTACACTATAAGCTTATTGAAATGGCATTTAACCAAGATAGTTTGGGAACTTTAGGTGGTGACTTTGTGTTCTTTTATTAATCTTTCCTATAAAAAAAACTTTAAGTGATGAGCTTTTATTTTTTTAATTAATTAAGAAAAACAAAAAGTCATCTCTCCTGAGTCTCCTCCCAACCCATTTTCACCAAATGCAATTAATCAGAAATAAACTTTGGAGCTTCAGTCTTTCCTCTCTCTTTGATCCATCCATGAGCATCAAGGGGGAGTACGCATGCTTTGTTCTAGGCATAGCACTGGAAAGGCTCACGTTGAGGCAGTGGTGTGAGAGACCTTGCAAGTCCTGCTAATGGTGGGGTTCGAGGAGCACAGGCTGCCTGTGTGGTGTTGGGAAGCTCACTGAACCTCCATGCCTCTGTGCTCTCATTCACGAAACACTGGTAATACCCGAGTCACAGTGCGTTGGGAGGCCCAAGTCAGAGGCATGAGCGCAGTGCTTTGTGATCTTTACGTTAAAGTACAGGCTGGCCATAGCAGCTCTAAGTGCTGACCTGTGGCTAGCAGCATGCAGGCAGGAGGTTGGCCTCCTCTGCGCCATGGAAGCCTGCTGGACCGCTTCTGCTACCAGGGAGCGCTGTGCATTCCCACCCCTTCCACTCTCCTTCCACTTGCCTGCTCCGTGTTCTCCCTCTGCATCTCCATTTATGAAACTAATCACACAATTACCTGCAGGCATGTGTTAAATATGACACTGGTCTCCACAAAATAATGGGCCAATTGCAAACAATGAATAAAGAGAGGCAGCTCCATTTATAACTGCTGTTTCAACAGAGCTGTGTTGTAATCAAAGTGATCTGAGGGTGACTCATTAATTAATTGATGTTCTTTTTTATTATGTGCTATTGAGTTAATGAGTAATTTGTGCTAGATAACTCTCTGAACACGCTGATTACGTGAGATATTTTCTGGGGCTTTCATACCAATGACACGCTGAATAGGTGGAAGATGGTATTTGCTTATGTATACTCATTATTAGCAGGTTGAGGATGAATATAAATCAGCAGAAGGGCATTTTAAAAGGTATTAGATACATGCAACCATTACTTTAAGGCTTTAAACAGATACTCTGAAGCTTTTAATGCCTTAAATAGTATTAAAATCACTTTCTTTATAATACTTCTATCACCCACAATTGGCAGCTTCTAGAAAGGGTGCCTACACAAAAGATTTTTACTGGGAGCATGTTTGTGCTAATGGCCTATTACGTTGCACATACTGTATTTTGGTTTCCTTTTGCAAGGTACTGAAGTGAACAGTAAACAGGTTTGGTCTGCATCATTGGACTGAAGTAGGAGAAATGTATTAAGTGAATATGTAATTGGCTTTTTTTTATCTAAAGTGGTATTTAAAAGAATAAAAACACTGTTCTTATATACAGTACACACTTTGCTTTCCGTAGCTTGAATTGTTAAAGCTTTTGCTTTATTGAAACCACAACATCTTCAATGCCATAGGAGTTTTTATTCATTAAACAACAAATGGCTAAATTGATAATTTAGTCTGACAACAGCAGCACAGTGGAAGCTTTCAGAAGAATCAGCTAAATGTATAAAATTATACCCAGCAATCACTACAGACCTTCATTTTTGACAAGATTTGTTCTAGGTACAGATGACTGTAAACTACCTACTGCTGAGAAAATTATAAGAAGCTGCTGTATATTATGTAGAAAAAAGCCTTTAAAGTACTTTATACAGGCTAAATCCTACCAGAGTCCCTGTTTGTTTGTTTCTTTTCCCCACATTCTCCCTTCTCACTGACCACTTTTCAATCGATTTTCCTCATTTTACATGTAGGCAATTAGGAACACTTGAGGGGGTGGAGGATGAATTTTCTTTATTTACATTACATGAGCATAAATTTGAGCATTTTGGGGGAGGGGGGGGGTGGGGGGTGGCAGGAAAAGGCATGAAGATACGCTTATATTTAAAAAAAAAGTTAAGCAAGATAAAAGTACAGTTAAGAAACAGATCAACTCTTAGCCCTGGTCACAGCTCCTGCAGAATCCAGGCCATCTTGATGCATTGCTAGTTGTGGCACAATAAGACACAGCATGTTGTGATCAGCAGAGGAGCTTTCTACAGTTGAAAAACAAGGTTATAATAATTCTCCACGTGGCTTAAAAAACAGCAGCTCAAGAATAATAGTGTCGTGTTTTTTGTTGTTGTAGCTGTTGTTGGACTGGCTAAACTTAGAGATCTGTAGAGATAGAGGTAAAATACCCTAAAGACAGGAGATGCAAGTGGAAGCAATTTTGTCTGGCAAATAAGCATACACTGAACAACGGTCAGTAGCAGAAAGTTTTACTATATACCAATAGAGCATGTTGACATGGACAGTGATGGAGAAGAAAAGCTAAGAAAAAACCCAAAGGAGTGGTCTGGGCTTCAATCAAAAAGATCAATAAGGCGGTCTGGCAGATAGTCTCTTTTAATATTGTCTTATGATATTATACTGTGGTGCTGTAAATGTTTCCATTAAATATATCAACTCCCAGCTATTATTTTAACAGTCAGGCAAGATGTAAGTTTGAAATACAGGAAAAAGTGTAATCAATCTTTGACCTACCTCAAATCTACATTTATATCTCTGCATACTAATTCTAGATATGTAAGTGATTAAGATACAAATGATCAGAGTGCTCAGAGCAATGCCATATGATCACACTGCAGCACATCAAACATGCATATCAATATTTTTTGATCCGCAAATCAGCTAGGATGGATAGAACTCTGAGACTAATTTTTTTCCTCTGTAGCAGGACCGCCATCCTCTTCTCCATTTTGAGCAACATATCACAAAATGCACAAGGGTACATATGAGTAACACTGCAAATAGCAATGAGCTGCTATTTTCCCATTTCACTCTCTTCATTTACCCCATGCAGAGCCGAGCAGTTGCACTTTGTGGTCAAGTGCTACAGCATTTACAGCTCTGCTAGTATGTATTTACCTTCATCCCCAACAAATCTCTTGCAGATCAGATGGTTTGGGTGCTCTCCTACCTCAGATCCATGGTTATTTACTGCACGTATGAATGCTCTGAATTTTCCAGAATGTCCTAATGCTGCTAGTAACATTTACATGCATAGCTCTTGATTTTCTGTAGAGCTGAACTGCTTTACAAAAGCAGCGTACGTATTTAGCCCCCCTTGGCAGATGGGGGCAACTGAGGCACAGAGAAGTTGAGTGACTTGCCCAAGCTTATAGCAAGTAGAAGATAGAACCAAGGTCCTTTACTTCCTATTCCCCAGCCCTATTTCTGAACCAGGGACTTCTATCTAGTCTGTAATCTACCAGAGGAAAGCTCAAATGAACTCCTTCTGGCTTCTAACTGGAATAAAAAACAGTGGCCAGAGGAGAAAATTGAAATTGGAATAAAAATAATACTTTTCCCCTTTTGGACATCCTTACCTTCACGGAGAGGACAAGACGCTTATTGCACTTGAAGATTACCTGGAAGAGCGCAATAGTACCTCTGCTGCATTGGTGCCTTAAAGACATTAAGAGACTGGAAGGGAGTGGAAGAGAGACTTGTGGTGGGGAGGAAGAGTTTTTTCAAAGTAGGGCTAAATTTCATTTAAAAAGCTGTCTGAAACGACTTCTTCCAATTAGCAAAAACAGCCTGATGAGTCTTTTCATTTCTTGCTGGTCCTGTATGGGTAAAGCCAAGTTATGTGAGTCATGCTTACTTTTAAAAGGGTTCACAGCCAGAAACAAAACCACACAGTAACAATAGTCATTAGAACTAAATGTCCATTTCTAACTCAATTCACCGTGAAGTGTACTCAAAACCACACACTAAAGGAGTTACCCCACTGCATTATATTTCTTTCCCCATCCCTAGGAAAAATGCGTTGAAACAACAGGACAGGGAGAGCTGGGAAGGACAGCAGTGAACTTCAGCAAAGTTGAAGGTTCTTAGGCTAAATAAAAACAAGAGCTCAGCTTCATAGCAACATAGGATATTGGATGTTTCTTTTTTGTGTGTGTGTTGATTTTTCAAATGCAGGCTGTTTCCTGGTGAGCTAGATGACAGTGGCAAAGAGAAAGGAATTAAATAGGCGTGTAACAGCTTTTTAAACATTCATCTTGCTTTCCAATGCCAAACACCTGTAAGCTCTGTCAGGGGTATGAGCACTTAAGGACATCCTGCTGATGCAATAGCTTCATGGCTTTAAAAACACAGGTCCACCTCTCCTAGAAAATGGGCTGACTGGCAATAGTAGGTGTCAGCAATAACTCCGGTCAAAAAGATTTTAATCGCTAATATTGATGGGACAAAGCTGTGGGATGTTCTCAGGAAAAGTACTTGTGGGATTGATTGTGGTAGCCCTCACTTTCTGTACTGGTACTTCAAAGTTTTGTCCCATCTATATCAGCATTTAAATTGCCTTCAGCATGCACTGAGGCAGGTCCCAGAGAGCAGCCACTCTCCTAGTGCCAGCTCAGGGTCCTTTCCTTGATGCAAATAGACCCTTAAAGGGGGCTGCTTACAGTGCCTTCTAATTTAAGTATTTTCCAGGGTCTGCTGAGGACACATCTTGAAAACTTCAGGGTTAAACCCCAATTTTAAAAAAGAAAAATAATAAAATAAAAAAAGAGAGAGGAAAGAAAGTGGAACCCTACTGTATTAAAAAAAAAAAAATAAAAAAATTGAAATGTACATAAACAAAGTACTTTCCCTTTTCTCCCTGCCTTCAAATTAAATGTGCTCAGAAAAATAACATATATATATTTATATATATATATAAAATAAGATACCCAGAGGCACTGGCTTGCATTAGGACTTAATTTACAGCAAAATTAAAAACCAAATCCAGGCATTCTGAATGCCCGAGGGGCACAAAAGCAGCACCCAAGATCATTAACTTTTGTACCTTTTATAATATATCCCAAAACAGTCAGATTTCCTTTTCAAAATTTTGTAGTAAAATAAAAGTGCTCTTTGAGGAAAATCTTTGCAATTAAACAGCAGATGCTTAACCCCTGAAAAATAGAGGCTTATAACAGAAGTGCTGATAGACCCTTAACCATAGCATCAATAGCAGCAGGTGCTGCTAGAGTTATTAGCTTTCTAAATAGTTTTAATGTAAACAGTATTCTTAAGCTCTACGTGTAGCATAATGGTTGGGATTTGCTCTTTAATTCCTTTTACTAGAAAGATACAGCTCATTTAAAATAGCTGATAGATACAGAAAGCATAAATATACAGTAAGTTTAGACACTGATTGTACTAAATGCAACAATACAAAGAAGCAAACAGGAACACAAATGGTAACACAATAAAACTGTATTACATTTGTGCTTCAAATATTACAATACATTATATACAATAGTCCAAAATAAACATCTCATGCCAAGTGACACAAAAAGAAACCAAAAAAGAAAAAAAAAAAGAACAAATAAACCAAAAACCCCAATAGCAAGCAAAAGAATCCAGCTGTATGTACAGTACCTTTTTAATTAACATTCAACTCTGAACTGGAGCAATTTTCACTACATACAGATGCAGTCCGCCTTTTATTTCACGCAACCATTCTGTCTCCCTATATCTACGCTATTCAGTAGGTTCCTGTGTCATTTCTTATATACATGTTGAGCAAAAAAGATAAAAGAACATAGTGCTTTGTATTCTTAACGGTGCGGCATCAGATCAGCGAACCTGGGGTGCATAACCTTCTTTCATCAAACCCTCCTCATAGTCTGTCTGGCACAGAATCATGTTGTTCTTCAGGAAAAATTTGTCTCCAACGCAAAATCTGAAATCACAATAAAAGCAAAAAATAAAGGTAGTTTGAGAGCGAATGGTATGACACAATCTTAAACATAAGGAATGCACAACAAGTGTTCACAATTTAACTGTACCCACCCCAGGCTCACACCTCCACTGTCTGCTGCAGCACAGACAGACGGAGACACGCGTGTCTGCGAGAGCTCAGCAGAAGAATTGCCCTGGTAGCAGAATCCATTCCGTGCTTTCCAAAAGCATGGTGCCTATCAGTGCTTTTGCTTCCCCAGCCAAAGGCTTCATTCAAAGCCCGCCGAAGACTGTGGGAGTCTTGGATCAGGTCATCAGCAGGCAGATAAAACAGAATAAATAGCTAAGGCTACTGAGTTGAGTGAAAAGTAAATGTACTGCTTCCACACAAATCAGAAGGAAAACAAAGTGATCATATACAGGAGAATGCCCATCTGAGATGCGTTATATTTATGTTGTACAGACACAGCAATAAGAATTTCTTGCTTTATATTCCAGCTGAATATTTTACTAGAATTGATTTAAACTGGTGTTTCTGAGAACCCTTCCTAGTATAAAAAAAAGCTTTCTACATATTGTGATGCAAACTAGAGACACAGATGCAGGTATGCAGAGAAACCTTTTTTTCCTTCTTCTCTCCTGTAGCAATTGATTATAAATTTAGTCAGTCAGCTAACTACTTTCTCTCTTGTGGTATCGGTATACACAGCTTTTTACGCTATTATGTGCATCAGAATGATCCGATTGCTACAAAATGCTATGAATTATTTCATTTGATTTTCTCTGATGGGTAGGAAAATCACATAACATTAGCACTGCTGGCTGTCTGGCTTCAAACTTGGAGCAAAGTGGTATTTCCCATCTAAGCAACACTCTTGAACATGAGGAGGCTCTTCACCAGCACCTCCTCAACCCTTCCCCCCAGCAAAGCTGGTGTTCTTGAAGATGCTTGGGGAACAAGTGAATAGGGCCAATGTATAGAAAAACAGTTTCCCTAGTGACTGCCTTGGCAAGGTTACATTCTTTTGTTTATGGTGAACTCTTCAGCTATAAAATATATGGGGAGGCACTGCTCACATTATTCCAATTAAAATGAAAGAAAGTAACCTAAATGAACCCCTTAACACTGATGTGAATAAATGAAGCCAGTTTCTACCCACTAATTATGGATCTCACTACATAAAGTATTGTTTAATGTGTAACAGATTATAATGTCCTTTTTTGTATAATTTTCAAATGGTGACATCTTGGACACAATTAGGGTCAGATATAAATGTTTGTGTTGTTTACGGTAGATTTAACAACAGAGTAGCTATGGGAATAGCTGTATATGTATTTAATTGTAACAATTTAACCTTCACATGGCGGTGTCTGCTGTAGTTGACCCAGTAAAACTACGTAAATTACACAAGTTGACCTGCATGACCTCTGATAGTGGTCTCTCTTTATCAGATAGTCAATTCCTAATGATGTTCAAGCAGAAATCTTGGTGAATTGTCACAGATTAAATTGCGTATTGAAAGCAGTCCTTTAATGTTTTGTGAAGTTGGAGGTTTAAATGAGTAGCAGTTGGACTGATTTACATTTGTGAAGATTGGAATGCTAGACAAACAGTGAACCCATTTATTTTCCAACTGGGTAGCTTTGGAAATTTATCCTTATGCTAGCTAAATAGATAGAGGGAAAATAGTGTAATAAAAAAGTGGATTGAAAAGAATTAGCTCTGCTCTTAAAGGAAAATTGGTTTGTTTATTTGTGGACTTTTTTTTTCTCTAGGATTACTGCCTGCTGCTGATGATGATTGAAAATCGAGATTATGGAATGATCCCAAAATCTTTAAGTTATTTATGGTCAAGACAGTTTTACAGAATTTACAGGTTCCTTCTGTCCTTTCCACCCCAATCCTGGTACATTGGGCAGCAATGAAACAACAGAAAAGTATTTGGGGTATATGTGGTGAAATGTGGTGAAATCCTTGAAGCAAACAAGTTCTTCAAGGGTTTCTCTAGTTTCCATCTTATGCATCCTTGTCCACAGGAAGTATTCCAGACAGAATTTTTTTGTGTGTGCATTTTCTTATATTAGGTCAATGAGTCTTAACTAGTGCTAATACCTGAAGATGTTGTTTGTTTCACCCCGCCCCCCCCCCAAAGAAGTCACATAAAAGTTCAATTAAAAAAATCCATCTTAGTTTCTCTTAAATGAACCTGTAGATGAGTATGAAGCAGAGGAAATGAGGTATCGTGGCAAATCAGCAACCCCACTGCAATTACCCCAACAACTACCGATGGAGCTCAAAGCTGAGATGCCCGCCCAGAAAAGGTATCTACATGAGGGAGTCAGGTTGCCTTTCCCAATAAAAAGTGTCAATGTGTTTTGCTTTGGCTATGTTAATATGTCGAGCCAGAAATGCTCTACCTATGTCTACATGGCATTTGACAGCTCTATGCATGAGTGGCTTTAAACACACACAGTTCCACAAATCATTTACCTTCTGAGTGTGCAGCTGTCTTGCAGAGAGGCTGCCTGTGGCTTGCCCAGACAAGCTGGGCTGCATGATAACCTGTGGGGTGAGAGTCTGTCTGCATGGGAAGATGCCCTCGGGTTCATCTGGGGCTAGGTTTGCACACTGAGAGGAAAGGCACTATGCCTGGGAGGAAACCTGCTTCTTGCCATACCTGTAGTCCAAATTCTGCACCCACTTTCATACTGTGCAAGCTCAGTGACTGAAGCACATTGTCCAAGACCATGGTGAGACTTGTGTGTATCCCTGAGTACTAAATGTATGATTTATGCATTTATTAGGTTATGAAGGGGTAAGGACCTGGTGAAAAACATCTAAATGTGGCGTGCTAGCTCCTGAGTATAATGAGACAAGGCAAGAATACAGACAAAATGCAACAAATTTGGTCCAACCTGTTCCACACTTTCAACCGTATCTGACTCCAAAAACCAGATTTACCTTCTTCTGAAGTCAAAGAGCTAAATCTTGTAACTCCTTCAGACTGCTTTTGCAATCGCCAGGATTTAAGCCTGGATCAGGTTTAAAATGGAAGGGC
Source organism: Perdix hodgsoniae (assembly GCA_035772895.1). Lineage (NCBI taxonomy): Eukaryota > Metazoa > Chordata > Aves > Galliformes > Phasianidae > Perdix > Perdix hodgsoniae. The sequence goes on from JAPSGF010000070.1 coordinate 1,162,470, forward strand.
AAATTTAAGCCTTGCCTTCCACCTCTGGTAAATGTTTTCGTCACGGAATTGACATGGGATGTAAATCAGGACACAATTTGGGCACATATATCAAACAGAGTCAAGGAGCATATTGAGATGCAACTGGGCTAGGAGTATATAATGAGGCAAGACTATTACTCTTCCAGCAGGCAGATGGTAGTCTTCAGCTTTTCCTAAAACCCTCACCCAATTTATTTAATAGGCATGCAGCATGAACAGGAAAAATATACAATAGGCTGCATTAACATGCCAGATTGGACTTACCTCCATACATTGATAATACTACTTTTGACATGACTGTGACATTAGTAAAATGACCATTATAATTAAGCTACATTCTAGAACTCCTGTCATATTTCACAATGGCAGAAGGAGGGCCATTTATATTACAAAATGACCTCTGTTATCACCTTGTTTGGAGGGGGAAGGTGTTCCTAGACTAATCAAAAGTAGTATAAAACTTCAATTTTGAGAAATAGCTATTTCATTGTTCAGAAAAGACATTTAAGGAGATCTCACTACTGTCTGTCATCTTTTCTGATGTACGGGGTGCATGTCAAGGTACTGAAAACTTAAGAAAGTGAGAGAAATACTGCTGTGAACAAAGATGGCTGTGTGTGAAGTGCTCCTCGGTAATGCTGCATCTTCGTGGTAGACAGAAATAAAATGTGGAAACATTTATTTGTTTTTCCTCAACCCAGACTTACTCCACCCACATCCTTCCACTTTGCTTTTTACACTCAGGGATGTAACTTGCCTTCTGTTTGTCTTCCTTTCCTTTTTTTCTAAAAGCTAATCTGAGTTTCCAATATAACTCAAGTCAATGTTAATCTGTACATAGCACTAGTAGAACTAAACTACTCTTGTATATCACTCAGTTCATCAGCCTGCACCTGTGGTTTACTAATTTTAGTATTCTGTCAAAGAGTCCATTTATTATCAAAGGCTGGAAAGTGTAAGCTGTGGCTGGGTTTGTATATTTTTACCAGTAAGATGCACTACATATACACAGAATATATAGTGTAATGCGTAGAACTGAACAGTTCAATTTACAGTGACCAACCTCAACGTGGTCTGCTTTTTATTTATTATTTTTTAAAAAGTAATCATGAAGAATACATTAATTTTTATTCTAAATTTAAAGATAATAAATGAAAATAAACAGTACTGTGGTTTTCAGAATTTGGAAGCTGAACACACAAACAAAAATCTAACACTGGTGTTTATATAAGCAAGTTCCTAGCATCACATTCTCCCCCACCTTCACAGAGAACAAAGGCAGCACTGTGTGGGCATTTCACATTTGATACCAGAAAGAAATGTCTACAGCTACATCAGGACAGTGATTTGAATGCGTATATAACCATTTTCAGCCCAGTGTCCATTAAAATAAGGTTGCTTCAGATAGAAGAGGAGAGCAGTTGATTTAAATGCCCCTCGGTGATAGCAGACGGGAGTTTTAAACCATACCCCAAGTTGACTTCAGAGGCAGACAAAAATTATGGCAGCAGTATGAAACAAGCTGCTAAAGCAGCTGCAGAAATTGAAAGGAAGGACGTTGAAACTCTGGAAAATGGAAAAGCCAAAGGCAGGCTGAGATCATTGCTGCAGTCAGAAGTGTCAAGCAAAGATGCAGCTGAGCCCACTTGCAAGATTTTCCACTCTATTTTGCCAGTCACACACATGCAGGCTGACAATGTGTGAAAGGCAGTGTCTGTTTACGAGTTTATTTTTCCAGTGGTTCCCATTTTTCTTCATTCTTTTTTTAAAATTTTCTGCAGAAATCAACGATATGAGGACTACTGTCAAAGTCAGGGGAAGTGCTTCTGTGGAGGGGTTTAATATGGTTACAGAGCAGAAAGAGGAGCATTCACACCATTAAGATGATTGTCACTAAGCTTTGCAAATCTTTAGGACATGAAAGAAGTTCAAATGAGTAAACAGGACAGAGACAAGAAAGATAAGGGGGGTGCTAAAATCTTTGGGCTGGGATCAGAACAAAATCTCTACTGCTTTAAATATCAGTAGCAAGAAAAAAAAGAGGAAAATGTCAAAAACTGTTTGGACAGAGCAATGAGATGGTAGAGCTGAATAGCTTTATGAAATAGAAAATATGCCACAGTGTCTATTGGATACCATGGGACAGGACTTGGTGGTTCAGGAGATCCTTTACATGTGGAGTTCTGCCACGTGATGTTCTCAGAGTACATCATATATGAGACAACGATGTTTTCTTCTTACTCTGAATCTAGTTTTCAAGAGGCCAATAAAGTGGGACAGATACATTATGGCTTAGTTCAGAGATGGAGTTTATGGCCCAAAAAGGGACCTTTGAAAATGAGAGTCTAACTGCCATCCACACTGAAACTTGAGTGGTATGGTAAGATGCTCAAAAACAGTAAAGCAAAGAAAAGCTGTGCAGAAAAGCAGAAAAATGACCAAATCTTTCTCAAAAAGCACTGATGATGGGCAGGTTTCACTCTCACCAGGCAGAATCAACTGTCTGAACAGTGGGAATACAAGGGTCATGCCATGGTAAGCCTGAAAACCTGGCCGTTCCGAGGATCAGTATGATGTGAGCTAATATAATTAGTAGTTACTTTGGAAAGCAGAGAGCACTGGAAGGAACACAACCAGGGACGACTTGACAGGAGACATTCACCACTGGTAAACACAAAGTAAATGAAGAGTGAAGAAATCACTCAGTTTGCTTATGAACAATACATACGTTCTGTTCAGAAAATGGTAGACAGGAACTGTAAATCTCAAAAATCTCAAACATGGAGCTCAACACAGAGCACTACAGGCTTTGCAGTAGTACTCCAGATGTGATGTGCTTTTGTCAGTATAAGGAACATTGCAAAGGAATTAAGGTTAGAAAATAAAGATGGTGAATAAAGTTAAACGTGTACATCTGGCAATAACTGGTGAGCCTTCCTAATTCTGTTGGTGATTTTTCTATACCGCTGATGTGCTTGTAAATAAAAATATTTCTCTTCAATAAATACCATGCTATGGATAGTGGCTGGAATGAAAGTGAATAGATCCAAGCAGTTAACTCAAGAAGATTATTTTGAGTGCAGAGAGCAGCATGGAATAAAGAAACAAAACAAAACTGCTATCTTGTAAACGTATCCTCACCTGAAGTCTGCTATTTGGTTTTAATTCCTCTGTCTTAACTAGAGGAAGAAAAAAGGCTGCTGAGAAGCACAAGAGAAATTATTAATGGCACGTTGCCTGACAAGATTATTCAATTTAAAATAAAAGAAAGATGTTTCATAGTAGAAATATATATATAAAAATTAGTGGTGATGGGCCAGTGTCTAGCACTGATAGTTTCTATTTTTATTATGCAAGTAATGAAAAACAAAAGATTTAAAGCCATTTATTAATGAGAGAGTGTAGTCAGTGGAATGCCTTGCCATAGGAAACCACAGAGGAGCTAAGCTGGAGCATCCACGAAATAAGATTTATTACATAAAAACAAAATTAATTCTTCAGAGTGCCACTAGCCCCAAACTGTGAGGAAAAAAAGGTACCCTACAGGCAGCATGTTTTATTAGGATCCTTGAGAGCTATTGCATTATATTCAGGATTAGGGCTACTTTTAAGAATTTCTGAAACTCATTGGAAGTTCTAGAGCAGCTCCCTGTTTTGAGTAGGTGAATTTGGTTGTATTTCAGGTAAATCAATTCCTATGTTCCCAGTTTAAGGCTCTCATAAAACTATTCATTTGTCCAAATTACACACAAAACAAAAAATAAGAGACTAGATTAAAGGCTCAGGGATGATATGGCTAAGAATTATAAAATGTCCCTGGCATGCTCCACTTCAGAAATACCTTACAGCACTTCTCCAGTGGGAGTAAGTGGCGTTAGGGCAGACTGTGACGCATACGAGCTGCAAAGTGAAATTGTGCATTAGTTCACACTTGTTTTGGTAAAGGAGGAATATTAAAAATAACCATGACAGCTTTGCTTTTCAGTGGAAGAAAAAGAAAGTTTACTTTTTCAGATCCAAGAGTGCTAACTATAATGAAAATCTTTTGTACTCAGGGTAGCAAACACTGTCTGTTTTGCTTGACTGATGAAGATTAGCTGACTTCTTACATTAAAGAAGTTTGTCTTGTATGGGCTGAAGTGACAAGACAATAACTAAGTGCTAATTGTGCATAACCAACACTAAAGATATGCAGCCCCATTATGGCATGTAATAAATGAAGCGAACAACAGAAATATATTAGGCACTTTAATAATGATACTAGAATAGCGGTTTGCAGAAAAGGATGTGAAGGGTTTAAGAAACGAAATCTAGTCATATGTGTGAGTCTTGAGTGGGTACTACTGGGAGGCTCTGCCTGCCTTACTTGGAATACAGTCTTCTAGTTTTGTGGCAAGGCAAAATTGATATAGGATTTTAAACAGCATTAGAACCTATAATTACTTTGCATTATTATATAGTTTAAGCACTGGTTATTACTTGCCTGGTATTTTAATTTCCCATGCAACATGATGAAAAAGGTCAATTTGGTTTTTTTTTTAAAGAGTGTAATTGTAGTGTGTTACAATTATTAGCAGCTGTACATTTTATAGTTCTTTGGGGATGTTTGATTTTTAAATGACTACAGTGTTACAAAATAACATACAGTAGGACAAGGTGAGTTAGCAAAGCTTATTTAGAGCCGTGTCTAACTTTGTTGTGTTAGACTATTGTCTTCCTAATTTTTTGTTACTTCCTAGGAATGTACATCTCATTTTTCTTCCCACTTGAGCAAAAAAAAAAAAAAAAAAAAGAAAAAAAGGAAAAAAAATGCTATAAAATTCTACATTGGATTATGTAATAATTGAAAAAACATAATGGGTACATTAAGGAGTGGACATAATTGGTTCTATCATTGCCTAGACCTCATAGAAGTCAATGGGAAAGCTGCTAGCAACTTCTCTAATAGGATATGGCCATCACTCTGAATATTGTTACAGTGAGTTGGCGATAAATGCCTCTGAAAAATGCAGTTTTTATAATTTTACCATTTTTGACCTTTGTTCTGCAACTGTATACATGACTCCTCGGAACAAAATGTCTGGATCCTTCCATATGCTACAGTTAACAGCTGGAAGTGAAAATAGGGCATAGGAAGCCCAATGCTGCTACAGAGAAAATGGTAGGAACAACACCATGTAAATTTAACTGACCACAGTTTTGTCAACAGGAAGAGACATAATGTAATTTAAAAGAAATACATGTGACAAAAATGAAGAATTCATATGAAATTAATGCAATACTGACAAATGATATAGCTCTCTCTTCTACAGCAAAGGATCTCAAAGTCCTTTATAAATATTAATTAATTAAACTTGACAGACAGCCTTTTGAAGCAAGAAGAAGCAACGTTATTCTTGTTTATAGGTGTGGGATTTGAGGCACAAAAAGTTTTCTGGCCAAGGTCATAAAAGATGTTCTGCTTCAGACCGAGAGAAAATATCCTGGTCTTAGTCTCGGGCTTCCACTACTGGTAGATGCTTCCTCTTCACTTGAATGTATACGCACAATAGAGCCATAAAAATGCTTAGTTTATGGAACAGACCCAATACATTCTCTTACCTCTGATTACAAAGTTGACACGCAAAACAGTCCAGGTGATAAACATTGTCCTTAGCTCTCATCACCATCTCAAAAGCAGGTATAAGCTTACTGCAGGCAGCGCAGTTTCCTGTAACGCCAAATAACCTGAAGAGAAAAAGACAAATATTCCTGAAGATGCCTAACTGAAAAGAAAATCAGATTTTCATGTTTTAATCTTTCTTTCCCCTCAGTAGTTGCCTGGCCTTTGCCTGACTTCCCAGAACAGTTCTCTTTGGAAAGGCTTGTGTTGGTGGTCCAAGTCTGCCCAGTTTCCAATACAAAAGGCACAGTCCCTTTGTCGGAAGAGAGCCTAATGCAGTGGTGACAGCCTAATATCCCACCTAATGTGACGTTATTCTTCTACAGGTTATGCTGACCTTTCTGGGTAAAAGGAACATCTCGTTAAACTCAACAAAGAAATAGTAAACACATTAGGGATGTTACATAACTGTGCGGACAGGGGTCAAGCTGTTTGCATAGGCGGGAAGAGTCTTCAGCTTGGACTGCGCCATTCAGACAAGAGCCACATAACCTTGGCTTTTGGTGTTATTTATTATTAAAACACACTTTAGCTAGAAAAGAAATAACACTTGAAAAAGCCAATATTCTTCGCATTTTTGACATCTAGTGCTAAAAGCTTTACCACTATTATTAAAAGAACATTTTATGAACAAGTCATTTAAATCGTCAGAAAGCATTAGCGGTTCATGCACCTTACAACCTTATACCGTAGTTATTGCTATGATTATGTTATTCAGGTAGCACATTAAAGTAAATGAGGCTGTAAACTATATATAGTCACATCAGGAGTAGAAGTATAAAATACTGTAAGAACAATATGAAATGCTGCTTTTGCCAGACATCTATAGAATTTTTTTTAAATTCTCTTTGTTAAAGATTTTCAATACTTTTCAAGTGGGTGTATTACAAAAAAGTTGCACGTATGCATCCTTTTGTAACATAGAAGGATTATAATGAACAAGAAAAAATATGTTAGCTCTACATGGCAGCAATCTTTGAAACTAAGTTTATTTAAACTACTTAATAGTTGTGATGGATTATTAAAAGTAATGCTCTGCTTGTGCATAGCAGTTAATGCTGTTTTTAACTATGAAGCACACTAGATGAAAACGCCACATCTGCCAGTTTTCTTTTTTTCCTCAACATCAGGCTGACAGCAGAAAAATATAATGGCTCTCAAGGGAAACACCAAATTAAAAGCAGTTCTAAACTAATGAATTCAAAGGTGCTCTGTAGAAAATTCAGTTTGGTAACATAAAAATGAACGCAGTTTTTAATCACATCCCTCCATTTTACTGAATTTCATGGGTTATCAACAAGCCTACTTAATTCCAAATCCTTTCACCTTCTGCTTCTACTCAGGATGTGCTTTCTGCATAATATGTGGTGCTTATTTTTAGAGCCGCAGCCCTCTCTCTTGTCTGTCCTGATGGTCACCATCATCCCCAGGACACCACCACCAGCTCTTGTTAGAATGGCTCTCAGTTCAACTTCTAGTTCCATAAGCCCAGTCACTAAAATTATAGATTACTTAAACAGATTATAATTATTCCCACTGTAAAATCATAGAATTGTTTGAGTTGGAGGGGACCAATAAAGGTCATCTAGTACAACTCCCCTGCAATGAACAAGGACACCTACAAACTCTGTTTCAGTTCTATTTCCATCATGCATGGGTATTGCCAAGGCTGCCTAAGATCCACTCAGCCTTTCATTCTTCATCTGAAGGGCAGAGAACTTCAATACCTTTCACAGATATGTCTGGCTTTGCACTAGAGGAGACCAAACCCACTGATGAAAGGCTCAGCTTTGTTTCGTGCATGTCTATACAGAAAACAGTGCAAGTTTATTTGTATGAGGAAAGCACACCAAGTTGCAAAAGGTTCTCCACAACAATAACACTTGAGCACAGATGTGAGGAAGGTTCCAGTGACTTGCAGCTCAGCACAGAGGGATCAGCAAGCTGAGGTGCAAAAACTTGATGCTCGAGATGCAGCCCAAACACTTGACTGGAGAGGGTGCGAGGTGCAGGTGTATCTCCTACACCTGTTCAGGTGAGAGTGGGGAAACCCATCATGGTTAGAACTGCAGATCAGTGAAACAACAGGGGATGTCATTCAGTAGCATGAAAGATGGAGATTTACTGCCCTGCAACCCACTGTGTGCAGATTTCCCCCCTTCTCAAATCAGAGACCACCACAGGAACTGCTTCAGCCAAGAACCAACTATATTAAAATTTTTCAATTACACAAAGGAAAGGAGGCCTTCCTTGCCATTAGTTCTTCCCCACCACATGCAAAACAAACATGTGAGATTTATATTAGCTATTGTTAATTTTGGATAAAGCTGTTTATATGAAGAACATAGTTTTCTCCCATTAATAATAATAATAAAAAACCCACAATGCCATTTTGAAATTCTGGACATAGTTTCCCCCAATTTCAATTGCTCTCGCTCCCTGAGCATTTATCAGCTACCTGATTAGAATTTGTTTCCACACAAACCATTGATCATCAGCCTATTACTAGGCAAATGACAGTTAATTACCCACTACATTAACCACTGGGACCTGAGACCTGCTTCTGCTGCCATCAGTCAACATGATAAATGTGGCAAGTTCAGTAATGCATGGCCAGCCCTGAGCTGCCTGCTATAGTGTGAACAACCCTCAATCTCACTTCCAGGCCCAGGAAAATCTATGGCAATCTGCATAATTACAAGCTCTGGGTTAATAACAGACAAATGATTTGTTGCATCTAAACAAAGTCCTTGGAATGGGCCTGGTCTCCTGTGGCTGCCCGGGCTGCTGTTGTGCCACCACTGTACTTCCCGCTACGACACGCGCGAAACAGAGCCCTGACGCTGTAGCCTTCCAATTTGTTGCCCTCCAATTTATGGATTCTGCATATGTGATTTTTAATCATTAAAGAACTCTTGAAGCAATATTATCTTAATTATTCTCTGCTGTAACCAGGGAATTAGGCTTCAGATAAAATTTTCTTCTTCTGTGCACTTTCCCTGCCTCGCTGGAGGCTCCATCAGTTTTCATCTACACCTGGACTCTGAAATTCTAATGATGAATTATTGCCCCTTTTCCTAAGAGGGCGAACCTTACAAGGGAACATTTTACTGAACTGTCAGCTCACAGACTGAGTGCGGAGATGCGGAAATCTGATCTAATTTACTGCAAAACGATGCATTTGTTAGACTTTCTCCTCAGTTTTGTCTAAGGAGCAAGAGATCAGCCATGAGCCACCTTCTTGTACTCCTTTGCTCTGGCATATGTGCACTTGACTCTTCATACACTGCTTTGTTTTCCTCCACTTTTCAAACTTGTTACACGAGCCAGTTTCTAAAACATACGGGTTTTACTTCTGGAAGGAACAAATGGATTCTTGACAGGATCTTAGCTGGAGATGATGCACTGAGCTACAGTCTCTTGCTCTTACAGTCTCTGCTTTACCAAAAGAATGTCAAGGATTTCATTTCTGCTCAGTACTCAGAGCTGCCAGGTATCATTTTGAGTTTTATTTACCATATTTTCTAGGGTCAGAGAATGCTTAAACTCACTCCTTTCACATCTACTTACAGGTAGTTAGAATGTGACCTAGTTACCTCAGCAGATTAGAACACTGATTCTCACTGACTTCATGAAGCAATAAAATGAGCGAAAATGTAGGAGTGCAAGGATTTATCTTTTCTCCTTATATTCTGAACCAACCTCTGAAACTTTATTCTGTACATACACCACAATGAGATAAGAACAATCAGCAACAGCAAATGTATTGACTCCTCATGTATTTGAGTGGTATAAAACATCCTAAACAGAGCTAAAAAATGAAAGATGCAAGAGCTCTTCCGCAAACAAACCCAAACCTGACAGCTTGAGCAGCAAATAGTGTGATTAAGGACCATACTATTGATCCTGCTTTGGTAGGTTTACTAAACAGAAACCTGAAGGTTAAGTACTGATAGATGAGAAAAAGGAAAAAAGTTAGGAGGGAAAAGAACAGAAGGAGAGAAAAGAAAGAATAGACAGCAAAGTGCAGAGAAACTGATTAAATCACGCTATATCTATGAGGTGTTTGATTTCTAGAGGGACCCAATTTAACCACATGAACACCAATTTCCATCCACTTCTACAGACTTTGGGTGAGGCACCAAGCATGAAGGGGGGACCTGGTTCTCACTGTTAGTCTAGAAATGCCATGTAGCCAGGATAGCCAGTTTGCAGTAGGAGTAAAAATAATCTGTTTGCACAATGGAAAATGAAAGAGAAAAAATATCTTGAGATTCAGGAATGACAAAGCCAACATTAAATGGAATTTATCCTGTGGCACAGTAATTAGGGATAGTTTCACACAGCTTCAAATTATTTTTCTTCTCATTCCCACTACCAGGTTAACTAAGTTCATTAGGGAAAAATATATATGGTAACTGAGTTCTAAGCCTGCCTTTGCCACTAACTGATTGGGTGACCTGGAAACTCACTTAATTCTGGTCTCAATTTATTCCCTACATGGAGGTGAGACCTAATCTTCACACTGAAATATCCCTGCTAGATACAATTTCTATAAAAATTGAAATGATACATTCAAATCTCTGTTCTTCACAGTGCAGGGAGGAATCAAAATAGTACACACACAGTTTTAAATGTAATCAGACATGTAGTAAAATAGACAATCAGTAGATCTGTGTATTATTCAGGATTTCAATTCAAGATGCCTGTACTGAAAGAAGGAACTTGGCCCTTAGCAAAAATTTCAGACAGCGTGAGATTCTATTTGGAGAAGCATAAAACCACATAAAAGAACCGAAAAGTTAATGAGTGTGAGAGAGAAAGTTAGCTAAGTATCTAGATTACAAAGCATACTGAAAAGCTTAGATTTAGAGAATCTGCAATATCTACATGATGAATATTATTTATATTATTAGGTGGAGATTTTTTTTAGAACTATATGACGTAGGGACACAAGTACTACTGGCTTTAAATAGACTTTATTCTCTTAATTCCCACAAGATATTTTTGAAAATCCCCCTATCAAACTGCAGAGAAAGGCAAGCAGGTAAATTTGTCCCACACGTATTTTTTATGAATGCCTGGAAAACTTATTTCATTCCCACCCATCCTCAGTTTTCTCTGGAAAAACTTTCTAAAAGCTCACTGAAAATGAAAAGTGCTTCCAGCCAACGGGATAGGAGACAGAGCCCCACTTTACCTACTACAGTTAAACCAGGCAAGAGCAGATGGAACGAGAGAACAGAGCTCCTATCCAGCCTTCTCATTCATAGACCTCCTGGCTCCCCAAACAGCCAGTAAAGACTTCAGGTGACTTTGCTTGAATTAACCCTGTTCCACTAATTAATAGCAGGCAGGAAGCTGGAGACTCCTTCAAAAGCAACGAAAAAGGGGACAATGGAGAAAGTGACCACTTCTGAAATTCCATTCTCACCTGTATCCTCTTATCTGCTTATATATCCTTAACCTCCCTACCATTTTAAGTCATACCTTGACAAAACTGGGGTGTCAAAAGAGGGAAACACTACAAAGTTGCAAGCCAGTACACTCAGTAGATCTGAGCACAGAGCCTCCAGCTAGATTTCCAGCACTCCCCATCTGCAGGAACAGTGGCCAGATTTTCATAGAGCTCAGCATTCTGGGTGCCAAATTATTTTAGAAAATGTAAAATTGCAAGTATTATAATGTGGGAGCAGTTAGATAACACAGTCCTTGTTTAGATGCCTATCCAAACTATCTAAAACCTTGTCATTGAAGTAATATACTGAAAAAAAAAAAAGAAAAAAAAAAAGAAAAAAAAGAAAATGGCCAGCCAAGTGTAAGTGTTTTAAGGAAGGCATTCATACACGATTGCTGAAGTGTGCTTAAACATCTACTAAAATCAAAGGCTGATTCAGTGTTTGCCTTGTTTGATAATGCTGTGAAAAGAGGGCTGCTTTGCCAAATTAGAGCAGAGAAGCTTTTTCCACCTAGATACCTTCGTTTTATTTCAAAAGCAAACTCATACATTGCAGAACTAACTTGACATTGGAAGTACGCTGACATTCATAACACTGTCTGTTTGCAAAGATCCGCAGCATGTGCCACCTGAAAATACAGCTCCCCTTTGCAGAGGGCAAGTTGGGGCACCTCTCTAGAGCCCCTGCTTCTGAAAATTTGCATTGGTTGGTAGCTGAATTGTGGGCAGATGGAGATGCCACAGTAGGGCATGACTGCAGCATCACAGCACTGTGACATGCCACTTGTCTTAAAGTATTCGTTTTTTATGTTTAGCTAACCTGGGTATGTGAGCAATCCCATACAACCTTAGTTACACTGTGTTAAATGTGTAGTACTTGTCCATCTGTAGCACAATACTCAAAACTGGAAGGGCAAACCACTCTAATGTGAAGTTGCTGTTTCTCATCCATCCTACCGTATATGAAAAAGAAAACAATTGTGTTCACTACAAACTACAGTAATTAAAAAAAAAAAAAACTGTCTTCTTGCACCCAAGTTTTATTTACTGTCCTCATCACCGTGGATCTTAATTTAATGTATCTGAGACATTCCTCTTAGCACAGGCTTCTAGTCTGCTCCATCTGTGTAGAACAAGCTATTTGCCAAACCCTGGCCTGTGCCTGTTGAAGTTCTTGAAACCAAGCATTATTATTATTTTTTTTTTCTGTGCAGGCTGTGTGAAAGAATTCTTTATGTAAAGCTAACATGGATGAATTTCATTTTCAAACACCTCAAAACCAGACATTCAAAACAAAATATAGATTTGTTTCTATATCCTTCCCTAATTAGGTTATTTGCGTTCTGTGAAACAATTTAAGCTTTCATTCCAAGCAAGCCTTAATTTTGGCTCAAAAAATCTGAAGCATGACCAGACATAATTGATGTAATGCCACTTCTCTATAAGCTATAGTTTGAGAAAGCTATCAAAGGTAGGCATTTTGTTGTTTGGTCAACGGAGTGTTAACTCCAAAGCCTAAATCACAGAACTTTAAAAAGCTCTTGTTCATCTTAGCCGCAAATATAGCCACATCGTTTATGTCACAGTCTGCTACCTTGTCCCTTCACGCAGCCAGATCATCAAATTTTCAGTCTAAAGCTAAAATGCAATTTTAAGAAGTATTCTGGCCTAATTTACTGTCTGCTTTTAATAAAGTTATAATTTTGTTCATTTTAAATTTTCTTTAGCCACTCGCATTGACTCAGATGAAAAGCAAGGATGATTGTGCGCAGTGCACAATGATCTATGCCTGATATTGTGGAAATAAATTCAAGTTAAAAATGACCTCCCAATGCACTCAGAGCTCTGCTTTGCACCACCACTCATGCATCGTGACATCCTTAAACTTCTACCAGTAAGTCAACATCAATATTACATCCATTTTTACAAAGCAACCATATAAACTTCATCTTTCTACACACGCTTTACTTTAAATCACGCATATAAATCCATCTGCACGCACAGGCTGAATCTAAAAATTTGCAGATACTCAGCTGACATATTTTCATTGTCAAACTCGAGCAACTTAAAAACAAATTTAATGCCCCATCTCAAATAATAATAAGAATGCACTATCCCAAAATGGTTCCTATCCTAACTCTAACTGGCACCAAACGGTTGTGTGGTTCCAGGCCAGGAAAGTGCTGCAACCATGTCTGCGTGGCACTTCACCAGTACTAGTCAATATCCCAGCTAACTTGCCACTTACTCTGCACAGTTCCTGTATTAAAAGGCTTGTCTGAGGCCTCGTGCCATGTACTGTATGACCTGAATGTTGTCCCATGCCGTGTCTATACCTTTTGGCTGTAAGAGAGCATCAGTGGACTCATCTTGCCACATGCTCTCCCTTCGTCATACCCAAACAAAAGATCCTGAAGATGGTTCAGTAACAACAACATTGAAAAGGACAGCCTGGAAGCAGGGGATCTGCAGGGATGACCTCAGCTATGGTGCCTACAGGACCATGTTCACTTGCCACATGGATACTGCTTATGCAGCCAGCATCTGTCCTCATGATAAGGCCATGAAACTGATGGTACAAGAAGATGCAGGTGACCTGCAATCCCCTCCAGGAGCAAACCAATGCAACATGGACTTCGGGAATTCTGACTTGCCTACAGTGCATATAGAACCATGCTGCTGCTGAGGAAGCAGAACTCGAGAGATGTTTTCAAGATGCATTTCAGATTCATCTCCCATATACAGAGATTAACAGGAAAAAAAAAAAAGAAAAAAAAAAGCATCCTTTAGAACAAATGCTGAAGGAGAGATCTGGGAAGAAAAGGAACTGAGTGAAAAAGCACCCTGATGAGCAGTGGCCAAGCTCCTATCATTTCCCAACAACTCCATTATTTCCCCAATGACTAAGGAGAAAAGGTCTAAGTGGTGCATACAGCGCTAGCCCCTGGAGGGGAGGGGAGGGAAGGAAATTAAGGTACAAATATATAATTAGCTGCCTAATGTGAGGGACAAACCTAGACATTTTTCATTTTGCCCCAAAGGTGACTGAGAATGCAGAACCTCTGGGTAAGAAATCAATGCGCAGACTGTCAGGTAAATACATGGTGAAATAGAAGTGGGGGGTAAGTTAATAGTTCTATGAAGTCATATAATAAAGTCTATAGTTCTTTCATCGGCAAAGTGAACAATGCAGTCACTGTGTTTCTCCCCTGGTGTAACAGCAAAGACGGTTGCTAGACTCTGAAAATAAATTATGCCATGCTTTATTAAATGGTAAACAGCTGTTCCAGCCACAATACAGCACATGCTAATTGAAGAATGCCTTAAGCAGTCTTCTAATAAAAAGCTTTTAAGAGTTGGAGAGGAAAAAAAAAAAAGGAAGCATCATGACAAACTTACTATCATGGATTCCCTTAGTTAAAATTCAACACATGGGTCATTCAAGGTGAGAAGTATATTCTGAGAGAAGAACTACAGTAATGAACATTTAAGAATCATTAGCAGGCTCTTTCATGCCATGATGCTGTAGGCAAAGATGTGCTTAGGTAGGGAAGTGCAGCTACAAGCTTCTCATCGCGTTTCTACATCTTGTTTGGCCAGGAGATATGTATCCAGGAATACAGAAAGCATGCAGAAAGAATTGCTCTTTATAAGGTGGTGACCCCCAGCTCAGAAACCTCAAAACCTCATGGGAATCACCCTAGACATTTTGGCAGAGAATGAACTGTGATATGAGCCATAAAAAAACATCCATAAAGCAGACAGAGGATGCTAATGTGGCAACATGAGCTCCATGCCAACAATTCTTTCCAAGCAGGTATATTGCTGTAGTTAGGCAGATTCCTGACCTTAGTGCCAGCCTGGCTCTGTCAAGCTGAAAAGGTGTTCAGTGCCCTGCAGTTGTGAGAGGGGCCATTAGCAATGCTGAAGCAGAGTCATTTTTTTACGTTAACAGGTTAATGATGAAAGTCAGTAGGGAATGTGAGTCAATGTTTAGATTGGGGAAAAGAAGCCTCCATGCCCAGTCCCTGCACTACCCTGCTAAGTGGCCTTGCTCAAATATTCTCTCTTTGCACCTCAATTTTCCCATCTTTACTTTACATTAAAAGGACAACAAGAATCTTGGTGTGCAGAAGTCCCTTAAGAGCCCTGAATGATAACTATGATGAAAAATATGTACTTGCAGCAGCTACTCACTGATATAAGCAGAAAGAATTGCTCTTTGTAAAGTAGTGATCTCCAGTCCAGAAACCTCAAAACCTCAAAGCCCAACAACTATAGTCTTGGTACTCCAACTACAAGACATCTGCTTTCTGGAAAACTGCTTGTAGAACTAAATTGGATGTGCATGTGTGTAAAATAAAAACTACCAAAACAGTTGTACAGGAGATAATAACATGGGACAAAGTTGTGGTTTCACCGTTTAAAACAGAATAATTTCTTCTCCCACAGTTGGAATTACTTCATTCTGAAAACTACTGTAAGATGAGTGCTACATGGTGAGTGAGAAGCTTCTTTTTTAATGTTTGCAATAAGCAAATGCTTAGAAATTAGGAAAAAGGATGTGCGTCAATCCATTAGATGGCATGCAAATAGTTCATTCTGTTCATGTAAAGCATATGATGCGCTTGCAAAATCATGCAACAAAGCGATGGTTTAATAGAACTGCTCTTCCTATAGAAATGGAAACAGGTGAAGTTTTCCTTCGTTGGACTATGTGAACATTTCTTTTATAAATAAAAGCTGCAGTATCCAAGGTATTTCCTTTGTTGTGTCACCTTTAGGACTTACTATTTGAAGTATTCCATTGAAATGGCTATGCTCTGCTCAGTGTTCAGAATTTTAAGTAAAACCTTAAACAGTTACAAATCAAAGCATCACAGTACTTTGAAGAAGCACATACACGATACACATCATATACTGCATGCATATGCATTGCTGCTATCTATATATCATCAACACAATTGCAAAAATATTACAGCTATGGGAAAAATATTTTGAGCAAAATATAAACATTAAAATCATTATTTTAAAATAATATCATTTTCAAAACATAGATTTCAGCATATTTAGGGCTGGTTCTAGAAGTATGCTTTCAAAACATGTCACATTCTGAGATAAATATCCACAACAATTTTCTGGCATTAACCCAGTTGTTTTAGTTAATACTGAACTAAAAATAAGTTGAATGATCCACTGGAATAAAATGTACTGACCAAATAATTGCAAATAATATATGTTTTTTTCTCCCATGTATTTATTAAATTGTTCAGATTTTAAGGTATCAATATTTACACCTGCATCTGCTATTACAGCTTCTTCCATGCTCCGTACAATTTTTCTCTTCTGGAAAGAATGCTTGATGAAATTCTGCACCAATGTCTCACTCAAATTTATAATTAATGTAGCAGAAAATTATATTTCTAATTAAATAAAACTGAGCGTGAATTGAGGCAAATGCTAAAAGCACTACAAACAGTATAAAGTTAAGAAACTAACAAAATCTTGAACAATAAGCAGGTAATGTAACTGCATATATTAGAAACATCTCAATTATTACATCCACAAAGGCAGAACCTAAAAAGCTGCATTTCATAAGAAGGTGTCATGTTGACATATATTGCTCATTAAAAAAGGTGCCGTTTGTATATGGGTTACTGTTCTTCATATGCATGAATACTGGTAACACGTTGTGGGAAAGGAAAGCCCTTGAGATTTTGTGTAGTTTGAATATTTAATGTAACAATAGTTTGCTCTCTAATAAAGAAAGGAAAGAAATTTGGGAGACTAGGACATAAATTTGCCTATTTATTCTTGTGCCCTGACTACAGCTGGGTATCGGCACCCTCCGCGCAGCTCTCCAGACGTGCCGTTACAATTACGGCACTGCTTACAGAGCTGCTCTGCTGGTTAAACCAGAACTGCAGACTACAAACGAAAAGCTTCCCGTCACCTTCTTCAGCAGAAAATACTGAGCAGCGTATATATAATATTTGTATATAATATATATGTGTACTAACCTACTAGTTATCTCTGCTTACGCTCTGGCTGTCAGGAAACTGTCAGCTGTAAAGGCGATAAGGTGGGCAGTTTAAAGAAGATACTGACGCCTTAAGCTCCTTAATGTGCCAAGAATCAATCCCATGAAAGCAAACAACTTGAAAAAGGGTTATATGTATTTAGGAAATCTCTCGGCTCCCCTCGCGCTTGCTGGAGCTGAAGCCAGCACTGGAGTTTTCTCACCCTAATGACCCCTGAAGCGGCCCACAGGGATTGTGAAACAAGGCCGTTACACGAGGCAGCTCGCTAATTGAGAAGTTGATCGGGGGTAGAGGGATCCTGCTTTACCGCGTTAAGTGCCGAAATCAAGCATGACTGGATTGACGTCGCCAAATCACTGTCTGGAGGCCACTCCAAGCCAGGAGCAGCAGGGCTTTTCACACCTGATAGGCCCTCACTCTATCTACATCAAGTCGCATTAAGAAAGGGATGTATTACAGGAGGGGAGCCTCTGCCCCTGAAGAGTGCTGCCCGTGCCAGCTAATTGCTGCGCCGCAGCTTCCCAGGCACAGCCAATGTGCTCAGGTGCCAAAACCATGTGCTACCAGCTCCAGTTACGGGGCCCACCTTCACCCCCCCTCCAAAAAAAACAGAAAGGCCCTCTCCATGTGAGTGAAGCAATTAGGAGAATGAATTCTTTGTTCTGGTTGGGCAGAAAGCTGCCCTGGAAGAGCGAGCATCCAGAGGATGCAGGCTGCGGCTCAAAGCCACCATGACACAAAGCACTGGGAGGCACCTTGGCCTCCAACTCCCACAGGCTCTCATGAGTCCTGTCAGAGAGGGAGGACAGCTAGAGAAACTGAGGCAAGGGACTTGGAACACAAGGGACCATAAACTGCTGAACTGCAAGGCTTTTCAATCACAGGTGGATGCCTAACTGCCTCTTATTCCTCTGCAAATCCCCCTCATCAGCAGTTTGATCAAGGTGATGGAGAGAGCCTGGGATTTAATCCCAGCTAGGATTAACACCCAGCAGTTCCTGCCCCGCAGTCCTTAGCTTGCTTCAACTTTAAAAGGGGTCAGCTCTTATTTCCATGTACCATCAGGGTATGCAGCCATGATGTGGTCAAGGTTGCCTTGTCAATTTGCCTGTTATTTATGTAGAACAGAGGGCCTTCTGAACTATTCTGAGGTAAATTTTAAGCCAAGGAGGAAATACATCAGGACATGAGGCAGTCAGGCTCTGAAATTCGCTGAAGATGGTCACTATCACATTCACAGGGTACTTTTAAAAGCAGGAGTTATTTCTTTTGCAAACAGCATCCATTGTTATATGGTGATACAAAAGCATGCCCTATAGTAAGAGCTTCAAATTCAGACTTTACATATCTTCATATACAGCTTATTTAGATCTAAAAAAGCAATGACAAGAAGTCGGGAGGTAGTACTACAATATGATTTAGAGGAAAAAAACAATTGGAGAGAGACTGCATGGCATTATATGGAGCATATTTTTATATTTACCTCAAAATTTCAATTAAAAAAAACTGAGATAGCTTTTGTTTTCCAGAAAAAAAAAATAGTCTATACTTGCCACTTCTCTGAATAAAACCCTCTTCTCCTCTTTAACTTAGGAAATCTTCTGTGAAAAACACTTCATCTCACTATAGCTTTACCAAGGCTGTAATCTTGCTTTTTTCTTTTTCTTCTTCTTTTTTTTTTCCCTAACAGAATTGTGAAGAAAGAGTAGTAGAGAAAAAAATCTCAAAAGTAACAACAAAAATTACCCTATAAGAATGGCATCTAGCTGTAGTCATGCATACTGTATGCATCATATTACACATGAATTACATTTTTACGTAAATGAGAACCATCAAATTACATCTCTCTTATAACAACAGATAACCACATTGATCAGGATGAAATCTTTTCCTACTTGCAACATCCCCAGCTCTGGCAAATCCTGAAAAGCTTGGCAGAAGTTGGCTCACTCTGTTTTGCTGCTGTCCCTTGGAAACAGCAGACAGATTGTTTTCCCCCTGCTGGATACCAGATATGTCAGATTAAAAGAGTACGGCAAACACAATGTTCCCAGGTATCTATTCTAGAGAAGGGGAAATAGGAATTTGGTCTGGTTTCTACCGCAGTTACACTTCAAGCCCCTGAAGATGAGCTGATATTGCAGCTTATCCCTTCCCTTCCTGCCGTAGCGGTCAGTAGCAGACAGTGTGGCAGGCACCGCTGCAAGCACAGACAGGCTTAAGTGATGGGGAGCGATAAAAGTGCAGGAAAGTATGAATGAAGCTATCCCATTCCACCTAGGCATGGCAGCAGGTAAATTTATCCTCCTCTGGACTATTTATGTGAAATTTTTTAGGGGTGAGGCAAGGTAATGAGTGACTGATGAAGTCAAAAGATGTATGCTACTACAACAGCCTGAGGGAAAGGGAAGAGGTGGCTCTGCATTGGCCCTGTATTTAATGCACAGCAGCCTCTTTGCTGTCCCTGTTGCACCACATATATGTGACTAGTGCACTCATCTCTGCGTGGGTTTCTGAAAGGAGGATTCTGCCATTCTAACAGCAGGGACTTCATTTTTTTTAAAAACTAAAGTACTGCTCAAACATAAACAAAGATGTGCACAACATGGGAGAGGACACCCTTGGGAGGAGGGTCATGACTGGCTGTAGACAATTTCATTCCCTCCCTTCAGAAGTGAGGTCACTTAGAGTTCGTGAGTACATCTCCCTGTCCTCAGGGAAGCACCCTTTGCTGCAGCAGAACCCAATCAACCATGTCTTGGTACCTCTACTTGCTCTGTTGATCCAAAAGTTATCTGAAAAACATTCGATAGATACTCTCACATTCATAGCCTCAGACTGAAAGAAGTAGCAGTATCCTCTATCTTCCTGTCCCTTTTCATAGAATCAGAATAGTTTGGATTGGAAGTGACCTTTAAGATCAACTAGTTCGAACCCCCCTAATACAGGCATGGACACCTCTCTCTAGAACAGGTTGCTCAAAGCCCCATCCAGCCTGGCCTTGGATGCTTCCAGGGAAGGGGCATCCACAGCCTTTAAAAACATTTCCCCTCATCCTCTCATTATGTGCCCTTATAAAAAGTCCCTTCCCAGCTTTCCTGTAGGCCCCCTTCAGGTACTGGTAGGCTTCTATAAGGTCCCCCTAGAGCCTTCTCTTCTCCAGGCTGAAGAGCCCCAACTCTCTCAGCCTGTACCTGCAGGTGATGTGTGTGACCTGTGAACAGGATGGGTGCTGGACCCACTGCAACAGCTTGATGTCCTTCTTGTGTTGGGTGGGCCCAGAACTGGATGCAGTACTCCAAGTTGGGTCTCATGAGGGCAAAGTAGAGGGGCTGAATCACCTCCTTTGATCTGACAGCCACACTTCTCTTGATGTAACCCAGGATAAGGTTTCCCTTTCAGGCTGCAAACACACACTGCTGGCTCTTATTGAGACTTTTATCAAGTGACATCCCCAAATCTTTCTCAGAACTGCTCTCAAGACGTGCTCTGCCGACCCTGCATTTGGGCTTGAGATTGCCCTGACTTGGGTGTAGGACCTTACACGTGGAGCTCTTAGTACTGGTGCAGAGAAGAGTTTAGGTGCTGTCAAACCAAACAAAAGTTAACTACTGTTCCATGCACCACTGGCAATTACACTGACATTTCTATTATTGTTACCTTTCTCAACTACCTCAGGCCTTTCGACCAGGCCCACTTCCTGGCTGTACAGCCTTGCTCACTTTCACTTGATAGATTATATTATTGCGTAGATCCCGATCCAACTCATAATTTCTCCCAGGTTTCAGGTCTCATCTTTGACTAGAGTTCATTTTTCTTCTAACTCCAATTACATTTCATAAATTAAACTTCTACCTAACTGTGGGGAGGGGTTTCTAATGCTTCCAGTCAGTTAGTCACTACAATTACTGATGATTTAAAGAAATATTTGGTATGGGTACCATGCAACTTTACATGGTGTAGCCTGCTTCCCATCATCTGTGGAGTTAGATAGTGTTTTCTCTTAAATATATCCACCTGCTGCCTACAGAAAGACAGCAGGAAGCTCTACTACTATCTCTGTATTTTGTTTCTTGATAGTTTAGGAGGAGTGTTCAAAGCGCATTCTAAGAACCATGCAGTAGTACATAGCAAAATGGAGGAGTCCTTCCCTCTCTGTAGGCAGCTACAGCTGTTAGGGAGGGGATGAGGACAGGACTCCTTAGAAAGCAGCCTCGAAAAAGCTTATTTGTGAGTACTGTATTAATGGTTACAAGGAATTGTAATTGTTTGTAATTACTGTTGTAACTGTCTACCCTACCAGACCCAGTGTACACACAAATCTAAGCAGTATGCTTAAGGATTGTCTGAACCGCAGCAGTGCTTTCCCCTTCACAATGTTGGTTATCTCTCATCTCTTGAATTAAATTTGTTCTATACATCGACATTTATGATTCTGGGGTATTATTCAGGATTCTGAAAAACAGACAGCCACAATTCTCAGAGGTTTCTCATGTCCAAATTCTTGGGGAATCTAGCTGCAGGCTCTTCAGTTTGATGTGGTTCATTTTAGTATGAGAGGAAAACTTGAACTGATTTTGATTAAAGAAACCCGAAAATTACCCTCCTTATAGACATGCACGTAAAGGGGAAAATAATAAGACTAAAGCCCTTCATGCTACATTTTAATTGAAGCTGGAGAAGTATTAATCAGAGGACAGGGAGACATTTCAGCACAATCAGCTACAGCACCGAAGATAGGAAGTACACCCAAGGCCAGTTCTGCAAGACTGGACAGGCAGCAAGCTGTGGAAATAATTGCTGTGGCAGCAGATTGAACAAATCCGGTCTACCCTACCAGACCTGGTAGTCTACTCATAGGCTGGACATAGACACAGCACGCAACCACCAGGGATTTGGTTACCTACTGCCCCATACAAGCAAAGCCTATGACACAGTCCCCAAGTTCCATTAAGGATTTTCCATTATTCATTCAGAAGTATTAAACGGACCTGAAATTATTGAGGGATTACTCATATAGATAACAGCCACAAATCCTGTAACATATATCCCACATATCTACTAGAAAACCCATATGAGTAAGAGGTACTATTTCTGACTGACTCAGCTAACCAAAAAGGCTGCTGGTAGTAAGAGACTTTTTACAACACTTGTTTGTACAAACATGGATTTTCCATTCAAGGGAGACTGTTTTATTACACTGATACAGTATATTCCTATTAGGAGTATTTTGCCAATATTGTATGTCAATACTCCTAGATGTGAAAGTTTTCATAGTGTTGAATATTCCTCAGTTTTATGAAAAAAAGACTGCAGACTTCAGAGGGATGAATCATACCCACATTGATTTCCTGGATCAGACGATGTGTTCTAGCACTGTAAGAGTCTGCCTAGAAAAAAAAAAAGCTGCAAAAATTTAACTGATGTCTGAAACCAGGGAAATGTGCTCTTTCCCAATGAAGAAACATGCTTTCTAACCAGCCTTTACATAGCAAATATCTTCTTTTTTTTATTTTTTATTTTATTTTTATTTAGATTGTTCCCATAGGCCTATAGAATCCTCCTATTCTTAAAATAATTAAAGTGTGTGGTAATTGTGTAAGAAATCTCAATTCAGAAATTATAAAATGAAGGAAGATTAAAAAAAAGACAGTCTGGATTAATAATATGTTGCATGCTGTAGTTATAGATATTTCCTGCAGATCATTGCTCTGTAGTTCCATAGTCTTCTGTATTTTCTTTTATTTCAAAAAACAGATGCTTCTTTTCAGCCTTTGATTGGAAACGGTTGTTGAACAAAGAAAGTGTTTCATATGAGACCACACAATATTTTTATTTACATAATCATGACATCTATGAGCAGACTTGGAATTCAAGAATTAGTGAATACTTCAGAAAGTGCAGGATAGAAATTCACATTTGCAGCTGAATTTGCTTCAATGGTGTAAATAGCCATTTCACAATCACTGAATGCTTCCAGACAGCTCAACTAAAATGCTTTCTGGCACAGATACTGGTTGAAAACAGCCATTCTTAATTAAATATTGGATACTATCCTTAGAATGATGTTTTTTTTCTATCAAGTAGTAAAATTGTGCTTGGAAACCTACAGATAACACTATCAGATTGTCTTAAGTATATATATATATATATATATTTATATATAATTGTTTACTAAACAAATAATTCCATTCAACAATTTGCAATTTCTCGCATTTAACCACTCAACTGTAAGCAGAAAAGGAATTGGAACACATTTAAGTTACCTGTCAAATTCATCATCCACTAAAAAGACTGGAAAAAAAGGGAAGAAGGAGATCAAGTCGCAAGTATGATCGGCATACTTATTGCTCTTACAGAAGGTGATCTAACATCCACTGAAGCAAATAGCAGGGATAAAAAACACTGCTTTCCTCCTAAGGTTGTGGGTTTTTTTTCCTATCACGGCATTGGCAACATCACTATGTTTCATGAGACAGCAAAGCATCTAAAATTAGGCAAAATTTTGGCTCTTTGTGCCTGACCTCTACCCCCGAACGTGCTCATTCTTTCAGAAGGGATTAGAAAGAGTAGGAAAGGCATCTTCCAGAACGGAATGAGGCACAGCAATAATCCTCTAACTGATCACTTAGAGCACTAAATAAATAGACACAAGTCATTCTGCGAGTCCTTTCTTTTTTAAACTATGGCAGAAACAGCCACTCAGAAAAGCTGTACAGAGCTTGTGCATTGATGAGAGCTGGTGGCACAGTTTCCCAGAGAGCCACAATTACACCACTCATGGAAACACATCACGGACTTGGAAATACCACCTCTGCACAAGTACTGTCTAGTATATAAAACAGGTTCACAGTAAGAGCTCCCTGTTTTATCAGGGAAAAAAAAACCTTGTATTGATATACCGTATCACTACATCATAAGCATTTCTCCAATAAGTTGTATAAATTTTTAATCAAGCAAATACTCTTATTGAGCCTGGTAGGTTCACCTGTACTAGGAAGATTTGCAAGACTGGCACCAAATGAACAATAGTCATAATCCTCTTTCTTGTTTGCACACGTGTGATTCTACATAGTGAGAAAGAAGCTGACTAGGAGAAAAAAGAAATACATCTAAAATAGCTTAAAAATTTTTCTAACTTCACAACAGATCATAATCTTCCACCTGTTTGGTTATTGTTATTACAACCATAGTTCTCCTATGGTAACTTGTCTGGCATTACTGGACCAGTCATACAGGTTTTTGCAGCTCCTAAGCTACTTAAGCCTCCACCATAATTTGCTACCTAAACTGTGAAGGCACCAGGAGGGCTTCAAACAGTCTCAGCACTGTTGCTGAGAATTTGATATCAAAGTACAGGACAATCAATAGGGAAAATCAACACAAAATAGGGAAAAGATGAGAACATGATTAAAGATAAAGAATTCTTCTGATTGGGTTGGCAAGCTTTGTGTGTTATGCACCAGTGGTTTAATCATACGTAATTTTTAGGAAGATTTCTACAGCTATCATCCATGGTAGATCTCAACCAATATTTGCATTTTCTCCTTCCCAGCAGCTATGCAGTCTCTGGAAGTTAAAGATGTTAAAATATGTCAGGAATGCATGTTCACATGTTCCCCTTGGCTGCTGGTTTCAAGTTCATGTCCAATTTTACAATGAATCCATTTATTATTCCCTTTTTTGTCCTTTTTCCTTAGTACTTGCATGGGCTGTTCTCCAGTGATCGCTGGCAAATTTTCTCTATTTAGAGTTGTTGAACAGCTAGCCAGATGTGAGACTGCTAGAAAGTTTAACTGCTACTTTTAGAAATTAGGCAGCTACTTTAACTTAGACATGTGGCCTTCCCAGCTCAATCAGAAGAGATGGCTATCTGCAAGCTGTGTGTTCTTTTAAGGATGATTTCAGCCCAGACCAAGTTTACTCTGAAACTGAACATTAGTTTTGAAAACCAGAAGGCCAATCCAATGGAACGTCACAGTGTTTTCTTTTCAGTGTAATGTAGGTATTTTATCTGGATCACAAAGGTTCTATGTTATTGTAAGCTGAACTCAAAACTAGTCCCTCCTAGGTTTAAAAGGATTATGCATGTTCAAATCAACAATCCCATATACATTCCTTTTCTTGGAGGCCCTAACCAAAAAACACGAATATTCTCTGATTCTACTTTAATCAATACTTCACCTGTAAGGATCACCACTAAAAATGAATCTCTTTATAAAGAGACAGAAACCAGTAGTTATTCAAAAAGGTGTATTTTCTCTCTGAATTTTTTTCTTCCAAAAGTCTGAAAATTTACTGTTTTCACAATGCACGTGCATGATGTGTGAGAGAATAAATAATGATAATAATAAGAACAAGCTAAGCTTAAAATTATTTTGAAATACTTAATAAGTATAATGCAGAATGGAATACCCACACATTGCAGATTTTAGAATGTGAAAATGAAATTGACTGCAAAATGAAAATAGGTTTTGTTGATGTTTCTCATCTATGAGAAATGTAAAAAGAAAACAGAGGAAAAGTATTAATAGCAAAAGAAAACTGGATTTGAGACTTATGCTTGTAATAAACAAACTGCTTGCAGCAGAAATATTTCTTCACTGTGTGCGCTACAACTGAAATTTGGCACCACCTCTTTCCAACCCTGCTCAAATCTCATATAAGATGAATATTTAGCTTCAACAATAATTTATTAACTTGAAAGCTTAACAAGTCTTTAGGCCTTGATACTGCAAAAATGCATGTGATGTTCATTCACTGCTACCACTTACTAAATTATATACGTAGAACCATCTCCAAGTTCAGAGACTAGAATTCAGAAGTCTTCAGAGGAGAACTCCTATAGCTTGAAGGGTACATACAGGCTTGGATCTCTTGAGTGGGAGGTCTGCAATTAATTCTTACTAACAATAAGTGTTATTGGCAACCTCCAGGAATATGACTGTGTTGTTGGGATAATTACTCCAGCTATTTTTTGTACTGTAAGGAATAAATTAATCTTACTGCCAGCATAGTAAAACTCTCTAAAAATGAGGCTATTGCAGGGGGGAGAGAGAATAAGTGAGGAACAACTAAACAAAACAAAAAACTTCCCATCCCTGGAGGCATTCAAGGCCAGGCTGGATGTGGCTCCGGGCAGCCTGGTTTAGTGAAGACCCTGCACATAGCGGGGGGGAGGGTAACAAGACGATCATTACGGTCCTTTTCAACCCAGGACATTCTGTGATTCATTAATTTGATGTGAAAAACTGATATTCTTCTTACACCATCATGACCATTTATTGGTTATGATTTACTCATACCTGATGATCAAACATATGAATGTAAGAGACAGTATTGTCTCATGTGATTTCAGAGTACTTCCCTCATTCACATAAAGTAAGAAGCATTTGAGTAACTGTTCACTTTAAAAAAATATATGGTTTAACATACAATTCAGCATTATGTATGCTATGTATGAACATAACATTCTACAGCCCTTTCATTTAAACTCTTTCATTTCTCTCATCCCCAGGAAAGGTTTTGATTTGAACACGTAAACAGTGTGACATTGAGCAGGAATAAAGAGCGGTCCCCCAAAGATCCAATCATCTCTTATTTTGAGGGTAAAAATATGTGGCCATATCTTCACAAGAGATAGATGTATTTTCAAAAAGTCTACAAATAAGGAACCAGCTCCAGAGCGTGCTGCTTTTTAAATCTGAAATGGGTGATAATGGCGTTTGCTTGGTCTGAAAATCACATCTGTGTAGCCAGGATACAAATGCTGGTACTACAAGACAGTCCATGTACTTCATCTCCACTCATAACCCAAACCAAAACTGTGCTTTGGAGTGGTCTTCCAAGCTTGAAGTGCTCAGACAGCCACAGCTGTACACTTCATGGAATACGTTAGCAATAGAAAACTGCTTGTCTACCAGGATTTTCTGCACAAGCCTAATAATTTCCCTTTACCTTTTGCTGTGTGAAAAGTTCTCCCCCAAAGGAAAACAAGTTGCGATTTTGGTAATTAATTGCACTATGCCAAAAAAATAAAAAATAAAAGGTTTGTTAGTGCCCCGGAGACTGGAACACATTATGAATTAGCAATTTGCAATTAGAAATTTGCATTGAAGAAACGAGAAGGAGCAAATAAATTCTAGATCAAAATTAGTGTGTTATAATTTAACCATCATTAACTTAAAGCAAGCATTTGACAATTTACCGTATCCAGCTAGCCAGTCGAATATGATTTGCTCACATCAGTAAACTGCTAATATGCTTCTAAAACTAAAGAAAAATATGGAGGAATGCACAAACTGATTCAAATTAACCAGGTCTCACTATTCATTTTCTGAAAAGCACTGGGCGTGCCTTGCATCCGAAAGCAACGATTTGTTATGCACCGTAGTGTTACAGCGCTCCACATCATAAGTAACTGTTTAAAAATCCAAGGCATTCCTAAAATGTTTCACTTAAACGTTTCTGCAATAAAATCTTATTGAACTGTTGCTTTTATTAATTTTTTTTTTTACACACTAGAGACCAAGAGATACAAGTTAGATTTTTTCTCTTTTCTCTTTGCTCCCTTCTATTTTTTTTATAAACTTTGCCTACTACTAGCAAATAAACTATCTCTCTTTTTTAATAAAACCATGGCCTTGAGTTTTTGCCCCTTAATAGTAGCCTACATGGTCGACTACCCTTGGTGTTAAATTTTCTTAAATTGTATTTCTGTCAGTATATCATTTTTTTAAGCAATGGACCCTATAATAGCAAGCTCTGTTCTGTCAGGAGTACATTTTAACAGCATGACACAAGTATTTTTCACTACGGGAGACAAACAATGATATGTATTACATGCAGTAAACATTGCCTTTGGTACATAGGGTTCTCTTAGCATTCATCTGTCTAAAATTTCATTCTGTCCTGCAAGGGGAAAAAAACCCTGCCTCTCATTAACTATTGCCAAAGGCTGTAGGTTTGCAAAGTGCCAACAATGCATTGTCACATTTCTCACTAAACAAGGGCTTGATTGAATATTACAAGAATGCTGGAAAGCCAGCAAGGTGGATTAGGGGATATTTTAATAGTAAAAACAAAATTACAAGCCTTTCAGTGGGCTGCTTAACTAACAATCTTGAAACCAATTTTTTTTTCCTTAAAACATGCCCCCTTCCCCCAAACAAGTAGGAACAAGGTAGGAACAAGAACTTTATGAAATAAAGATGTTTTGCACTTAAAATAATGGGGTCCTGGCAAGAGCAGAATAAAAATGGCAATTTTTCCGTGTGAAATGCACTCAGCCCTACAATTTTACAGCATGAGAACTGCAATGGCAGCAGTTCTGAAATTCTCCATAAATTTACATGTGGGCTGCAGTTTGGTAGTTAATCAGACCATTACAATTACTCGGAAAAACAAGTTTCTGATGCTGATGCACATGAAGTGCCCTTTAGCTGTGAGGGACCACACCAGAGGATCTCTCTGCTCTGACATCTTTGCCATACATTTCGTGGGTGTATATGACCTCATGAGAGCCATCTGCAGTGGGGTCAGAATCTCTTTTTGTGAATCAGTAGGTTGGGAAGGGATTTATAAACAGCTCAACACTGGCACAATTCTTCTCTGATTCAAAAACCAGCAGGAGTGCCGAGCACTCTCAGAAACCTTGTCGGCTTTGCTGAACTCTGAAGTGACTTTCATCCAGAACCCTATACCACAAACACTGCAAATAGGTAATGTGCAGAGAATTATTTGCAAGAATCAATGTAAGTATAAAAATTACTCAGATATGTTATTGTTGTATTACTGCAATACTGCACTGTTTACATGATAATTGCACCTTCAAAGAAATACGTTTTTTTTTTTCTCTTTAGAATAGAATCTTCCTAATCAGAAAACATTTTTTTGGAGGGTTTGGATAAACACACTGCACCATAAAAGCATCATCTGTGGTAGGCAAATCACTCCCAAGATCTGAGTTTTCTATTCTGTAAGAAAAGGAACAAGACATTTTCTCAGCCGCCGGGGAACCAACACCTGAGGCAGTAAGATAGAAATAATGCAGCGCTAGGTCCAAATGCAAGGCAAAACTTCCTCTCTCAAAATGAAGAAAGGCTTTTTGGCTCCTGAGAATTATTGGAAAAGGATTATCACAAACACTGGCTTGATGTAAACTGAAAATAGATTACTTAGACCTTCTGGGCCCAAAGCAGAGAGGACCTCAACAAAGGGTGAAGTCTATGCAGAGGATAATGCTCCCAATGATAGAGTTGGGGAGGGGCAGAGAGGAACCAGAAAGCACATAGGTTTTTAAGAAGTGACAAGATTTCCTAAAAGGCTGCCACAGAAATTACCAGGGATTTCCACTTTCCGCGAATATTTTAAATTGAGGCACTTGCATATAAAATGTCCAGTGGATGCTGGGAGAGGCAGATACACAACTTCTTATCTGAGGCATAGTTCATTTTGCATCTGATAACTGCTGGCTCTTGTCACGGTTGTTTAATAGGCGGGGTTTTTAAAGGAAGAGAAATTTACAGCTGTTTCACAGAGACAGAGAAGAGATCATTTGCTCTATATAGCCTTCAGAAAAGAAATATAGAGAGTAGCTGGCACTGGTAAATGCTGAGATTGCTTGCCAAAGCCTGTAGCCTTATGAGATTCTCTATGCATCTCCTCAGCAGAGCTGAAGAAGGTTTGGCTGGAACAAGATTGCTTCTCACCAGCAACATCTGCTACAAGATCTGGAGATCTCTGTCATAACAAAGCCTGTTTTCAGATTCCTGCCCTCCTGTAGGTACTGTGTACCAGATGAAGGGAATGGAACAGGATAAATAGCCTCTACAGGTCCTGCATCCAGCCAAAGGAGAATTTCTCTGAGAACAAACTCCTCTGGCAGCTGAAGGGCTGTAAGGGGACAAAAATACCTTCAAGAATCTTGGGCTGAAATTTTGGCGAACCGTGGGATGGAGATTGCAGGCCTTTTGCTGTTTCCTGAAAAGTCTGTCTGTGCTCCAAGAGTTATCTGGGGAAGGGAAAGTTCCTACAAGTTTTCCCTCATCCTGACAAAAATGGGTCACATAATGGAAAAACAAAGTCTATGAATGAACAGAAAGGACAAGGTGCTGAATGTTACTGGGTGATAGGAGGCCATCAGAAGAAAACACTAGAGTCCTGAGGAGACCATGAAATCAATAAACATCGCTCACAGAACTGCTGTCCAGAGCCTTCCAGGTACAGGCTCATCTTTGCCCATCATGACCACTACGTCTTTGCACTGCAATCTGACCTCTACCACCTCCTCACAACGTGAGGGAAGAGGTTCAGTTGCTTTCCCCTCTGCACAAAGAAACTTGAATGCCAGCATAATTTATTTACTGAGAGCATTCCTACCAAAGGCCCAGAGATTGTCTAGCTGCTTCCTTTGCCATTAAACGGCACCTCCCTGAACTGGGGTTCAGGGAGGTCCCTGAACAAACGAAACAGAATTTATCCAATCCATTAGCATTCTTTTATTTCCAAAGAATGCAATGTCAAGACAGCAGCAGCAACTATCTTTACTAATGTAAACAGTCTCCAAGAACTGCCAGGTAATTAGATTGCTTTCTTCCTTGAGACTACAGAAAAAGCCAGAAGGCCCACTATGGGCATGTGGACAGTAAATGCCATATAACTCCATCAACCAAGATGCTCACGCATCTGTCCAGATTATTTTGTATCCATTCTCTCCAACTTTGCTGATAGACAGAACAGACCAGGCTAGCTACAGCATCCACAGGTTACTCAGATAGACAAAATTTCCCCCTGCCACTAGTTTTTACTACAGCAATTAAAGATCCATGTGTTTCCTACAAAAGTTCTCTAAAGCAGGTGTAAAATACTCATAGAGCTACATTTAAATCACTTCACCTCCAATACATCATGCCAAACATATCACAACTGTTAGAAAAACTGTTGACTAATCCTAAATAAATGCACACAAGAGTAAAAAAGAGTCAAAATTCATGTGCTGCTCACAGCTCTCCATCAACGCCACAGCCTAATGTAACACAGAGTCTCAGCTAATACTATCAAAAAACTTTGGTATATAGACTGACAACAAATCTGGGGACCTGCTACCTTCCTTGTGCATTAAGCATCCCTCACGTGCAAAGCGAGAACAAGGGTAGAAGGATAAAACATTCTGGATCTTGCCATAGTCATTACTGCATATCCTCCAGTGTCCTCAGACAACATTGCTCCTTTTTTCCAACACCTGACACTGTTCCTCCGCACTGCAATTTTTGTGTTAAGCCTTAATAAAGCTCCAACATCCATTGTTAAAACTCACAAACTTAAAATTCTGTGCTTTGGTGCAAGCAGAGACTCAGCTTCTGTGACTTTTTGGAATCACTGCAGCAAGTCGTGAATGATGTATGAAATGAAAAATCCCTGCTCACTGCACACAATTCAGATAGTAAAATCTCCCTGGAGCATAAAAAAAAAGCACTTAAACATGTCGTTTTATTTTTGTCCTGTACCCAGAAGACTCCCTCATCTCTTCCCCAAGAACATGCAGACACCTCAGCTACCACGAGAGAACAAGGAAGTACTCTTGGAACTAAAGTGGATCAGCTCAGTTCACACAGCATTTCTAGGAAAAGATACAGGGACCTGGAGCAAACCAGACAGAATTATACTGGTAACATGTTCAGGCCTCTCTCCAAACACACTTTTTGTCTCATTTTTTGAAGTAATACCTAATCTCATCATCCTGACTCTTTAACTTGATTGACCTTTGCAGATTGCATTATGGTAGCAACAACAGCATGCTCAATGTAGTTATGGGCACGAGAAGAAATATTGGATATAAATATCATGTGTGTGATTAGCCATCATTTATGTTGGGACAAATACAGCAACGTGCTTCTACTTCATTTCTTGTTCCAACACACTCCCACAGTACTAACATTCAAGCCTTCAATGTTTTTTGCCTGTTAGCTGGAAATTTCTATCTGATTTGCTTTTTGGTGCTGACCTTTTAAATCCAGCAGACACTAACATTGGCTGCCATCATTTGGTCATTTTCATATTTGCTGCATATGCTGCTTTCATTTGGCTTTTAATGCATGTCTATTATATTTTCCATATCCTTATGATGTAGGAGCTGCTACAACCTGGTAGGACTTTTTTTTTTTTTTTCTTCGATTTTTCTCCTTTTGGTTTGACAAGAGTGATATGGAACATATCAGAACGGTTGGGTTACTCCCAAAATGGATTTCTTCCTTATCAAAACTTCAAAACTGTGCATGATGGACAACTTGGTTCACCCATACCCATATCCACTATGACAATGGATCTCCAAGTTTAATCTTGCAGCAAAATCAGTCAGTTTGGCACAACAAAATTATTTTTCAATCACTAGGAAGTGGGGAGATGTCCAGTTTGCTGCTGGTCCCTCTGAGCACAAGGAGAATGGAAAACTGACAGCAAAACTGCAAATCCACAGACGAGTGATCTGCCCAGATGCAGCTGTCTTGGTGACTGCACTTAGATTTAGGAGAAGAAAGCAGAGGTCTGATCTAATGACAATTGATGTTGTCTTCTCATGACAAGTTGTCTTACATTTGCGATTTAATAATTATTCTTCCCAAAATATTACTGATGAGGAAGGACATCAGTGTCACATTTCTGTCATCTTTGGGATTCTGAAAACAGTGCAGCCAGTATCTCTTTTGCTTTTCTAACTTCTTCATACAAAAGGTGGAACTGTAACTACTTCCACTCCTTATGCACAGCAGAAGGAAGACATGACTGCAGTTTTCACCAGGCGGAGGCGAGTGAGGCAGAGACAAAGTACTTTGCAGCACATCCTCCACCATCAGCAGCAATGCCTTCAAGAAGCAATACTGCAATGAGGCTGAATTAGCAGAAATTACCATTGTAACCTTTTCCTGAGTAAACCAAGAAGCAGACAGCAAATACACTGGTAATATCTGATATATTCCTCCTATTGGGACACCTCTGGATGTCACGCCCCACACACTCTGGAAGGCAATGCACTGCTGGAATCATATGGACTATGGAAATGCTCTTCAATGTTATTTCTTAACAGAAAAACACTGGGCCCAGGTCAGATTTGGTTTCACAAGAGGTCAAGTAGAGCTTAGAGATATAAAGATGTGGTGCTTAAAGAAAGTGCAAAAGAGTTTTTTCAAAGTTTGGAAGGTAACAAGGTTGGTTTTCAAATGCCTTGCAGGGATAGCAGTGTCCAGGCTTACACTGACAAAACCACATCACTCTACTTTGGAAAGATATTCTGGAAAACAAAATGTGCTTGCAATTATTTTATGCATTTTATTTTCTCCCCACCTGAATCTTCTCTTTTTGAAGAAAATAGAATACTTTTTCTTACATCATTTTTTTTGATACTCTGCAATGCCACCTCTCACTGTACTGCTTAAATACTATTGATAGTAAGCCAAGCATGAAACACGTAGAAGGTGGTGGCAAAAACTTTTTCCAAAAAGCACACATTAAAAAATGAGAATCAGCTTTCGAAGAAGAAGCACAGAGAAATGGAGTTGAGGTGGTTTAAATGAAAGCATCAGACAAAACACAGAGGCCGAACGTCTGCTAGAATAATTGGCATATATGTCTTACACATATGCAAGTATACACGATAAAAATTACTTTTTTTAAAACAAATCATAAGGAAAATGTTTACCTTAGCCAATTAGCCAATACAGTAAGACTACCTGGTTAATAATAATAAGCTTTAGAATATTTGGTTCTAGAATTATTTGTTCAGACTCAGTAAACTCCAGTTGAGACAGATAATCTGACAAATTACAGTAAATGTTGCAAATATATACTAGCATCAGAGTAAACCTCAGAGGTCTGTTAGTAGAGAAGATATATTTGTATAAGGAGAAAAAAGAAGCAAGTGAAAGCAATCAGCTGCTTACCATAGCAAGAAGCTGTACTTCTTGTTATCATCTTAACTATTCCTTGGCCAAATTAAGAACTTATCAAGAGCAGTATACCTACTGTACACATTTCAGATGTGTAATCTTGTGTTGTTTTTTTTTGAACTTGTAATTACCAGCTGAGAATCTATTCAAAAGACACATAAAAAACAGGGAGGAGGATGCTGTTATGGATATTACAGGAAAACAATCAAGCTTTGTTGTACCTGGAGTCTGGAAGGAATTGGGACTCAGAAAAGGGAACACCAGGAATGGTTCACAGGTTGGATATCAGGAAAAAACTTCTCCAAGAGGCTGGGCACGGGCTACCAAGGGAGAGGTGAAGTCACTGTCCTGGGAAGTGTTCAAGAAATGCACAGATGTGGTACTGAAGGGCATGGTTTAGGGGGCAATATTGGTGGTAGGAAGACTAGACAATGTTAGAGGTCTTTTCCAACATTAGAGATTCCATGAGTCTGTGAAAATGCCTCAGAAAAGCACTGAGGAGGACAACAGTTGGCTACATACTCATGAAGTCATCATTTCTGTTTTACTCAATGAATCTTAGCAGTGATTCACTCCCCATTATAACTGAGTTAGGTAAGGAGGTGTTTCAGGAAGCTCTCCTGACTGACTTCATGCTACAGTGAGGCTCATTAAAAACAGCACATTTACAGTAATGTTTTCAACATTTCCTGTAGATCTTAAGATTGTTTTAATAAGTTAAATTCTGAGCAGAAAGAGTATATTTTAATTTACTTTTCAGTGCTCCCTAAGCATTCAGTGTCACACTGCATCCTTTTTAATACTACACGGAATATGAAAATGCATGAATTTAACATCTTAGTGAAAATGAACACATCCTTACAGTAGCCAGAAGCTGCTAACTACACCGGACAGGTTTGTTAGCACAATTTCGGAACATGAGGAGGAAATGAGTTGAGAACCCAACATTCACAAACGTCAACAGAAAATCCTGGGGTTTTTAAATACGATTTTGTTCTACCTCCTACTGCTTGCTATCTTCCCCTTAAAAATCGCAGAGAGCAGAGCCCAAGAGCTACCAACAGGTCATACAAGCTTCAAGGCAGACCTTTATATCACCTGCTGGAAGTTCAGTTTGGGAGCAGTGATGGAGCAGGATTACCATACGGATCTACATCCTTTCAGTCAAAGAGGGTGTTATGGATGTCAGCACTTTGACATCCCAGAGGCGCACTGGCACCGTATGAGTTGTGGCTGTGGACGACATTGCGGCCTGCAGCCACGTGCCTAGCTAGGAGCCAGACTGCAGGTCTAGACTTCTGAACAAAGGGAATGCCATGCTGTGGCTAGGGATAATCGGTGTGCAGTACACTAAAAAGGAAGACACAGCAACTGGAGGTAGATTTTTCAGGCAGCACCATTCCAGTTTTAAATATTTGGCTTTGCTGAGGCATGTTTCTAAATTAATAGGTTCCATAGCTTTCAATAGGATTATTCAAGGTACATCAAGTCAAGCATGTAGTATACATTTGTAAGATTAGGGTTAATTTTATTTTAGTATAAAGTGTTCTTAAATGTATCGGATTACAAATTAAATAAGGAAGCCAATAAAAGCTAGTGCAGAACACCTTGTTATTGAGGCCACCCTCGCCCTTCTTGACACTTTGTGTAAGGTGGGCATGTGAGCCTTACAAAGGACTCTTCAAAAAGTTTCTTTTTGAGAGGGTTTTTTTGTTTTTGTTTTTTGTAAACCCAAATCTTACATCCTAGAACTTTTGAGTTCTGTGCAAAATGTATTTAACATGAATTAGAAAGTGAAAAATTGCAATGTGTTTCTTCAGGAGAAGATGAACTTTTTGGTTTTCTACACTCGAAAATAAAAAAATGCACTTCATCAATGCAAATTCTGGGAAAAAATAGTAGCTACAGAAGCAACAGTCCTCACTACAGAAAAATAAGATTTGTGTAGTAGCAGTCATAGTGACAGGAAACCTAAATCAGTAATTTGCAATCAGCGCAATTTTTTTACCACCAGCCAACTTGCTTAAGCTACTGTTGCCTAGAAATCCTTCCCAAAAACATATCTAAAAGACAAAGCTAAGCTCAATAATCATTTGAACAATTTTTAGAAGTTACATTCATCTCTTTGTTAGAACACATGAAATTTGAAGGAAGGTTATTTATTTAATCTGTATTTGAATCAAGTTTTCTCAAAATAATATCTGTTGTTGTTTAAGATAGCTGCAAAATAATAATAGAAGATTAATATAATATTTGTTTACTCTCATAGCTGAACAATTCTGCTCAGTGCAGAGCTACAATCTAATAAATATCCATTTGCTAAGTGACAACACGAGGCTCTATCTATGTTGATATTTACAGATTGAAAGTATGTCTCTAAAAAAAAAATAATAAAGTTTGATGCACAAGCATTTTCTACATTTTAGTCAATGTCAAAGCGATCACTCCTTTATATGAAGTCCAAAGAATCAAACAAGCACTACTGAAAACAATGATACAAAAGCAATATGGCATTTGCTACTTGGTATAATCTAGTATGTTGCTAATTACTCCTATATATCATCACTTGCAGTATATCCAAATGTATAACTTGAGTACACTTACTCCGATCTCTCCAAAAACATAGAAAAGATGTGGTAACGTGTTTTATCTGCTTTGCTCTACTCTCCAGAAATAATTTTATCTTTGCCTGTTGCGCAATTCTCACTTTCATCCACTATGTGCCAACACAAGACATTATCATTTTTGCAAAGAAAAGATGAAAAGCTTAAATTACACTTCTGCAGAATGCCACTTAACACAAGAACTGCAGGAGAATTTCCCATGGAACATCAATCCAGATCTGAAAATCTATTTTACAGAAGTAGCGATTTTCTGCTCACAAAGAGTTCCCTTGTGTTGTGTTACATTTTGTGATAAAATAGATAAACAGAGTTCACTCTCATCCTGAAGGAAAATATTTTTTGGATAATAATTGGGGCTATTGTACTCTTAGAAAATGAGGTGTTAAATACTTTTCAGCTGCTAGTAGCTGCAGTTCTGATTCAAAGCTGGAACACTGACTGAATTATGAATACTCTACACCCGCACTCTAGTGTGACATTTCAGCACACTGCCACTAACTTCACTGATTGCCATGGGGCTATTGAGATTTTTAATTGTTAGCATGCACCTAAAGTCTGTCTTAAACAGTTTCAGGGAATACAAAACCATGCTTAGATTCCTATTCAGGTACTTGCATTACAAATGAGAGAGAATTCTACAACAATTTCTTCATGAATATATGCTTAAATACAATATCAAGCAGATATGCAGAGAGGACATGAGCCTGGAGAGCTTGTAAGGTATTTTAACCATAAACAGTTTCATTTTGATACACGGCTTGCTAATGATCAAATTTGGCAAAACTATTTATCCTGTTGTTTAAACAATTTATATTCCCACTTGTATATGGTCAAGTAGATTTAGACTAGATATTAGGAAGAAATTCTTTACTGTGAGAGTGGTGACACGCTGGAACAGGTTGCCCAGAGAGTTTGTGGATGCCCCCTCCCTGGAAGCATTCAAGGCCAGGCTGGATTGAGCTTTGCGCAACCTGGTCTAGAGGGAAGTGTCCTTGCCTATAGCAGGGAGTTGGAACTAGATGATCTTAACACTGCCTTCCAACCCAAGTTATTCTATGATGCTATGATTCTAAGTTCTGATAATACTTCTGTGAATTTTTGAGCCAGATATATGTATCCAGTGTATGTTTAAGGCTTGTTCAGTTTAGTCTAAATATTAAAAAAATGCAGAACCAACAGTTTCTGTAAATCCAAACTTTAGTAATTTCTAATTAAACTACTGTTGGGTTTGGGTTTTTCTTTGGCCTAATCACATATAGCTCTCCCATTGATTTGTCCTTTCTCAGGAAAGTATGGCTCTATAGACTCATACACCAAAAATAGAAATGACTTAAATAGCTCTTTCTCTTTTAAAATGTGTATCTACTGATACATCATAGCTATCTTAACACATGGAACATATACAGAGAGACTCAATTGCACAAAGGCTAAGATTTAGAATATGGAAGCAGCAGCTTCGGAGGGTGCAAAAACACCACTATTAGATTTCTGCAGGTGTAAAATATGCAAACCTTTTTGGCAACGTAGACTCCATGTTTCCGATAGCAAGTCTGAAAAAAATAATAAATTCAAGAACATTTAGGCTGGAAAAAAATTTAAGCTTGCGTCTCTTCTCTAAGTTTATTTTAAAAGCCATCCATCATCTTAAGATATCCAATGGGAAGTTAGTAACCAAAACACAACACATCTGGTAAGGTATATCCAAAATTTACATTCCTTAATACATTAGATGTCAAGACCAATTTAATTTAGAAATTAAGTACTACATTCTGACCATTTTGGTTTCCAAACTCCTCGTGAACATATTTAACTTCAGAGAAAAGAAAAAGCAATTCTGAAAGTCAGGAGGGCTAAAAGTGTGTAATAGCACTGAACATTTTCAAGGCCGATTCTCAATTACCTATTATGAAGTTTTATGTGAAATTTCTATTTCCAGCTGAGAAGTTTCTGCAATTTTGAATTTGCCCACAATTCTATTTTTAGAAAAAAGAACTATGTTTGCTACCTATTATTCAGAAATTCACACTATGGAGGAATATTATTTATGATATCCAAAACATCTGAATGGTACAGCAAGTCTAATATGATGAAATTCAAAATAATTTTATATTTTATTATTTTTAAAAATCACATAGATTTTTTTTTTTTTTCAGTTTGGGGTAAAATTATGAAAAAATAAAAATAAGGATAGCTTCATTTTTTTTTTAAATTTATTTATTTATTTATTTATTTGGGGGGGGGGGGGTGGTAAGGAACAGGCATGGAGCAGAATTTAGGACCTCTTAATACCATCTCTATGTTAGGCAATAACAGCTAAATATTGCTCTACTACACTGTACAGAGACACATTGTTTTGTGTATGCTTCTTGCCAAAAAATGCAGAAAGTTTGCAATTAAGCTTTGGATGTCAAATCACATGCCATAATATAGTTGATAATACTCGCTCCTGAAGGAAAGCATTTTAATTGGGGTATTATTTTAAACATATTCCATAGGAGCACTAGTCACAAAGTCTCTTCTAAGGAAAAAATCAACAAGGAAAAAATGGAACAAGTTCCATCTATTTTAAAAACAATTTCTGAATTCTACAGGTCTGCTTAGTATTTTTTAAAAGAACATTAACCCATCCTCTGACGCTGCAGACTAACCAAGGCTGCCCCAAAACTACAAGCTTTACTGAACCACTATAAATTGACAAAATATTTACAGTAAAATAATTTTCCATAAAATACACTGAACGGCGGCAAGATAATGAAGAGATATAGGACAGGCTTTAAGACGCAATGTACTTTCATCTGAAAAGTCTCCTGAAATTCTTTGAACGTTTCCAGGGGATTAATGAGGTATTTTGACAACACACGAGAAGTGTCTGGTTTTCAAGAAGCCATATAAGAGGGAACATTCACATCCTTGGAAATTAAACTGTGTATTTTAAGCCACTAAAAATA
The DNA here is from genome assembly GCA_035772895.1 of Perdix hodgsoniae. Lineage (NCBI taxonomy): Eukaryota > Metazoa > Chordata > Aves > Galliformes > Phasianidae > Perdix > Perdix hodgsoniae. The sequence continues at coordinate 1,202,164 of JAPSGF010000070.1, forward strand.
ACACAATTATTAAAAATTTGGCAGCTCTGAAGAAAAATACCAGAAGATACTAGCAAACACATGGAACTACTGAAGAGCGTCAAACTTGAGTACACATATTTTACAGCCTTTCAACATGACTTAAACACCAATTTTAACAGCTTAATTGAATGTTTCTTATTAAAAGCTATCACAGATGAACTAAAATAAGGAGCTAAACTAGCTAGAGTGTAACTAAATCAAACCCATTATTCCTTGCAATTGCAGTGGATTAACTGCGTGTACGTGCATTAGTCCCCTTCTTGTATACCCTTATGCCTTCAAGAACTGGTACAGTGTTTTAAGTATTTCAAAACAGCTGTCAATTAGAGGGAGAGAAAGTGTTTTTTTTTTTTTTTTTTAAAGACATGCTAAATGCTACAATTAATGTAAATTTAGTGGAATACGAATCTTCCCTACACAGCAAAAATTCAACATGGAGACCATTACACCTACAAAATCCATGTATATATTAAAATATTTTAGAACCTATTCCTCCAAACTAGTACTCCCTTGAATACTTTAACACTTAATGCATCAGGGTATTTATGAATAAATAAAGGATCATTTTAGTAAAGAAAGTAGAGCTCTCTTAAGCCTTACTTTTGTAATTATCTCATTATTCCTGAAAGCTCAGAGTGCTTAAATCCTTAAAATTTTACCATTATTTTATTCAGCTGGGCAAGAAGCACACTGAGGTGTCAGTCTGAAAATTTCTGACATCCTTCTATTCATGAAAATATCCAACAGGATACTGCTAAACAATACTAGACCATAGAACATTTTAAGTCTTCCTTGAATTTCTAAGTACTACTATGTAATATATACATATTTAAATAATAATTGCTTTTAGAGTGAGAGCAGTTTTACAGGAAAAGTCTGCTTCCTAAACTCTATTCTTTTCAGCCTGCACCCTTTCACAGACTAAATATTTTACAGAGGCAGCATCTTTATGATGCTTGTGGTTGAGCACTTTACTCTCTGTAGTCACTTCTCATTATTTACAAGATCCTGTCCAATATATAATCTAAAATCTAGGTTTGTCTCAAGTGCTCAGATCAGCAAATAGGAGAGAAAACAAGAAAAAATATGATTCGTCCCTTTCTTCAGGGATAGCAGTTAACCCATCTTCAGAGCTATTCTGTGGTATTTCTAAAGCCTGCAGTACATTTACAAGCCAAATGGTTACCAAGCTTGGGCAGTACGGGGAGCACACTTCTGCGCTATCGCGCCCCTCATCTTCAGAAAGGCTCTAAATGTGTTTAAGGGTAAAAATTCTGCCCAACACACCGTTTTGTTAGTCCTTTTCTTATGATCTGTTTGCCTGCTAGGGAAATTATGCATAAAGAAATAAAAGTTCTAATTCAATTTCCATGTTAAGTGATGGATTTGAAAAAAAAAAGAGAAAAAAAAATCAGAAACCATATTCTTTGTGTTTACTAAGAGATATGCACTCCAACATTTAGTGTCATGGAGCTGGAGTTAAAACCAGAAACGGTGAAGATAATTTAGCTGCATGAATGCCTGCTCTTCAGTAAAATGCTGCCAAAATTAAATAGGAATGAAACAGCACTTTGTAGTCATTGGTCGCTCAGCAGGGTTTGCGTAGTTAAAAACCTAAGTGAAAAGGGTGATTGACCTACATTGCTACTAGCTTAGCACAGCTGTACTTTCATATTTTCGCTGCATCCGAGGAAGCTCATTATTTAATACAACTGAGTTACGTGTAATTGTCGGTCTTTCATTTCACACTTTTAGGGGCCAGATATTAATCTCAGATGCGCGGCTTGCATTACTGTGCATCTGGAAGTATCTGTGACTGCCCATTTGCACGCAAAGCTAAAAAGATGGGACTGTACACGGTTGCACCTGAAATTAGGAGGCTGCCCAGGGGCAGGAGGACCTCGCAAATATGCAGAAATCAAATGAGCAGATGGAACAGAAAGCAAATCCCCTGGCACCCCAAAGGCAAATGCTATGCTGTTTTTTCCCATTGTTTTGAGCAGAACTAGCCCAGAATGCATAACCAAAGCACATTTCACACAACCCATACCTGCGGTTTAAATAAGTAATAACCTTCCAGTTAACAACCAGTTTGATATGTTAACAGCCCAGGGGCTGTTAACATAACGACTGGTCATTAATGGCAGTAATGACAGATTTCAAAGGGAATATTTTGCTTGTAAATGGACATGCTGCCAGTCAGAACAGAGGACTGAGCAGGATAGGTTGATACATTAAGATGTCACTGCACAGCTCCGGAGGAAAAAAAAAAAAAAAAAAAAAAAGCCAACTTCTCACATATTTCACTTACTGAAAATGGACTTGAAATACTGGCATAAACCTAAGTTCCTTAAATTAAGTCTTCACTTTCTAACCCAGGAGTGTATAAGCAGGAGACAGAAGCCTGCAGGGGAATTATACTCTGCATATCATTTTCACCACGTATGTTATTCCTAACATTGAGCCCATTCTTTACTCAAGTCAGTTCTCATCTTCGTTAACAAAACAGAGCTCATTCCTGCTGTGACCACTCCAATACCCTGGGTGCCACATGCCACCTCTGAAATCATTGGAGTGACTTAGTTGAATCAGATTGCAGGGGAACGCCTCTCACACCCAGAACATCTTCCAAGCTCATTACCTCCATCTCCATGGCCCCCTCTATCCTAGAGAATAAGGTCTTAATATAGTAAAATTAACTTATTTTAACAAAAGGGAGAGCTAAAACAAAGCAAGATTTGAAGTCTTGGCAATAGAGACTACTTATAAAAGGCTCAGAGTAGGTATCTCAAGGCTGAAATGCCAAATGAGCACGCATTAGAGTGGAGAGAATCTTTAATATTTTTTTGGCATGCATTTCTAAATGAGAGATACTAGAAGCATTTTTGCAAATAGCCAAAGACACAATCACATAGTTTCTGAATTTAACCATGGATGTCAAAGCACACAAACTGGCTACATTATTGCCTGTAGCATCTGTAGAATGGTTGTCTTATTGAAATACGTAATGCACACAGAGAGAGAAGTTAATAAGCAATTTTACTCTTTGTAATATCATACAAGCCACATATCCTCTAGAGGGCACCACATAAATTAATAGGAAGCTGGAACAGTTTTGTACGTAGCAAACACTTCCTTTACAGTTAAAAAGAAAAAAAAAAAAAAAAAAAAAAAAAAAAAAAAAAGAGGCTAGCTTGAAACTGCAATCGAACCCTAATCTGATCATTATCGCTATGTAATTTGTTCTTTAAATTGATATCAAGTGAGTTGCTAAATATGAAAGCTTATTTGACTACAAAGCTAGAGAACATTTAACTAGTTTCTACATTAGCATTAAAAAGATCACTTTTATAGGTTCACTGCATAACCAAGTATATAAGACGCAATGAGGCAAATGACTATCTGCAATTACCTTAAGTGCATCAGTATGAAGTTTAGAGTAAATAACAAGTTTAAATTCGTGCATTCATAAGAATCACTAAGGAAAGGCTTATGTCTTTCATTAAGACTTCACAAAGACTTGATAAATCCAGAAACAAAACCCAAAACATTTTTAGACCGATCTGTCATGCATGCTGGTTTCACTGGTGCAAAAGTAAATATTGCAGATGAATAAATAACAAAAAAATCAATTTTGAAAGCATTTGTGACAAATAAATCATGGTGTAAAAATTACAGTTGCCTTTCTCTGAGTTACATGCTATGAATTTTAACCATCTGATTGCTAAATATTTATTCCTTTAAATATATAGAGAGCAATGGGATGCGTGCACACATGTAATGTGGAAATGTTTTGTTCATATCCCTACTACTCAATCACTTTTGGTTTTGATTTTAAAACACTCGAACTGTTGTGTGAGTCTTTGGGAGACTGAGTAAGTTCAAAGCCACTAGTAAATCTGGGGATCAAATTGCCACCGTAGAGTTTTCTTACTCCTGCAGGCACTTGTAGAAATATTCTTAAAACAGGTTTTAAATATTAGGCTCAGCACCGACTTCCCCCCAGAAGCTGTTCATACCACTCTCTCTATACACACAATTTAAGATCACAAGCAACCTAGGTTTCTGTACAATGATCCCTTTCTGTTTCTTGCATGAAACAGTTTCCTCTTCACTTTTAAACGTAAGGTTTTCTTAGCTACTTCTTTGGCAGCTTTAACACAATGGCTTTAAGATACAGACTCCGTCTTGTGCTCAGCTCATGGAGCTTTAATGGGTAGCAGGTCACTTTCACCACTAAGAGATCCAAGGCTCTCTCTGAAGAACCCTAAGCTGCTTTGCAGCTCCAGCTCAGGAAACACCCAAGACACTTGCAAACAGTTTTGCTCTACTCTAGAAAAAACAGGTTGTAATGTGGAGATCCAGAGTACCAAGAGCTGTTAACACTTTAATCATGATTTCTGTACCAACCTACTCATGTCATACAACCTGAAAACTTCCTATTTGCTACCTGTGCCTACACTGAACTTTTAAGTTAACGCACATAAAGAGAATTTTAATTTTTCCCCAATGTATTACAGACTTGAACGTCCCTTTAAAAGGAAAAGACTTTGCTACAGGAGCAGGAGAAATATTCCCAGAAGTTCACACCTGCCTCGGGCGGCCAGTCTCACTAGACCCCCTCTGCAGGGAATGGCAGAAGGTGCTCCTCTATGAAATAGGTGCTCTGAATCATCCCAGAGGAGCCTCTGTCTCTCTATTTACTATTGACAGCCCAGAGAGACCAAACTTCTCGATTAAACTCAGCAAGTAGCTCTATTTATACATGCATGCTCTAGTCTGGTACTGTGCCGACTTATACCCCAACTGTTTTTGAGAAGATTGACAAGCAAACAAGAAAGCAGAGAATCAGGTGATGGTTTGCCAGATCCAAGAAGTGTCACCCAGGGGATGGTCTGCCACCTCTGAAAAGCAGTGCTGGCTCACCCAGGTCCCACACGGGTCGGTGGGCTGGTTGGAGCCCATTGGCTATGGGGTCATTTAGCACAGGGAAGGTGAGTGGATTGTCTCAGTGCAGCTTCCAGCAGATAAATGGCAACTTTCCTTAAAGCTCCGACCACCACCACAATCCCTCTGGTGAACTCAAAGGGCAGAAGCGGATACGCACAGCCAAATGGAGCCAGCGCTCACAGCATTCCAACCCACACTTCAGCAGCTGCAGGCCACTTAGGCGGCCCTGCTCTTTCAGGCTGAACATTGCGTTGCTTTTAGGAGGATCAGCTCTCCAGGAGCACTGTGCTGAGCCAGGGGTTACTCTGTTCTTGTCTCCTTCCCAGCACAGCACCTCACTGTAAGCACCACAAAACTCAAGAGCATGCGATATTATCTTTGAATTTAGCTTCACCTCTCTGCTGCAGCTGGTTGCCTCATGCTCCACAAATGCTTTGTCCCGCAGCCTCCAAGCACTGCGTATGCACCACTACCTACACAGGAAGGACTGAGCAGCTCACCGCGTTTCTCAGGGAACACAACACAGGCGCGACCTACCTCAGGTAGTCTCTGCGACAAAGGATAAGGTTGGCTTTGGTGTACAGAGTGGAGCCCACCTCCCCCAGGCGGCAGTCACAGCAGGCACATTTCAAGCAGTCTTCATGCCAATATTTGTCCAGGGCCTTTAGAAGATATCGGTCTTTAATCTTACGGTTGCAGCCAGCACAACCTTTCGGCTTGGTGTCTGGCTGGACTGAGAGCATTTGTATACCTGAAACACAGCAAGAGGAGAGAAGGGTGAAAACAGACACTCTCCAGAATGAGCCTCACAGCCTTCTCTTCCTCCACCTCTCCCCTCCCACACACACCCAGTTCATTATAAAGGCAACTGCAGAGACAGGATGACATAATCTGGCGAGTCCACAGCAAGCTGAAAACAATATTAAATAAACTTGAGAGCAGAAACTTCCACTGATCTGAGTTCCACCTCATTTACCCGGTCTCTTTGCTGGAAAGGAATATGATTGAAAAATTAAAATGAAAAATTAAAACAGTCCTGTTAAAGATTCACTTTTGCCCAACATTCTCAACGTTTAGCATTCAAAAATTGAAACAAACAGCCTATATGCAATGGCAAATATACCTGAAGTTGTGTGGTTGGACTAATTTGCACTATCTATAAAACATATGAACACTCCAGATTCTAGAGATGGAAAGACTGAAGCTATCAAAGGTACGGGACCAGAGTTACAGGGAGGTTTGGCCCATATATTTTTGCAGTAGTTTTATTTTTCAAGATTTCTGTTCTTAGGCACATGAATGAAGCAATCAGATTTATAGAGACTTCAGTACCAGCATCTCTCATTGCGTCCTTCAGTCTAAGGACCTGCTGAAAAATCTGACCTTAAATAAGCTGCACAAGGTCAGACAGTTACTAGTTTGTCACAAAAAATAATAATAATGATACAAAATCTCTGCCCTATTCTCCAATCCCAATATTAGCCAACAGATAGTTTGGGAAAAGGAGTCCAGTGGTATCCATTAATTGTATATACCTTTGAACGCAATAGCAGAGAGCATTTAAATAACAGTTCAAACCCTTGAACCACTGTTTAAGGGACAGAATGGGCAAAAGTGGAATACAGTTGAGCGATCGCATGTGGAGCACTGCGACTGCCTTCCAGAGATCCATACAAAAAAAATCGATGGCCCTCAGTTTTGCTGTAAATGGGGAGAGGAGGTCACTGCCCCAAAGTGCTTACAGACTGGTCTCTCTTGGCTGGTCTCATGAACTGCCAGCCGATTACACTCACACTGATCCTCTGAAAGTCATTTCATAGAAGAAGCAAAATCATAGCCTTGTAGACGCTTTGCTGTACATCAAACAGGCATCAGAGAGGAAAGAAAACAGACACGCAGTTCGATTACTAGGTTATCTCACTGTTTTAAGCCAATCGGAGATGCAACTAAAAAAAAAATAAATATTGCTACTTATTAGAGTGCATCTGAGCATCACAACGAGAATTTTGTCAGATGAGAATAAATGCTTTTGCCAAAAGAAGAATCCTTCTTCCAAGTTCAGGGCATGACACCCCGTTCTTAACGCAGCGACTGGGAAAGGTCAAATAGTCTCGTAACAAAGAACAGCAAATTCAAGAGCTCCTCATCAAGAACACTACACTACTGCTCTTAGGAAAGCTTTGCAGCCCAGCTTCTATCAGCGCATCTCTGTTGGTGCCGCAGCACACTACCTCAGAAAGGGAGTCTCAGGTAGAGAGAACACGAACCAGCTGCTGTTTTATTTTACCTGTTTTTAAAGGACTCATAAGGAAAACATGAAAATGAGTGTAATCTTTGAAGTGATGGTACAGCGTGCCTTTATGAATAGCAGCACTGTGAAGACAAGAGGCTAAATGCTGTGCCAGCTGAGACATCCCAGGGATCCATACGTGTACGTGAAACGCATTGAATGTACATGGACCGCAGCAAGCATAGAGCCAGCTACGTGACTTTGCAGGGTTTATCAAGCTGAACTCATGACTTTCACCTGTGAAGCTGGTCAACAAATTAGAAATAGTAATTCTTACTATCACTACAGTAATTCATACATACAACATCCCCGCTCCCAGCTTTGCAACACACTCTACCATGCATTTTGGATGAACATATTTGTCTGATAAATTAGCTGATCGATTATAGAGCCAGTTCTCCTGGCGAGCACCCCGAAGTACCATGGCAATACTGCTGCCAAATGCCTGTAGCTCCTAACAAGATAATCCAAGGTCTTTATTTTTCTATCCATAAGTATCAAAATGGCATTGCTGCCTTCCCATTACCCTCCAATCAATGCTCCTCTTGCAGCTCCTACACCACTCAGCAACTCGTGAGGTCTGTTTCTCATTCCCAAGTGGGAGGATGAGAGCCTGCGACCTACACGGGCTCTGCGGCTGGGCAGGGCTGGAAAAGAACACACAGTGCTCATCCTGAGTGAGCACCACAGCATATCCAGCTGCCAGAGGGCTCCCCTAAGCCCAGGGTGCAGGAGTGAAGCAGCAGTATAACACAGCTACAAGCAAACGACTAAGAACACTGAAAACAGCGGAGACTTTTGTAAAGCGCCTGTAGCAGACCAATGGTACAGGGCAGTCTTATAGGATCACCAACATATCTGCTTGGTGAAAAGGCTTCATCTGTGAAGTTGCGTATATATAAATACCCCTTTAGAGCCCACGGCACGCTTACCCCCGACCCCCTCTATCACCACACAGAGGACAGGCACACAAAACAAACCGCAGCTGGCATCAACTTCGTGGAACTCAGTGTAAAAGCTCAGAAGAGAGGAGGACCGCCCTGGGACTTTAATCTTTAGCTTGAGGGAAGCCAGGATAAACTAGCAGCTAATGCAGTTAGGGGCTTTAAAGAAAAAAAATCGTAATGTAAAAAATTTTGTCGGCTGATAAGGAGCACCATGTCCCTGATCCCAGCTGATGGGCTGCCCTGCGCTCCACAAGGGGAACGAGATGAAACAACAGGGCTTGAATAAGCCAGCATCTGAGCGTACTGCAGCAATCAAGCATGGTAATTCTTAAGGAGTATGCTACAAACACCAGATTATTGTGTTATAAATACAAGCCCAGCACGCGCTGCATGGCACACAGTCTGGCACTGTTTTGAGGCTCTTGCTACATTCGGAAAGCAGACAGAGTGCTGTCACGCTGGTTAGCCCAAACCCTCCCTACAGAGAGAAGTGGAAAGGGGCAGACACCCCTTGGAGGTCATGCTAAAGCCCCACACTTCTGAGCTTGAGGCAAGGAGAAGGCGGCCCTGACATCCTGCTGGCAGCATCTCCAGATTAAGGATTTGGGATTCGGTCTGCAGCAGCTATAGGAGGGAAGGAATGCTTTTCCTTTTAGACAGATTTGATCTTTCTCACTCTTTACTTACAACGAAGCTGCTTCTATTTTAATGAAAGTTAAAATTAAACTACTGCTTCATTATTTTTTGGGAAAAAAAAGGTGGTTTTTTTTTTTTTTTTTTTTTTTTTTTAGAGTCATAGAATAATCAAAACAAAACACAAGAAGTGCTTTAAGCAGCTCTGAATTCTCTGCCCATGCCCTTTTATTCACAGACTTCGATGAAAACACTTAATTTTGAGAATGGAATACTGGATTACTTCTCCTGTACGGGATAATCCAGGCTAACGCAGATCACCTCTCGGGCCATCTCTTTTCTTTCAATGTTCCCATCAGATCTGCAGTACAGTGACACTTCTCACATAACGTGTGTGCTTATAGCTGCCCTAAGCACCAGTCAGTGTACCCGCAGCTCCCACAGGCTGCAGTCCCACAACCTGGCTATCCCCAGGGTCAGACAGAAGCTCTGAGGCTGACAGCACCCAGGGCAGCCTGAGGTGATACAAGGAGGACACCGTGCTGCCTGGCCACCCTGCTGCCCCCTCCCTGGGAAGGCAGAGCTCCCAAAACACAGACGGCTCCAAAGTGCTACACCCAGGCTGCAAAAACTGAACCTGGTTTTCCCTTTAGTTTGGTGGACTTCTGTCCACGTTCTGCATCCCACAGCAGATCTGCACTCAGTACGGAGACATTTCAGTGCCTGTCACTGTCAGGGGAACCCCCCCCTATTTCAGCCCTATTCATTTTCCCTGTCCTGCTCAGCATCCCTCTCTCTGTTTCCCCCTCGCCAAACCTCGGGACACTGCACACGAACTGCCGCACTCTGTCAGGAATAAGACTTCTAATGGCAATCCACATTCCCGATGAGAGAACTTCCTAACCCAGTCTGTAAGCTCCTCGATCTCCCCCCGTCTCTCAAGATAAGTTGGATACAAGTGACTCCTGTCCCTGGCAGTGGCTGTTAATGTGCAGTGAAACACTGACACGGGATCTGTAGCTATGAATTCCAGGATAAAGAGGAAAGATCGCTGGAAAAGGCTAAGTCAGGCTCCTGACAGAAGGCAGAGACTTGAACTCATGTCACTCTGATCACCTTTCCTTGGAATCAGGGTGCAGAATTCTGACAGAGCAAGCTCTGTTAGCAGCCTCTGTGCACAGGACCGGTCCCTGCAGGAACCAAGAAGCTGCAAAGACAGCTGTGGTTCATGGCACAGGGGATGCTCCGGGGCAGCACTGGATGCTATCTCACACCGCGGCACTCACAAACTTTTAGAGCCCACTCATTCCTCCTTCACTGCATCACACACGGTTGAAACAAGGACAGGGGGATGCACAGCAAGAGAGGGAAAACTTGCACTACTTTAAAAAAATATATATATATCAGTTTGGAGCAAATTACATATCAGTGCAGCGGTCTTTACAACACAGCAAACTGATGGACAATGTGCAGTCAGCAAGAAAGCCGGAAATCCAGTGATTCAGATCCAGCAGAAGATTAAAAAAAATAAAATAAGAGAGTGCTTTTCAGAGGCTCTCCCACTTTGTAGCTCCATCCTATAAGCACTCAGTGCTCCAATTATTCAGGACAATACGCACAGACTTTAAAAAAAAAAAAAAGTTAGGGTTTCAGAAAGGAAGAAACATTTCAGCGCTCGCATGCAGCGCATCGAGAGTGGTAACTAGTTTTAGATTGGCATGCAAATTGTTCTGTGGAAAATTCTTATCGCCTCCGAGACCCCGCTATTCTGAGTTATTTGACAGTTTAAGGGAAATCATAATTAAAAAAAGAGACATAAATAATAGCCTGTGCAGTGTGGTGCACAGAAATAAGTAGAACCATTTCATTTAAACTCTGGTGAGCTTTTAATTGCCTGGATTGCATTGTGAACCAGCCTAACGGTTGATTGCCTCCATTATGCTCTCTTGTTCTGTGCCATTCATCCGCACAGTCTCAGCTTCTGTAGTTAACACAACAAAGTAACCACAACTCCATAACACTCAGGTTTTTTTTTTTTTTAAATAATAATAATAAAAGTAAGGGGTTTTTTTAGTACTCTGAATACAGACACTTCTGCATACTTTTGAGTCAATTTTTCATGGTAGATAACCAAACTTCACCTCCTGCCCCTTCTTCTAAGGAGGAATATGATATTTTACAGATATATTTATTTATTTTTAATAAAGGAGGTGGCTTGAGACTGGGGGGAAAAAGAGGCGGCTAGGTAAAAACTAAAAATGGTTATGCAGTCCCACAGCTGGGAGCAGTGATACAGATTAAAAGAATTTGGCCAACACGGCTAGTCGATTGCCAAGAGACACCAAACAAAAGATTTCTCCTCTTCTCTCCCCTTCTCTTTTTGAAAGCGAGATTGGGCCTAAAAGCTTGTTTCTCTCTGTTCACTGGCCCAGAGCATCCCTGCAGGCTGTAGCCCCCTAAGGGACATCACAGCAAATAGATGTACCCAGATCTCAGGGACGGAGCTGCTTAGCTATGTTCCTACTCCTGTCGTGTCCCCCCCCCCCCCCCCCCCCCCGCCTCCCCCCACTCCCTCCCTCCTTTTTTAGAGCAGTGGTGCTGGGAACCAATTTGATTCCCTTTTTCTCCAATGCAGCTGCAAGGCTCAGAGATACTGACATTTTTCCACTCTTATCAGTTTAATTACAGTTACCATGGCAGCAAAGTGCTAGTGCTTGGCAAAGGCCAACAAGAGATTTGCAAGACTGAGTTCAATTTTGATGCAGCTCACATGCAAAATAAAAAAATAAATAAGAAACATACACTCTACAACAAAGACTCCCTTTCGGAGCCGGACGCTCGAGCCTTTTGTGCTAATTCCTTTTCCCAAGCATCAGCAGGGATGGGGCGGTGGGGGCAGAGGGAGGCGTGGGGATGCGCGCAGCGAGGTTGGCTGCACCTGGCCGGCTTCACCGCTGTCACCGGCGGTCCTGCGCGGCTCTCTAGCCGAGGGCACGGGGGTCTCCTCGCTGCACTCGCGAACGCTGGCGGGAGAGAAGAGCAGAGGGAACCGCGCTCGCCCCGCTCCCCGCCCCGGCCCTACCTTCCTGCGAACTGAGCCAGCGCACCAGCAGCCTTACCAAAACTTTTCTCCTTTTTCTGCATGAGTCGCTGTACGGGCGCCCGCGGAGCTCCTCCTGACGGAAGCACCGAGGCCCGGCCCGAGCAACGAGCGCTCGCTCCCCCGGCGCGGGGCGGGGGGAGGGCGGCGGGGCACGGCCGCACGCTGTCCCCGGGCACCCCTCGACGCCGGGTCCCGGCGATGCGCCGGTGGGCGGCTTTGTCGCTGTCACGCTGTCACACGCCGCGCCGGGAGCGAAGAGGGAAAAGAGGAAGCCGAAAAGCCCCCCCCGCCCCGAAAGGCTCCCACGCGGAGCGCCGGCTCCTGCCGGGTAACCCGCGGCCGGTGGGGGCTGCCCGGCTCTACCCCGCCGCCTCCGGGCCGCCGCCGCCGCCGCCGCCGCGCTGCCCAAAGGGTTAACCCTGCGCCGAGCCGGCTGCAAATGAAACTGCTGTACGGGGAGGCTGGCGGATTAGAGCCGGGGAGTGGGAAATTAAGCTACTCCCTTGGTAATTGAGAGCACGTTTCGAGCGGCTCTGGAAGAAGCAAGAATAATAATAACAATAATAACGGAGGCGGGGGGGAGGGGGGGGAGGTAAGGGGGACTGCTGCAATTCATTGTTAACTTTGACTGCTATTTCTCGAGACATCCAGTTAGATGGGTTTCGCTCAGCATCCTCCGCTTGCATGTATTTCATGTCTCATCATAAAAATAATGAAGCCTCACATGATTTAAACAAAACAGTCTCAGCAGAGCTGCAGCTCGAGCGAAAGTTGCAGTGCAGGGATGTGTGTATGGATTGCAGCCCCTGCTTATGACTCAGAGAGAGAGAGAGAGAGAGAGAGAGAGGGAGAGTGATGCAGACACACATACACAAATGACCCAAAGCTTATGTACACAGTTGCCTCACTTACCTTCTCAATTAAGCGATAGAGGGGAGGCAGTTCAATAAGCACAGTGGCTGCTTTGTAGCTCTTCTCCTTGGGAAAGGTCAAAAAGAAGCATTGTTTGGGGAAAAAAAATAAAGGGGGGGTGGGAGAGATGGGGGGGGAGATCGCTATTCTTTAAGTTTAAAATAATGAGGTCCTCAAGGATCCGCCAAGTAATTGTGTTGACCGCATCCGAGCTACAGGTGTCCTCCTTTTAGTATCTTGCAGTCCAAGGCTGTCTGTCTCCGTCCTGGCTGAAGACAACTTACCTAAAGCAGCGTGTGAGGAGCCGAGTTGAATGAAGTCAGGGCTTTATCAGCTGCAAAATGCAATCCCTTACCAGCCAGACATAATACAGCAAAAGAAAAGGTCACTCAGTTATTACTGAGCCAGCAGAGCCCAGGCAGCTCTTGTGGAAGACCACAGAGAAGCAGCTCCCTTCCGATTTAAGGCTATTTACCTCTCTCCCCCTCCACCCACCCACCCTTCCTCTCTCCCCCCTCCCCGCTCCCCCTTTCTCTCCCTCTCTCTTTCTCTCTCGTTCTGCAGCTCGCTCAAGTACAGCCGCCCTCAGAAAGTGCAAAGCAGCCAGGAGACAGATTGGGCTTTGTTGGTAATTTCCCATGGTGAAAATTTACAAGCCTGCAAGTGCAGTCAGCAAAACCACATGCATATGCTAGACACAAACACCAGGGACACACACACACGCACACACACAAGTGACCTCTACCGAAGCGGCTCAGGATCACCTTCCCAGGGAGCGCTCCAGAAACAGAGCCGGGGAAGCAGGGAGCGTGCCCCCGCATCACTCCGCCCCAAATACTTTGCCTAAACAAAACAATAAGTTGCCTACGCAAAAGGAAAAGAAAAAAAAACTAAATAATAATAATAAAAAACGGCAAGATACGGATCTCTCTATTAATGAGTAATGAGAAAAAAAAACCAAAAACCCTGAAGGTGAAAATGCGTCCTCTCATAGTGCTGGATGTGGGTTGCTCAGAGAGGAGTGCAAACTCCCACGTCAAAGTTTGCTGCTCCCTGCGGGCTCCCCACTCCCATTGCCCCTGGCCCGGCCACGTGCTGGGCATTGCTCACCCATGCCACCTCCCTGCCCACACTTTCTGAGCTGAAGGCAGGCAAGCTGGTTTCCCCCTGCGGGATCCTCACCCCAAAAGCTGAGGACAGAGCCTTGTTCTTTACCTAGTGGTGGAGGAGGAAAAATAATAGACGCGGATGTGCTGTAGGTGTTGAAGAGCTTTGACCAAGAGACAGACAGACAGACAGACGTGCAAACACAGAAGAGATACGGCATGCTTTGATATTGAGTCACGCTCGCAGATGATTGTTTCTTCATGTTTTATAATAAAGATGTTGAGCCTAGCCTACTGTAAATAAAGTTAAAAAAATCCAAAGCATCTTCCTCTCAGAGCCATCTGCAGTTGGAGAAAGACCAGATTAAGAATTTGTGAACACAGTTTTCAGACTTCAAAGTGAATATCTGTTGTCTGCTATTAGAAGCACCACGCTAGATTTCCACAAAGCTTTGAAAGATGTCAGCTTACAATATACCCTAAATTTGAATGACATTCATATTATAGAAGTCTTTCAAGACCCAAGAAAGATTTAAAAGCATTGAAGTGCTTTGCCATCTGCACCCCTCCCTTGCGTAATCCAGTTTTTTTACTAAAAATCAAAGCAACCTCAGAAATGCATCTCTTTAGGACAGGTTGCCCCCTCTCCCCACCTCAAACTAAGCTCCTCTACATTTTTACATATATATATATCTATATATTATGGTTCCCGGAATGAGCACGCTATACAGTGACACAATTCTTGATTCGCCCCCCTCTCCCTCAAAGTAGTAACAAAACTCAGCCACAACCAACCTGAGCAAGAACCCGAAAAGCACAATCAGAAGCAGCAGACTAACAGAGCCCCTTGCTGCTGATTTGATCCGCACATGGAGAAAAGCAAAACTTGACAGAGACCTGCTTCCCTCCTGCCCGTACCCATACGCTCAGGAGATCCTCACTTCCCTCTGTTAGTAGACTACCTCTGCCACAACCACTCTGAAAATACAGCAGTGTGTGTGTGCGTGTGCCTCTCTCAACCAATGTACTCAGAGAAGGGGAAGAAAAGAGGGAGGGAGAAGTTATGTGTGGGGAAAGGGAGAAATAAAATCAAAACAAATGGTACAGCTAATGAGGACAATTAAATTAATTATGTTCAAGGAGATGAGATTTTTTTTCCCTCCAACTGTATGATCTGTTACCCCTCGCTGGCAACTGCTGCTCTGTAATTCATGGCAACTGATTAGTGCATCTATGCAAATCTTTGTTTAAATCATTCAACTAATTAAATGATGGGATTATTCCTCTGCCTACGGTGACATCATTCGCAGTAATTAGTACTCTATTTGGACTGTGGCAATAAGATACCTGATGTCAACACCAACCTGCAAAGACATTAACCACTTTGTCACTTCGTGTGTGTGGATGCG